>VWYP01013772.1:0-99037 GCA_013400435.1 Pycnonotus jocosus | reverse complement strand
AATAATAATAAAAAAATCAGTAAGTTTAAATCCTTTCTAAAATTGAAATTGTGGCAAAATTTCTCAGCAAAAAAAGAAGAAAATAAAAAAAAAAAGTAATCTGTTGTTACCTCAGTGCATGTAACCTTTTATTTCCCAAGAGGTGAGAGCCAAGTATAATCCAGATGTTTTAATATACAGTGGAGATAAAGCTACTAAATTTGTCATTTCTGGTTCACCAGTGGAACAACCTTTTCTGTGAGAGTCAATAAAGTTGATGTTAGGCATCACCAGTAACTTTTCTTTGGGGCCAGTTCTCAAGGATCAAGATAAAATAACTGTGCAAAAGTTTGGATATTTTTAATGAGATCTGGTTTGGGGTTTTTTTTTCTTTCAATATTTCTCTCTGCTCTGGAGTCTGAGATGTTTCTGAGGCCTTGGGCTGAGATCTCAGAGATCTCCCTCTGTCAGTGGAAATGCAGAAGACCAAGATCTCTCTGAAATCCTTTGGTCTTTATGTTCCCTTGAATTCCAAGAAAATGCTGAGACATCCCAGTTCTCTGTGGAAAATTGAAAATCCTCTCTGCTGATTCTCCTGGCTGTAACTTCCCATAACGATGAAATAAAATTTTAAGACTGTTGTTCTCAGCCATGTCCTTTCAAAAGGAAGCAAGAAACAACTTTCTGTAACATTTAGAAAATTACCATATCTAAGCTGGTGCTTTTCTACACAAAACACAAAGCTTGGCTTTCCTTGAACTACCCAAAATGTTAAATATTACTTATACATCTTTTAAAAATAAACAAACAAAATAAAAATATGATAACAGATGGAAGGGAAGACATCCAATTCTGCCTGTAGGCAGCTGGATTTCAGCTCTCTCATCATTTCACCATTTATGAGGGGTTTGGTGCTCCATCCCTCCATCACTTACAAACCTCAGGGATTCCAAAGTCACAACTTTTGATCAAATGCAATAAATGGTGCAGCAGAGTTTCTTTTTTTCATTTTTCTTTTGGATCGCACATGGTGGAAAACAGGAACGGAGCAAACTTTTTGTTTCGTAGGCATTACACAAAATCCTCAGGAATGCTCCAACTTTGAATCAACATTTTATTTTCTGCAGCTGGGAGGGAAACAGTGAAGCTCAGAGAGGGCAAGATGAGTTCAGACTTTTTTTTTTTATTTTTCAAAGGCGTTTTGACGCTGAAAAATGTCATTTTGCATAAAGCAATGGCAAAAAAATGGCAAAAAAAAAAGCCAAAAAAAAGCCATTTTGCATAAAGAATAAAGCAATAGTCTGTGCCTCAGAGATTGCTTCTTATCTGCTGCAAGTCCTCGGGTTTATCACTTCAGGTGTCTCTGCCTTCACCTCCCTGTCTGAAGCGTGAGGATCACATTGCCCACCTTGGCAAAGCACCGTTAGCATCAGGGATTTTTATTCTTTTTTTTTTTGCAAGAAGCCATTTTTTTCTCATGCTAACAGCTTGGAGTGAGTGAGACCCAAGGAATCACCTGCCCATGGAATTCTGAAACAGCCACGGAGCCGAGGATGAGCTGTGGGGGGAGAAAAGAGCAGCAAGTGCTGCTATCAGCGTCAGGTAGAGAGGAGAGCAAGAAAAAACATCTCAGTTGTGCTCTGCTCTGGGCTTGGCCACCACAAATGTTGTGTTCTTCAAAGGAAGATAACTCAAATCCACAGGAAAAAAAAAAAACCATCTCCCAAGAGGAACTTCTGGAAGGATGGGAAAAGGATTTGTGAGCTGATGTTGTCTGCTCTGTCCTGTGGTCATGGACAGATGTTGGACAGAGCTCCACTCTGAAGCCCCCCCAGATGTTTGGTGCAGATCCAAGTGACCCAACAGTGACTTTTGGCAGAATAAAGAACCAGAACAGGCCTTTGGGGCATTGGAATCACTGAATCACAGAGGTTTGGGTTGGAAGGGATCTTAAAGCTCAGCTCATTCCAGTGCCAAGTAGCCCAGATTGCTCAGCAGGATCAGGGTAGAGGGTGGTGAGACCCCTCAGCAATCAGACCTGACCACTGAGCTGCAGGGGACAATGTGTGCAAAATCAGGAGGTGTGACAAGAAATAGAAAACAGACTAAGCCATGATTGTCAACGTGATTTTCCTGAAAAGAAAATTGGGAAAGTGGATTTGACCACTGAGCTGCAGAGGACAATGTGTGCAAAATCAGGAGGTGTGACAAGAAATAGAAAACAGACTAAGCCATGATTGTCAACGTGATTTTCCTGAAAAGAAAATTGGGAAAGTGGATTTGACCACTGAGCTGTAGAGGACTGTGTGTGGAAAATCAGGAGGTGTGACAAAGAAACAGAAAACAGACTAAGCCATGATTGTCAATGTGATTTTCCCCAGAGGGATTGGATCAGCTCGTTCTCTGGTGTTCGTTCTGAGCTACGGTAATCTGGGAAAAAAATCTGAAAGGAGAAATTAATTCTGTGTCTAACAAGATTAGAAGAGTTTTACATTCCAGGCTGAAGAATGAGTCTTCATATCAGTTCCTGGTAGCAGTTTGACTCCATGCAAATCAGCATCTTTCCTTTATTCAGAGATTCATCCTCTGACAGATTTTGGCTTTCTTCTCCCCTCTGAAAGACAAGATCCCTGTAACTATGTCCTTAACAGCTAAAATAGCATGTCTGATTTTTAATTTTTTGTAAAACAATCCTGCTATTTTTTTTTCCTCATCCCTGCCTTCAGAGAAGAGGAGAAAACATCAAATGCAGCCATGGAAAGAGGGAATATCTGGCAGCCCCAGCTCTGCAGCCACCCTGGGCTCTGTCTGGGATGCCAGGGCTGGCTGCTGATTGTCACAGCTCTTGCTCACAGAGCTCGGTGTTTGCTCTGTCCCTGCAGAATTCCACTCCTGGAGTGCCTGTGAGCCTTGAGTTGATGTCCCCAAGTGCTTTCTGTCACTTCTCAGTGCAGCCAGTGCCAGCCTCCCTCCCCAGCCCGTGGATCTGCTGCCTGTCAGGCGTACCCTGGTAATTGTCTCCATGCCTGGTATTTGTAAAAGACCTAATTTTTCCCTTTGCTGCCCAAATCATGATGTATAAATTCCCCCAGGCGCTCTTTAAACCTGTTAATTCGAGTTCATCCTCCTGTGCAAACGGATCCTTATGTGTTTTAGCTGCTGATATAAAGCAGCATCCCCAAAATGCCACCGCACTCTCTCTGCCTTAATGAGCGAATCTGCTTCTGCAAGGGGAAGAAATCACCTGTCAAGGCTGTGAGAGCACAAAAAAAAAACCCCTCCACAGCCTTAACCAGCCTGGTCTGGGTCCTGCACCCACCTCAGGCTCACCAGGGGCTCCAGGGGTTCCAGTTTGTGTGGGTGAATAAAGGGAGAAATCATTGAGCCACAGAATGATTTGGGTTGAAAAGGAATTTAAAGATCAAACAATGCCATCCCTGCCGTGGTAGGGACACCTTTCACTGTCCCAGGTTGCTCCAAGCTCCATCCAACCCGGCCTTGGACAATTCCAGGGATCCAGGGGCAGCCACAGCTTCTCTGGGAATTCCATTCCAGGGTCTCCCCATCCTCACAGGGAGGAATTTCTTCTCAGTGCTCAATCTAAGCCTCTAAATCCACTCTCTCTCTCAGTTTAAAGCCTTTCCCCATTTTCCTTTCACTGCATGATCTTGTAAAATCCACTCAAGTCCTCACGGTGTCTCAGTTCCTCACCTTTAAATGGAGACTAACACCAAAATCCTTGACAGACAAGAAGATGCACAAGGAGCTAAAACCAAGCTGATTTCTGGAAGGGATGAGCAGGAGCCTGGCTGAGCCCTGACCAACACCAGGGTGCCACCAGGACACAGAAAACTTCTCTGAGAGCTTCAGGGCTGCTCCAGCCTGGCTGACTGCACTTGTGCATCCAGAAAAATCCATTGGGGTTGAAGTTTGTAGGGGATGAACCTCAATCTTTGCAAGGGCACACAGACAGAAACTCCTGGCACACAAAAATGATGTGCAAAAACTCTTGGCATGAAAATTCTGCTTGGCATTTCAGCATTTAGTCACTCTTCCATTCCGAAAGTTATGTTAAACATTCTCTCATATTGTCCAAAAATTTTCAGTGGTGGTATGAAAGGTGTTCGAAGGGACACAGAGCAAAAGCTCTCTTGGAATAAGGTTGGGAGTGGCTCTGCAGAAAAATCAAAGCTTTGGCAGAGGTTCTGGGCCAGCATTTCCTCAGGCACAGGCTGACAGGCGTTGCTGTGACACACAATTTTTCATATTGGAGCTTTCAACTTTGAAGAAAAATCCCAGCAGGAGACACATGTTTAGAAGCTTTCATTCCAGCTTACTGGATTTTGGGGTTTTTTTCTTTAAACCTAATGCTGAAGTGAAGCAGATCCAGGTTACAGAGAGGAAGGGAAGCACTTGGAGCTGAGTTACCCTAAAGTACAACTTTGATTTTGCTGTGTAAGCCCTGCCAAGCCCTTTAACCTTCTTTAATGCCACTTTCTGTTATGAGGCCTGAACAATCAATGCCTACAGAATGCTTTCAGATTATTGGATGGCAAAAAAATGTTATAAAATAAAAAAGGAAGTTGCTTATTCCACGAACAGAGTGGCTGGCTATTTTTGTTGCCACTCAAAATTTCCGTTCCTGGAGATTTTGAGGCAAATGCTCGGAAAAAGGATGGAGAGGAAAGGAATTTTCAGTGTCAGGCATAAATAGAAGTTTCTTTGGAGCTGTTGGAGTGCTAAGATTGTTTAACAATAATGAAGGGGGGAAATAATGGTGTAGAGCTGCTCTCTGGACTCGAGAGCCAAAATAGCAACGAGCTGTACAGATTGCAATGGGGACAGATTTACAAACCCCAACCTAATCCCTTGTACTTCCATCCCCTCAGATATCACCTGGCCTAATCCACAAATAATGCTTTATTTCTCAGAATGATTTGCTCAGTTTAGAGGTTCTGACTCAGCCTTGGATACAGCCCTCTCATTTGAGCCAAGGCTGTGTCTGGTCAAGGATTTACACTCTCCTTGATTTTATTCTCCAGGTGAAAATTAGTGGTTACAACTTAGGCCAGTAGTTAAGAATAACATCCATAAAGAGCTAATGGCATTAAATTTTTCTTTCACTGCACTTTTTTGGATGCCTTGCAGGAAGAATGGATTCTTTTGTATATTTTATTTCTTAACAATGCCATCCAATAGAACGGTAATGTTTTTATTTTTCCATTTTATTACATCTTTTCAGACAGATCCCACAGAATATTTTACAGCTGATTTCACAGATGGCATATACGGTTTTCAGCTGATATAAAGGGATGGTTAAAACTCATTTCAGGTTCCTCATCTCCAACCTATTTATTCCAGCAGGAAAAAAAACACAACAAGCTTACACCACCTGTTGTGCCAGCTCCCAAGGCAGGACTCAGAGAAGCTTCAAGAATCCATTGCTCCACAGCTCATCCTACTCAAAATTGTACAATTTTTCCCTTTTTTCTGCAGCCTTCCAAGCCTGTAGCCACTGCATGGGCAGTAGCCAGCTCCTCTTAAATGTTCATGTTATAGCTATTAATTTTTTATAGCCAGAGTAGAGACTTTTATGGGCGGCTGAGCAAAGATTCAAGCTCCAACAAACCAGTCCGGGGCTAATTGCGGCTCAGGATGGATTAAAGCTTGATTGTACAAGTAATAATTATGTTCTGTGTACTGGGCAGCCTGCTATCTCACATAAATCTAGCAGCAAAGCCGCCTTGCAAGAGTTGATTTTTGACAGGGTTAAAAGAAAATTGCAAAATTAGAGAGGAAAAAAAAAAATCTGCCTGCTAAAAGATGTCTTTGTTATGAACATCATGCTACAAGGAGTGAGTCTGAGCTTGCAGCAGGAACTGCAATGTCTCAACTGCTTTAATTTAGATGTGACCCAGTCTAAAACTGCCTAAGCACGAAATCATCACTGTTTCTTGTTGCAGCTCAAAGAAAAACACATTTTTATTTAGTAGAAATTTGTTCAGCCAATGTTGAGGAGCTTTAAAGTTCCAGTAGTACCTGTGGAGTGCTGAATGAGAGACACAGGTCTGTTTATGAGGAATTACAGAGCACTGCAGTCTCCCTGAGTATGAGGAGCAGCAGTTTTCTTTATCACAGCCTATTTTTTTTTCCCCAAAAAAGACAGAGAAAATGTTCTAGACTTCGCCTGGCCAAGACAAGCTAGCATGAAGAAATCAAGATGGTTTATGTATATATTTACTTTTCAAAAAAAAAAAAAACAAAAAAAACCCAAGCCACTACAATCTCTTCAACTAATGTGAATCAATCTAATAAACTCGAGCTAACAGAGAGCTTAAAGGGTGCTTAGGTAGTTACTAAAGCTTTTATTTCTTAAGCCAATGAGTCAGATTGGCATCCCAGAGGAGCAGTGACTTAAAAAGGGAACATCACCAACTAATGGCTCTCAGTGAGATAAATCCACAATCCCCAGAGCCTGGCAGCAGGATGAGCCCCGACCTGCACAAACAACTCTGCTTCACCTAAACAAGCATCCTCCTCAGGAATTATGGGACAGACCTAAAGGAATCCAGGGGTTAATCCAAGAAATGCTGAGCAGCTCCATGTTCAGTTTTAATGTTCTTATCACCTCTGCCCCAAACTAGTTTTGACCTTCAGGGCAGCCCATTGAGTACAAACCATGTAGGATTATTCAATATTAAAATTGTTTTCATGTGCATGTGTTCTTTCTGTCCAGCAGGTTGTTAATGAAGAGGGATCAGTAATGTTTGAGGTAAAAAATAGTGAAATGAAGAAAAAAATACACTTGGGCTGCCACCTCCATCCATGATGCCCTTTTTTTTCAGCATTCAGCAGGGTTCTTCACCAGCCTCCTCAGAAACAGATTTCAAATAAAGGGAAAAAAAATAAAATACTAAGAAATAATATTTATAATGGATTTTAATAATCCCATTTGACTTCAGTGTGGTCATCCCTGTTCGGTTCACCAGGTGTTTCTGTTCTTTCCAGTAGATTTACAAGTACTGAAAGAGCTAAATCAGCCCTACAGGATTCTCAGTAGTCGTGAACAATATGGGATTAGGGGTACAGAGCAGTGCTCTGATTCCCCACATTTCCATCCTTTACTTGCCAGTGTCTAATAAGTGCCTCACAAACCACTTTTCTCGTTAATCAAGTGCTGGTGGACGTTGCCCCTCTGCAAAGGAGCAGAATTTTTCCCCATTAATGCAGCTGTTCCAAAAAAGGTATCTGCCACGGGAGCCTTAGGATCTCACCTCATTATGAGAGAAACCACTGCAGTTTAATGATGTTAATTTAGCTAACGATGTGTATTGCTTGGTCAATCTTCTCCTGAAGGTGGAACAAAGTCTGTGGCCTTGGTGAGAGGCTCATTAGTTAAAGCTGAGGATGTGGCAGAGTGTCCCTCTTCCCTCTCCTCAGAGCATTCATCTTGTGGCACACGGAGCAGGTGAAGAGATGGGAAACAGGCTGGGCTAAATCATCCCTGCCATGGTGTCAGCCAGGGCAAAAAAAAACAAGTGATCACACAGAGCATGGGTGTGGAGGGATGTACAGTGAACATCCTGCATATTTATAGCCATGTGTGAATATGTATATAGAAATTATATGGGTATATAGATTATAGAAATTATAATTGTATATATATTATATAATATATAATATATATTATATTTATATATTATATAATATATTATATATATTATAATGTGTATATATATTNAAATTAAAATTTTATATATATTATAATATGTATTATATTGTATTATATATATAATATAATATATTATATATATTATAATGTGTATATATATTATAGAAATTATAATTGTATGCACGCAAACTGTGCTACATGTAAATTAATAACCTCAAAGCCCAAATTTATTCACCCAATTTTCAGCAGGGTCACGAGGTGCTGATCACCTGCAGCACAGTGGGGCTCTCTCAGTGTTACTCAACTTCACACAGAAAAATGTTGATTTATACATGATGAACAAACACCGAGGCCTAGACCAATGTAAGATCATAAATTCTTCCATTCTTCAGTGTTTTAATGTTCTTTGACTCAAGATGTGCAAAGCCTCCCACTGCTCAGTACAGGGCATGGAACTTCATGATGTTCATTTTTTGTTTCTTTCTAAACCTGAAGTTCGTTTTGGTTCCAAAATGCTGTTTTGGGAATTGATCTTGCTTTAATTGAAGTTAACAGGGATGTTCTGCTCTCCTTTAATTGTCCAAGACCAGGCCCTCACTGAACACACAGATACTGAGCAAAAGGAAAACAATGATAAGAAGAGAATGTAATTTATTTACAAATTTATTTTTAAAAAGTGTTCCCTGATGATGATATATGGTGAGATCAAGAAGAAGTTAGATGGTTCCCCCAGGAAATGCCTGGCTGTTACCTGCAGCTCTCACAGGACACTGGTTCCAGTGCAACCTTTCTCAAAGACCACCTGGGCTCTGCTTGTCAAAGTGTGTTTCTGGTGATTTTGCTCCCATATGAGATTACCAGTGTTTCAGGAGAGTAATAAAATATCTCCTGATTTCAAGAGAGGTGAAGCTTTGGGAGGATTAAGAAAGAGCTGCACTAGGTATGGCTGAGAGCTAGAAAATAATGTTTCCAGAAACTATCACCTGATACCTTCCACCATGTTCTTCTCCTCAGGAAAACTTAAGAAAGTAGTTTGATCACCCAATTTTCCATTTAGATTTTCAAAAACTGCTGAAGAAGCAAGATTGCTGGTAAAAAGATCTTCATTTTGTTTACAATGGGTGTTGCATCCCAAGCAAGAAATGACGTAGACTGATCACAATCAGCTGTGATGTTGAATTAATACAAATGAAGCAAAATTATTTTAGTCCCATAAATCATTGTCTGGGACTGAGAGGAGTGAAAAGTCACTGTTTGTGATGAAAAAATAAATCTTTTGACACGTTGGTGAAAACAATGAGTCGACTTCTGTAATTAATTCTTCACAAAGGCATTCAGAGAGCGGTAGGAAAAAAAACAGCAAAGGGTGAGACGGGATGATTGCATCACTTGAAGATTCTCAAGTTGTTTTGTTGGTTTGTTGTACAAACGCTGCCTTCTGCACTGAGCTCTGTAAGAACATTCAGCTGCTTGTTTTTGTGTTTTCGTGTTTCTCAGTTAACGTTTTCACTCACAGGGTTTCAGCATTTCGTGAGCAAGCGCCCCAACCACGACTCCGGTGAACTCAGCGTCTGCTGGGGAGGTTTGCTCTCACTGGAGGTGGAGCAGCTTACAGAAAATATCACAGATCTCTCTTTTTTTAATTCCTCCCCTGCTTAAATTACGCACGTCTCGGAGAGAAAAAAATAGTTGGAGGCAGGAATTTGTGGGTAGTTTCTGGGTGGAACTCTGCAGGTTGGCACTGCAACAGCATCTGAGGCCGAGGGGCTGTTGCTATGCTGGGATACAGAGAGGAGGAGATCCAGCCAAAGGTTTCTATTCCCAAAGCTGGGGCTGTGGCAAAGCTGATAGAGCACCTCTTTAAAATGAGTAACTCCTCGCAGGGATGGGGCTGAGCAGTGACAGCAGGCTGTGGAGTCTGATACCTAAAGTGATTGCTCCTCTGAAGTTATTCCTGATATCCTGCACATAAATCAGGGCCACTCCAGCTTTATCTCTGTGCACTTCATGTGTCACAGTCACTCATCTCTGAACGTACAGACTCTCTGAGCTTCTGACTTCACTTCTTTTTATAGCATTCTTTTGTGATGTTGTGTTTAATAAACGTGGGGTGGGGGGGGGGGGTTTCTAAGGGAAAAAAAGTTATTCTTGGTTTTTTTCTGACAGACTTGCTTGTCAGGTACATGCCTGTGAATTACTCTGCATTTTCTCAAAATCGGGTCTGTCTCACATTCGCCTTCATTTCCTATGGATCCGTAACCGATTTTGCTGCTACAACAGAGCAGCCCTCTCCTATCGCATCCATCACATTTTTCTGCCAGTCATGAATTCACTTTACCTCACACGCATCCCCTCGCTCCATCTCTACACGGAACCATTACAACTCCAAGCTGACGTCGCCTCTCAAAACGACTCCCGAGCAGTAAATCACGCCACATTCCACTCTCTTCCCCACTCTGCGCTACACAATCCATCACTAAATGAAATCTG
Source organism: Pycnonotus jocosus (assembly GCA_013400435.1). Lineage (NCBI taxonomy): Eukaryota > Metazoa > Chordata > Aves > Passeriformes > Pycnonotidae > Pycnonotus > Pycnonotus jocosus. The sequence goes on along the minus strand of VWYP01013772.1, from coordinate 88,896 downwards.
CACGGAAAACGCGCCCGAAGCCGGCGGTGAATCCCAATCCAGGCTATTCCCAAGCCCTTACCTCTCCAAACGCATTGATGATCTCTAAGAGCCCGCAGCCCGGAGAGCGATGCGGGGTGACAGCTTACACCCTATTTTCCTCACAGCGTGCTGCATCCAGTTCACGCCGCCGTCTCCAGGATTGGCTGGTGCAGCTCAGAACTCCAGCCCGGAGCATCCTGCAGCCCCCGCCTTAACCCTTTGCGGTGCAGCCTCCGCTCCCTCTGCGGGCGGCTGCGGGGCACGCACGGCTCCCTGCACGGGCTGGGTGCGGGTTTTTATCTTTCCTACACAAAACCAGCTGCCCTCGGCTGCGGGGGATGCGGAGAGGGGCGGAGGGGGGAAAGCCGGGGGTCCCGCAGGTGGGACAGGAGCTCCGCCCGGTGCTGTCCCCCCCCGACCCCCGCCTGGTCACCGGCTCCTCCTGCCCTTTCCACACGGAGGAGAGGGGCAGATCAAGCCCAGGCAGGCTGGAGGCTGAGCCGCATCCCCTAAAGGTGTTCCCTGTGCCAGAGCCACCTCCCTGGATGCCCGTCTGCCACACCGGCAGGTGGGAAAATGGGAAATGAGCTCCCGGCCAAAGGGGAGTCCCAAATCCACGAGGCTTCAGGGGAGGTGGAGGTAATGCCTGGCAAGCAGGGAGCCTGGATATCCAAATCCAGGGAAGAGAGGTGTTTGGGAGCATCTCTGGGGAATGGGCCGCGGGGCTCGGGAGGTGTTTCCACACCGCCAACGTGTTGTGAAAGAACCAACTCCTACAAAGCAGAAAAAAAATGGGCTGCTGGCCATTATTCCTCCTTTTTCTGAGTCATCCAGCCCCATGTGAGGAGAAGGCATCCCTGGGCTGGCAGTGCGGGATGCTGGATGCCGAGGGCACCGGGAATCTTCCCCGCTTACCACGCCTGACTCTCGCTTGTTGCAATCGCCCATTAAACCCCGCGTTACTCGCATTGATTTATTCGGTGTTGAGCGCAGAGGGTTGGATGTGCATCCCCTCGCATTCCGCCTAGCACGGGAATGCCACCAGGTCCCACCTGTGCCACTTTTGATGCCCTGCCATCCCTCTCAGTGCCCCTGAGCTAAACAACCCTGCTGCCCTCATCCTGTGCCTCAGCATCTCCCACCGCCGGCAGCAGAGGCGATACCGAGCGCTCTCGAACCCGGGAAATGTTCTGCTGATGGGCACATCAATCTCCACTGCAGAGCGCTAACATTCGAGCAGCACGGCGAGGCGATGCTCACTGGCTGAGCTGTTCCCTCTAGAGCACAAACCCCTCGGGATTTGCTGGTTTGTTTTGGGATTGGGATTTTTTTTTTTCCTTTTCCTAAAGGTTTATGGAGGGGAAAAAATGGGTTTAAAATCATGCAGAGGTTTTGAATCCTTAGGGAGGGAAGGGGGTAGGACTGCACGGAAAGTTTCCTGAGCAGCCTGGTGCGGGAGGATCCCGGCAGCAGCAGAGCCAGGGGAGGGCAATTTGGGAGAAATGTCTGGGATTTGGTTAAATCATCTCTGTCTGATGGAAAGGGCCGGGTGGAGGGCAGCAGGAGGTGGGGGCAGAGCAATGGGAAAACCTGCCGGGGTCTCCGGGGGAAGGACGCGGAGCTGGAAGGAGATGGGTGCGCATGGAGCTCCTGCGAGAAGAGAGGAGAGGAGCTGGATTTTGGATGCCACCCTTGAAGGGCTTTTTCACTACCCCCTTCCAGACACCAGCCAGAAATCTGGAGGCCGAGGGGAGAGGCAGCAGTGCTGGGAGGGGGAGGGTGGAGGGAAGAACAAGGGGGGAGCACGCTCTGGCATTGAATTGGTCTTCCCCGTCTGCTGCCAGCCACCAGGCAATAAATTCGGGTCTCGTTATTGCTCCCTGGCAATCTCTGCCTTGCTCGCAAGGCTTTAGCACCTTCCTGGTGCTCTCTGCAGGTACTGCACACACACACAGACACTCACGGTTATCGTGCACCCAAATGAGTTCCACGGAGCCCAGCCAACACCTCCCCACGGGAGATAAGAACACCTTTCCTCTCTACCTGCTGCTATTGACCGTGGGAGGATCTGTGCTGCTAATTAGAGACACTGAAACCCTGGGAGTATCACAAATAGCACTCTGAAGGCACTCGTCCTCTTTTTTTTTAAACGTAGCGTGCTTATTTCCCTTGGGTTTTCTCTCTTTTTTTCTCTCAGAGGAGCCCCTGGCTGATTCAGGAGCCCGTCTGTACCATCCACCTCTACAGCAGGTACAGGTGTGGGCGTTTGGTGGGGAGAGCGCCTCGCCCTCACCCTGCACATACACAGGTATGGCCGAAAATACCGATAAATGAAATGGGGTTGAGAAGTGAGGAGAGGGTGAGGAGCGAGCGGCGGCAGCGGCTGGAGAGGAGCCCTGGCAGCAGCAGGACAGACAGCCCCAGCAGCAGGACAGACAGACAGACAGACAGACCCGGCAGCAGCAGGATAGACAGACAGCTCTGGTANCAGCCCTGGCAGCAGCAAGACAGACAGACAGCCCCGGCACCAGCAGGACAGACAGACAGCCCCGGCAGCAGCAGGATAGACAGACAGCCCCGGCAGCAGCAGGACAGACAGACGGCCCTGGCAGCAGCAGGATGGACAGACAGCCCCGGCAGCAGCAGGATGGACAGACAGCCCCGGCCGCCCACCCCGCCGCTGCCCCGCACCCCCGGCCACTGCCGTCTCCCAGCACATGCGGCGGGGCCATGAGGTCTGGAGATCCTTTCCCATCCCTTCTGGAGAATCCTTCCCCACCCCCAGCCCTGTCCGGGTTCCTCGGGGCACGGGGGAGAGCGATGAACTTTTCCCCCGGTGTCCCCCCGCTGCAGGTTCGCAGACATTCCCGGGGCTCCCTCGGCTGTAGGGATCCTCTACAGATACAGGATAATCCTGTCCTTCCCTCAGCCGCTCCCTGTGCACGGGTTAACGCAGGGAATGGTCCCATGCCTGATGGAAACATGGATAAAATGTGATGGATAAAGCAGCGGAGCGCTGGAGGCTCTGGAGGCGATGCTGCGGTGCGCGGTGCCTGGGGATGGATGTGGGCACAGAGAACGGGCGTTCCTGAATTCCTTCGAGTTTAGGAAAGTGGAGCCAGCCCGCTGGGGAGCAAGGCGAAGCAAAACTTTTTTTTTTTTTTTTAATTACCTTTTATTTTTTTTTTCCCTGCTGCTTTTAGCGTCCTTCCCGCTGGAAACGCGCAATCAAACCTTACTCACCGGGTGAAATTGCAGGAGGCGAAGCGGCTGTGAATGAAACGCATCCCAGGGATATAGTCCATGATCTGCGGCTTCAGGCGAGAGGAAGGCTGAGCGGGGAGGGGGCACGGTGCGAAGCAGCAGCGGTTCCGTGCGTGTGCCAACCCATTGACAGCGTGCGTGCCCGTCTGTGTGTGTGTGTAGGGCACAGAGAGCCTCCAGAGCCAAAACGGGGGAAAGAGGGAGGGGAGAAGGAGGAGGAGGAGAGAGGGAAGCAAACCCGAATAGCGAGAGGAGTTGCGAAGAGGGATGCGATTCGCTGGGTTTGGGGTTTTTGGTGGGTTGGTTGGTTTTTTTTTGGTTTTTTTTTTGGTGGTGGTGGAAGCGATTCTCGAGGAAAGAATAACAAATTGCGCGATCTCAGCCGCAGGCAGAAGGAGAGGGGCTTTGCCCACGCGTGTGGAGCACAGACAGGACCGCGCCGAGGAGCGGGAGGATGCGGCGAGCCCCGAGAGAGCTCCGGGGGCTCATCCAGGCGGTGACGCGAGGGGGTGAGGGGAGCCCACACCGAGGTGGGGGCAGAGATAGAGCCGGGGGCAGCTCCCGGGGCCGGGGCACGGCGGGGACAGCGCTGGGCACGGCGGGGACAGCGCTGGGCTGCGGGTGGCGCGGCACCAGCATCTCCTCCTCTTCTTCCTCCGCCTCCTCCTCCTCCTCCTCCTCCTCCTGCTGCACCCGCAATCCAGCGAGCCACGGCGGCGATACCGAGCGGGTAAGGACATACCTGGCCCCCACCCTCGGCCAGCCCTTTGTTTCTCATGGTTTTATTCCGTATTTCCCGCAGCCCTGCTCTCCGCATCCTGCCCGGCACGGAGATCCTTGAACCCCGGGGAAAGGACACCGCATCCAGGAACGGGGGACAAGGGATGGAAATGCCCCTGCTCATCACCCGCGTCCCTTTCGGTAAGCCCCTCCACTTCCCCCGCTTCTCGATGCTTCCAGGCTCTTGGCATGGCGATGATGAGCTGGCTCGGTGGGAAAATCACCATTTTCCGGGCACAGTGGCTCCGGAATTTGAAGGTGCGTGGGGTACAGGGAGGCAGCGGCAGCATTTATGGAGCTTGATGTCCATCCCTCTCTCCTGGTCCCTCTCCTCCACCCGTGCTGTCAGCAGACAGGCGTTCGCAGCTAATAAAAATGCTTTTTTTGGGTAGAATTGGGCTGAGGGTTTAGTGAAACTGAACGCCAGAGCAGCACGGAGCTGTGGCAGCCCTGCAGCGTGGCACGGCTGTGTGCACATCCCAGCAGGATCCATGGGCACGGTAAGCACACGGAATATGTGATGGATGTGCTGGGCAACACGGAGAGATCGCCAGCGCTACCCCAGCGCTTATCTGCTCTGCTGGATGCGGTCTTTAAAAGATACGCTAATTTCTGGGGGTTTATTAAGCTTTTTGTCTTCTTTCTGTTATCCCTGTAAGCACCAGTGTGAAGCATTCCCGTCTGTTTGCCAGTTTTACGTTTCCAGAATCTGCTGGGGGGAAAGTCAGAAACCACAGACACCCAAGATTCCTCCGGCATCACATTGGTTTGTTCCTGCCTGCATGTTTAATCATCTTGATGCTAAAGAACGGTGGAGTGAGATGATCTTAGCAATGATTTACCCTTCTTGGGGCTTTATTGATTTTTTTTTTCCTTTAGCGAGGACCTAAGAAAAGGAGTGAAGGAAGGATGATACGGTTTGTAAAGGAAAAAAAAAAATCCAGTGTACATTTCAAGTGTAGTCGCTGTTAGAATATCTTTATGCAGATATAAAAACAAAAGATATCTTTATGCAGATATTAAAAAATCCTTTGCCTCAGGATAGGAGTTCTCTCACAGCAACAGGTAGCAAAGGCTTCTCTCCCCTTATCTCCTCCCCCTCAGCTCCTCCTGACAAAACGCCGGTTTGAAAGGTCACCCTGTTTTTATAAATATTGCGCCCTTCCTAACAAAGACTGCCGCGCATCCAGCCCGCAATGACTGTCAGACAGATTTGGGATTCGGGACGCTCGATGAGGGTGCTGTCCATTTTCCAAGCCTGATAAAATCTGGGAGAAAACAAAGGCCAGGCTGTGTGTGTGTGTGTGTGTGTGCCTGGGATGGATCAGCAGCACAGTGATGGCAGCGTTCGGTACTGCAGTGCCCATCCAATTACATCACACGTGTGAGAGAGAGAGAAAATGGATAAAAAAAGAGATTTGCTGCTGTGCTAACGCCTTTCTGCTCTTTCCTTCAGGTTTTTTCTTCTCTCTAGGTGATGTCCTTGGATTAAATCGGCCAAGGAGGGTTTTGAGCCTGCCCAACCTCACCCTCCCAATAAACCAGATTGGTTTCATTAGTCTTTGGCTCAGACACTTCACACTAAGGTGGAGTTTCCATTTCAGCACCCAGAGGTGCAGTGGACACAGTCTGGTCTTTATTTCACTGTGTTCTCTCTCCCTCCCTGCCACCTTCTTTCACCTACAGAGCAGAACAACTTGGTTTCCTCAGGTAGTATCAGTTCTCCTGGTTTTTTTCCACTTTAATAAGAATATTCTGATATTATTCACTTCATAGAATCATAGAATTATGGGACAGTTCATTTGGGAAGGGGCCTTAAAGATGATCTAATTCCAGCTCGTTGCCACATTCCAGTAGAACAGGCTGCTCAGAAAAGATTGTGTCCAGAATTCCAACACCAAAAGGTTAAAAAAGTCACTTTGGAATTACAACATGGATCTTTCCCTGTGGTCAACTCCAAGACCTAATTGCCACCACAGTTTGATTTGAGCCCTCAAAATCCTCCTGAAGCAGAGTTAAAGGGTTGTAGAGGATTATGATGCCTTTTGCTCAGTGGTGTCAATAATCTATGACCTTAAAATATTATAAAATCTCATTTTAGGGCAGAGTACTGAAGTCACAAACAATGGAATCAACTGTACTTGAATGAGGCAAAAACTTCCATCATCACCAAAAATGCTAAATCCAGACTGGGACCCCATCTGCAGCAGAATCATGTTTGGGGGGAGTGGCACATCAAATTCTCCCTTCCCAAAAACCTTGTGGCCCTGAATTAGAGTACATTAAAGTCCTCTGTCCTGTAAATTTGCATTTAACAGCAGTGTCTATCTGTGTTGGTAAACACATTTTAACAGCTTATCCCACTGCATTTTTTTTCCCTACTTCATATGATCACCCTTTTGGTCCTCTTTCTTCCAGAACCTGCTAAGTGCTTCCTCTTTAACCACTGAAAAATGCATGTAATTTATCAAGTTCAGTAGTTTCCTCTCAGTTTGCAACAGGCAAACCTATTATGCAAACAATGCTGTCACCTTCTTGCAGTGACTCCCTTCTCCCAGCTATAACGAATTCCCTGCATGCTGCTCTGCTGTAAATTCTCCAGCTAAAAATTCCATCCACTGTGTGATGTGTCAGGGGAAACTGTACTTGACTTTTGAAACAGTTGGGAGGAGCAGAATGATAACCTCCTAAAGTGCCTTGCCCTTAACTGAAATTATGGCAAGTAATTAAAGTTAGAGCAAAAAAAAAAAAGACTTAAGCTTTGGGCTGCTTATGTTCTTAGCATTTTAACTTGGGTGATTTTTTTTTTTTTAGAAGTCTGATTTGAATGCCAAATTTGCATATTTATCCAGAAAACACAGGGAGTGCTTAATTGCCTGTGTCCAGCTTACATATTTTGCTTGGGAAACAACGCTTCACATATTCATGAGTTTCATTTCTAGCTGCTGTTTGCACCCATCAATTGACCCGCGGATCTAAACAAGCCCTGGGTTTGCTCATTAGAGAAACAAATGTGCCACGTTTCCAATTTTGCTTTAGAGCTGCCCCAAACTGACCAAAGGGTTATTCCACACCATATCACACCATCTCAGAGATAACAGCTAAGTGGGGGTGGAGGATTGGGGAGGAGGATGTGTCACTTACACCATTTACCTTCCAGAGCTGTTGGATCTCATCACTGATAAATGGACAGCGTGACAGAGCCATCCCACAAGTTTTTATTTCATTAGCAGTCTCAGTGAAGGCAGAGACATAAAAAATGGTAAAACTCACACCATAATGACAGAAGCCAAAGCCTGTTAAAAGTTTTTTAGCCAATATGCTAATGCTAAAAGCTTACAATCATCTATTTAAGTCAATCAACACTACACGTACACCTTACAGCACACAACAGTTGCTTGTTTTGTATTTTTTGTAGCTCAGAAACTTTTTACGCTCCAAATACTTTATGGCCTTAAATTCAGCTCTGTTTTAAACTTCTATCTATCTAAACTTATTGCAATGCTGTGAAAGTCCTCTGCCTTTTCACTTCCCACAGCTCCACAAGCTGGAGTTCTGCTTCCCAGAAGAGCCTGGACCTTGCTGGCTGATGGGAAGCAGAGAATGAAATCTTCAGGTGAAGCAGAGAATAAAATCTTCAGGTGAAGCAGAGAATAAAATCTTCAGGTTTCTCCTTGCTTGAGAGCACACAGCCTTTCACTTTAGTTTTAGTGAACTGCCTTATCTCAACCTAAGAGTTGTTTTCCATCTCATTTTCTGTCCACTGTCCAGCTGGAAGGGGGAGTGGGCAGAGCAGCTCAGTGGGCACCCAGCATTTACAGAGACNACCTTGCTGGCTGATGGGAAGCAGAGAATGAAATCTTCAGGTGAAGCAGAGAATAAAATCTTCAGGTGAAGCAGAGAATAAAATCTTCAGGTTTCTCTTTGCTTGAGAGCACACAGCCTTTCACTTTAGTTTTAGTGAACTGCCTTATCTCAACCTAAGAGTTGTTTTCCATCTCATTTTCTCTCCACTGTCCAGCTGGAAGGGGGAGTGGGCAGAGCAGCTTGGTGGGCACCCAGCATTAACAGAGACATGATTCACTTGAATAAAATTATGCCCACTGAGGTTTTCCTCACTTGCAGAGATTATATTTAGGATCTCCCAACATTTCACCTACAGAAAATGAATCAGTACTGTGGAATTTTAAATTTTTTTTCCCCAAAAAATCAAAGAAATAAAACATGTTTCCTTATTCACTTGCCTGAGATGTGGAGGCACGAACTTCTCCAGGGCCTGCCAGCTTTACTGACCCCTGCTCTTGAAAGATTTAAAGTTATTCTGTTGAATCTTCACAGGTTCTCTGCACAGAGCATCCTGCAGGAATAACTGTGCCTGAGAAAGAATGAGGGATTTCACGGCTGTCCCTAGACAGGCTTTGGTTATAATTGTTAATTCTAAAGGCACAAAAAGCAAATTATGACTTCCATCACACAGAGGGAGAGGTAATGTCAGGTGACTTCAAAAGTGTAGCCAGCCTTGACATTAAAAACTGAAAAGGTCAACAGGAAATGAGTTGTCTTCAAATCCGTGGGACAATGACAACAGCAACGTGCTGCAGTACGGTTTTCTACTTTGCTTTTGATATATTATGGCACTGAATTATTAAATAGATGAAAAATTACGTGCTACACTAGGGTGGCAGACTGTATTGATCAGGCCTCTTTACTACGTGAAAAATTTTTGACAGCATCTTTGATCTTTTTTTTTTTTTGCATTAAATGGGGACAAAAAATTATTAACTGCATTTTATATACAAGTCCTAGGATGCAGCAGAATGAGTTTTTTGAGATCTCTCCCTAATTTATTTCACACCTCTTTTTCTTTCGGTTACATCACTTTTTCCGTACCTCTGTAAAATCAGACTCGTCATTTGATTTTTTTTTTAATTGTGTTTTTCTGTCGAATTTAAATTGTGCTCCTAAACGATGTTTGACATTTTGGTGCTGACAGTGGCAGTTCAAAGGACCTGCAGCACATCTCCAGCCACCAGGTGCTTTTGCTGACATCACCCTGGAACGTGCTATAATTGCCAGATTTTTTAAAAGAATAGCTCATTTATGTAACTGAGGAAATAAATAGCTGTAATCCTGGGTTATCTGCTGTTTGTTTCACGGTTGCATTTTAATTTTCTTCAGAAGTCTACAAGGGAGAAGTACGTTATCTTTACACTGGGAGTTAATGGCTAATTAATAGGCTTTGTGTCACACATGATGATTGCAATCCCTGAACTCTGGAGAGTTTTGTTTCTGGTGAAAAAAAAAATACATGACAAACATTTGTGGAGGTTCACAATCAAAACACATAATTTCCTCTCCTTCTGAGTGTGATTTACCTTTTTAAACTAAACTGGAAAGCTAAAGCCATCCAAACAATAAGATGAGAGATGATTTGGCTTTATTTAATTTCAAATTTGAGACCATTCAATTAATACCATTGTTTATTTCAACTCTAAAGTGTAAAAAAAAGTCATTATTGGATCTTGGATGATTAAAGTTAAAATTAAGCAATAACAGCCAGAAATGTTTGGAGAAAAAAGGATTATGAAGCATAATGAATGGACTGCGTTTTATCTGATGCAAAATCAACTTTATCAGACTTAATCTTCAGACTTGTTTTTTTAAGATGTTCTGAGATAAGGCACAAATGGTGGTAATTAAAAAGGAAAGGAGTGTAGGAAAGGTGAGAAATTAAAGATATTGGAAAAAAAACATTCTATTTTCTTGCTGTTTCTCTCTGAAATAACACAAATACTACACAGAATAAAGCTGGACTCTGCTAAGAACACTGTATTTGATAACAAAGGCATTACCCTGTCTCAGCCACCGAGAAAAAATCTGAAACACTTGATTCCCTGGCCTGGGGGACCTCTCCTCTAGGGACAACATCGATCTGCTTCTGAATTATTGGATGAAATGTCTCTCTTCCAGTCAAGAACAAACAAACAGAGTGGGTAGAATAATTTATTGGCTCTAAGAGTGCATTTTTTATTTCTTGGCTGGTCTGAAATAGTGCAGCGGCAAAGCTGCAACGTGGTGCTTGGACAGAGCCCTTTGTACACATTTCAGTCCCACCAAGAGACAGGACAAAGTTCAGGTGTGTTAGCAGTTTAGCTTTATAAAAGCTTAGTTTGTTTATTCACTCCTCAAAAAAAAAAAAACAAAACAAACCCAAACTTAAAAAAAAAGCAAAAGAAATTGAATTCTGTAGAGATGTTTTTTGCCAGCTGTGGTTGTGATGTCTTTTCCCTGCTGTTAAAGAGGAAAATCTAGAAATAACACGTGCTGAGGTATGGGTAGCTCTCACAGTATTTACCATCTCTTGTTTTCAGCATCTTCTCCCAAAAGGGAAGAGATAATAGTGGGAAAATATAAAATAATTCCTGTGATTTTGTAGATGAAATTTCCTTAATTTTTTTTTTTAGGCCAAGGCCCTGAGCAACCTTCTTAATGAAAGAAGTTGAACTGAATGATCTCCAAAAAAGGTTTTTTCCCTTCTCAAACATTCCATCACTTTGTTTCTAAGATAAGAATGGAGAAAGATGCAAACTGGATGAGAGGAAGAAAGGAAACACCCGGGACCAAAATGTGCTTTTAACAAAAGACAGCTGCACACCATTCCATCCTTTGAAAGTACCATACAATTAAAACAGAAGGGAACTCAAACAGGCTAAAAATCTGTTGGTTTTCATGCAGATTTAGCACTTAAGCCTCTGGACATCTTTCAGTTCGTTAGAACACACAGCTAATAGTGTTCCAAGCAAAAGTAATGCTTTTATAATACTTGGCTTTAAGTCTTCCTATTTACCTGGCACTCATTCTTCTTTCTGTGAATAAATAGATTTACTCCTCTAATTGTGTATTACACGTGGGAGCTGTAAATAACATCCTCCACATGGAAACAGGAAAGAGCTTTCCTGGAAGTTGTCCATGTTTGATTTGGCCCCCAGTTAGAGCCAACATTAATCCTTAAAGTACACACCGAGGGCAGATTTGTCCAAGGGATGTTCTGCAGGTGGTTGGGCTGAGATCATAATGCCAATGGCTGTGTCATTGTGGAAATTCTGCGTGGGGCCAGAGTGGTTTTAACCCCACCCTCAGGGAGGGTTCAACACGCCCTGAAGGCGTCCAGAAACCTCCCAGAAATAAATAATGAAATAATTAAAAATAATCAGCGAGATGGCTTGGTCGGAGGCGTTTTGAAACAGCAAAAAGGTTTTAATTAAAGAGAAAATGACAAAACAAAAGAACAAAAGCTGTGCACAGAGCACCTGCTAAGACACCCTGAAAATGCCCTGAGAATCTCAGAGCTCTCTCTTGAGTATTTAATGATTTAGGAGGGATTTTTGGCAAGCTGCCCAATAAAAACCAGCTCCATTCCTTGAGGAACAGCTAGAGAGACCAACAGGTGGTTTTGAGCCAATTATGGTCAGGAGAGCCTGGAAGTTTCTGGTTGAATCTGGTTGATCTCAGAAATAAAATTAAAAACATCAAAAGTTTCAACTTTGAGAGGTTTCAACACCTCCACAAAGGTCCCAAGGTAGATTTTGGTTTTAGTAGCTGACACCCTCATGCACCTGAAAGATATATTGGATTATCTCTTCTACTTCTAAATTTTTAGATCAATTATTATTTCCTTCAGCTGTGTTAGAGATTGCGGAACTTGACAGATATTTGAATGGCGATTTATTTTTAAATGCCACTTTTATTGTATCTTTAAAGAGCTCCAAATCGCAAGGCATTCAGTCATTCTATTAAAAACTTTATGATGCCTCTCTATTCCACTGCTTGAAATATAAATTTTCATTTGAGTAACCCGTAGCTGCTTTTTAATAAGAATATATCAACCTATGGTGCAATATGTCAGTGCTTTCACACCTGTTTGGGTCACTTTACTTTATATAGATCAGCCTGAGGGGTTTTATATGGAAATTTTGAAATTTCAACTTGTTCATCTAATAATATATCTGAGACAGAAAGTTTAGCTCCAGATTTGGAGCTAAAATTCATTTGGTGTTCTGTTTCAGGATCATAAACAGAAATATTCACGTTAAAAATGTTGAACAAGGAAAACCTCTAATTCTATGTATGTGTCCATGCAAGAAGGAATAAATGGTCAAATGGTCAAAACTTCTCCATTAATGTGAATTTTGTCCTCTCAGAAGCCTTTTAAGCCCTTTACTCACACATTAGCTACAAAATTTAAGTATTTGTGGCTGAAAACATCTAAAATGCAACCACAGCCCTCTAGGATGTCCCTCGATGCTCCTTTCTCTGACAGAGGGATTTTTCCTTTTGGAGTGTGATCACAAAATGACTCAGAGATAAAGTATTAGCACTACCATCCTAATGAATTTTTTTTTTTTTAAATATTGTGCAGAAAATTGATTTTCTAAAAACCACATGGCCCAGCTATTGAGTAGACGTCCTAATTTCTGCTTTTCACAGGCTGAGTTTATAAATTTTTACTTCTACCCAGAACTAAGTTCTAAATATTTTTTCTAGGCCTGTGCATGGCAGTGCTGCTCATCATCATTGGCATCTTTGATTGATATATTTATATGAACTGTAGAATTCTTATTCTACCCTCATCTCCAGCTTTCATGTCCCGTGTTGCCACCTTATAGAACACAGTATTTAACCACATGAAAATGCACCTGCAAGAGCTGAAATTGCTCATTCTTTTCTATTGCACACTGAAGGCTCAGTGGTACATTTTTAAAGTTATAAATTTGGAGCTGCTTTCTCTCTCCGCCTTCCATTTAAGATGCTTTTTTTTTCTTTATCCAAAACAGAGAAGAAAAGTAAATCAGGCAGTATATTAAATGGCTGGAGACTGAATATCATCTACTATGCAGCACTGAAGAATTATAGCCAGAATTTGGCATGAGGCTTACCTCTGATTCCCGTATACAATATTTTGTTAACATATATATATATGCTACTCTCAGCATAATTCATTCCGAATTAGAAAAGTGAAGGAAACTTATCCAAACCTAAATGGGAAGAGCAGCAAGTCAGAGGGGAATCATCTGGATTGCTGACAAACTGGGACAAGTAATGACCGTGGCATGGTCACTAATGCAGGCTGAAATAAGGTGCTTGTCCTCTCTTTATGGGAGAGGCACAATTAATGATAAGATCTGGAGCCAGGACAGTCTGTGCATCTGCTCAGTGGTTCAAATGCAGAAAAAAACTGATTACAGAACTATGTATTCTTAAAAGGAGAAAAAGCCCTGGAGCAACCCAGTGAATCCTCCAAATCAGCCTGGCAATAGATGACACTGCACCTCCAAATTTAAACCTGAGGGTCCACTCCTGGTGGATAATGGTTCTGCTGGGTTTCCAGTCCAGCTCAGCACGTCAGGTCCTCACTGAAATCCCTCAGAAAAGAACCCAAGAGCTAAACCAGTTTCTGTCTCATAGTCACACCTACTCGTTTTTCAGTGCTCATCTGTGTCCAGGGTCTGCTGTTGACCTCAGGTTGCTTTTTTTGCTACCCAAAATCAAACCTGAAATAGTAACAACAAGAAAAGAGAACACCGAGGATAATTGGGTGATGTGACCTGAGCTATATCCAAGACCACAGGAAAAGAGTGGAGATTTGGGGTTGCTGTTCCCAAAGAAAATCTCTAGAGATTCAAGTGGAGCCAGACATCCACCCCAGAGCACTTCTGGAGAAGGGGCAGGCACAGCTTCTCTGGGAAGAATTGGTTCTCAGACCAAATTTCTGCGTGGCCCTGGCTATTACAAAAAACAAATAAACAAACAAACAAAAAATCCAAACAACAACAACAAAAAAAAATCCCCAAAAGCCATAAACAAATGAACAACGCCATCAATAAACCACAATTTTCCTAATCACAAAACTTCATTTCAGCTGCTTTTGATTGCTATCATTATAAATTACTCAGAGCTCGAAAGCGTCAATTAATAGTGAAGAACTAGAAATATAAAAATGCTTATTTTTAAGCTTGGATTTCTGCAAGCTCTCATCTTCTCATGGACTTTAGAGTTTGGCTTTCCAAAATGGAAGTTGAAAAATATCTGAAACATTATGGCTTTCCAAGTCTTCTCAGTCATATTTAGACATGCTGTAAATTAAAATTCCCCCATGGCTTGCTGGAATTAGACAATGTTGTAGCTAATTTAGGCGTGTAGTCTCATATTTCTTGTGATTTATAAAGAGATAGTCTGTTTGCACTGCATATCTAATGCCTTGAGCTTTTTCTAGTACTTTCTTTTGTTTCTGGTACTTGATTATCCTCATCAGTTTCAAGAATTAAACTCATCAAAGATGTATTCCTCCATTTTTGTGTTTTGCTTACACTTTGCCTTGTCTACCTTTTCTGAGCTGCAGAGAACATCTCAAAAGCTGACATATTTAAACTACCTTTCCCTTTGAAATATAACAACATTTGTAAATTTAATGAAATGTTTCCAGACATCCCTGACTGTTGCATTTCAGTGACATGGAGACATGAGTACAGAAAATGTGCAGAAGGTTGGGAGGAGGCAAAGCACTATTCCCAGCCAAAACGCTGAAAAATTATTAGCTGCCAAACAGAGAGAGATTTTTTTTTTTTAAAGTGTATTTTAAAACTTATCTCTTACTTTTCACTGTCCTTGTGTGTGTAAATTGATGGTGGCACTCCCAGGCTCACCTTGACAAAGGCTGCCTTTATTTTCAATGCATGTTTGCCAATATCTCCTTTACTCCTTTTGTAATCTGCAACCCACACCCATAGGACTGTGGTGAAATGTTTCTCATCCTTCTATCCAGATCCTGGGCTTATTCTTTAGAAAAAAAAAAGCTAAAAAAGCTCCTGGGTCTGGCAAGAAAATGGCAGCATACATCCATCTCTAGGTGGTGGTGGCAGAAGCCACGTGTTGGTCGTGCAAGGCAGGAAATGTTTCTTTCCTATGGATGGAGCTGGTTTTCCGTGGACTGTTGAAGATGTTGCTGATTCCATCTTCAGCCACCAGTCACACATAAAATGGACAAGTGGGCCACTGATTCCTGTTTCAAAGAGGGCTGCAACTGCATGAGAATGTGCAAGACAGGTTTGAGTTAGCCAACGCTGTGGCATTCACTGGCCAAGGAATTGGCAGGATGGGCAAAGCAATCAAAGCAAGAAAACATCATTACTGACAGATCAGCCCTCCTGATGTTTTATCCAATGCTCTACAACCCGTAGGGAGGCTTCTTTCTCCTCTTCATTCTTCTTCACATTCCATCTCATGGCCACTGCAGCCAATAACACCTTTGACCTTCACAAGAAGGTCCTCACTGCATATGAGGAGTCACAAAGTGTATCTCCTTGTTTTCTACTCTGCCATTTGGGTCAGGAAATTGTCTTTGATGGTCTCCAAAAATCTTCTGGATTGTCCATGCCCTGCTGTGCTGTCTCTCCAGTGGATATCAGGGTGGTTGGAAAATCCCTGAGGACCAGAGCTGCTCCCATCTGTCTGTAGAAGTCCTCATCCACTGCCTCCTCTAATCCCAACCCATAAACTCTCCCTTGTCTCCTCATCTCTCCTCTGGCACAGCTCCATGCACCCTGGATGTTTTCTCACATGGCCCACTGCCCCTCTTTGCCCCTCTTTGCATCCTCTCATTCCTGCAGAGCCTGTATCTCCTCACTGCAGTGCTCTGATCATGATAGCCTGGATCATGATTCCCCCTTGTCTCCATGACCCTAAAATTAGATCCCTACAATTGCCCAGGTTGAGAAAATAGGGAGAGCAGCTTGTTTCTGCACACCCATCTGGCCTCCAATCAGGCATATAAAATAATTCAGTCTTTTTTTATTATTATTTCACCCCAATTCTATTTTAACACAAATCATCTCAGTACAGTCATTGAGACACACACCTTTGCTTTAATCTCACTCTGCTGTCTCCTTTTCAGTACTTCTTTCTATTAGTGGGTCACTCCAGCTCAGGATATTCTGTGATTCTACAGTTCCTTTTTCTATGTTACTGAATTGTTACACTTGTAAAAGCACGCTTCACGAAGATTCAGTCTCCTGCACTTGAATTGAGGGAAAAATCTATTGAATACCCCTAAATTTGTGTGCTTGCTATTGATCTAAGGTATCACAGCTTCACAACAAACAGTTGGAAAAAGCCCACATTAATCTCTTCTGGGGTAAAGAAACTTCCCAATGCAAGGGAGCAGTGACAGATTTGGGTTGTTTGGCTCATCTCTGTTTACCATACAGTTTGAGATATTGAACTATGTAATTAATGATTTGCTAAAATATAATCTCCTTGGATTACCTTTCATTGTCAGTGCAGCAGAAAACATGATCATTCCTCTTAAGGGCTTACTAAGAGAATTATCTATACTTTAAGGAGAGTTAAATTCATAGCTTCCTGAAAAGAATTTTATTTTCCCAATTACCTTTTATCTTTCTGCAGTTTTCCATTAGAAGGTAAAAGAACATCATCTATCTCTGTTAGGCACCACAGTCCAGAAAAAATATTGCTGAACCTTGGATGTCATTAGGATTAAATATTCTTCCTCTTCTTGTTTCGGGAAAACTGATACTTACTTTTGAAAAGATAGATACAAGCTGGGTGTCATTTCAATTAATTAGACCCTGACCTCTTCTCTTTCCTGTCTTATAAAGAAATCTGCATTAACATTTCAAACAGGGATTACCAAAATTAATCCAATGCACATCGTCAGAGAGAGAAAGCTGAGATGATGGTTAATAACTTGACAATGCAGAAATCAAATGATAAAACAAGTTTTCCCTCCTATTTTTAGTGCAAACTCTACCCAGCCAGGGATTTGGGTTTTTTTAAAGATGGGATAAAAGTGATTTGTCCTGTTTTCTCTTCTGGCACAAGCCTGTGTGCACTAGATGGTGGAGCTGAAAGCACCAACCCAGAGGCAACTTTACAAATCATCTGGCTCAACAAAGAGGTTTAAAAGGATCCTTTCAGGATGCAGAATTCCATAGCAACAAGTTCTCATTGCTTTCAGTGGATTCTGGCTGCATGACAAACTGAGTTTTATGCCTGTAAATAAGCTGGAGGACTATATAGAGTACACAATGTATATATATATATATGTGTGTGTGTGTGTTTGTGCAAAGAATTTGCAGAAAAACTTTAAAAATTGTGTCTGCTCTCTTCCTCACCGTGATGCAATGACAGCTTTGAAGCTCCAAAATATCAGAAGACATTGCTATAATAACTGACAGAATTTTACATCCCTCTAACACCATCCCACAGCAGTTCAGTTGGTCAGAACAGGGTGCTGCCAACACCAAGGTTGTGCAGTCAATCCCCACATGAAGAGTTGGACTCAGAAATCCTCGTGGGTCCCTCCCAGCTCAGAATATTCTGTGATTCTTCAGAGGTCTCAGAGTCTCATCTCTGCCCAAAAGTCCCTTTCCCTCAGCTAATGCCAGTAAATTGTGTCCTGTCTACCCCCAGAGTGCAGTTATTTAGCAGAACAACTGGGGATCCCTCGAGAGCCAGCGAAGCAGTCTTCCTTAAATTATGTGTGCCAGGATTTTATCAGGGCTGCTCTCCAGTAGCTTCAGTACCAGGCTTTTGTTACTTCCCTTGGGAAATGCTTCAGCAGCTAAAATCTCTCCATTAGGAAAACTTTCTTTGATAACTTCAGTCTGAATACCCTAAACTCAGGGAGAGAAGTGTCTGAGCCATGTTCAGGATATGAAGGTTAGAGTTCAGCAAATCTTCCTGTTCTTTTTTAAAAGTTTCCCTAAAGCAGGCACAGGTTTTGTGCTCTCCTGAATGCAGGTGGCCTTGAAAGCATCAGCCTGAACAGAGATTTCTTTTTTGGCTGGGGAAAGGAAACCTATATTCTTTTAAAAACAGACCTTTGTGTGATGAATAAATTTTTTTCTGGTGTATAAAAATACATTCACATGGGTTTTTTTATGTTCTCAATGAAGGATTATTCATTTTATATAATATACAAAATTAAGGATGGAATGCACCAAGAGCTTAGAGCTGCCCTCCACAAACTGTACATCAATTGGTACTAATTAATTAATTCTGCTCTCTCAGGTCATCTAGTTCAAGCTCTGTCTAGCATATTTCTCAGTTTTTCCCTATGTGATATGCTTTCACATAACTATTGACATTCTTAGCAGGCAAGTCAAAACAGTTCTCCAGTTGCACTCAATTTTGCATTTTCCAAGGCAGCAATTAAACTTATTAAAAAGGAAAATATACAGTTAATGTGAAAATTACAACAAGCAGTTATTTATTTGTTTTCAAAACCCAAGCTGTCTCTGTTAATCTTGCAGAAAGTAAACAGCTTGAGATATATATATTTATCATCCTATGCTACTACATTTGGTAGAAACATATATATATATATATATATATAAATTTTAAATGCATGCAAATAAAAAGATTCTTTGAACTTCCTCCTCAAATTGCCTCCAGTTCATTTTATCCCACTGCAAAAGTATACAACTTAAAGATTTAAAGGATCAAGAAGTCAGAACCAGACTTTCTAAGTGAAATAAAGCTGAATTTCTTCTAAGACTCACTACCCAGCAATATTAACATTAACATTATTTAGTTATTTACTTCTTTAAAAGTATTTCTGTGATAGCAAAAAACATTATTGCTTCTGTATCTGTGGTACTAACAACTGCAACACTTATGCCAAACCCCAGTAATACATGGAACTTATCCTGAATAGAAAAAACAAATTTAAAAAATTAGTTAAATAGCAGCAGAATATAAATAAATATTTTGCTAGCCCAGAGATGTTGCATAATTAAATATCTCTGGTCCAGCATGCAAGTTTTGTTGCATCTTGTGGAATTCCTACATGTTCAATCAGTGCTGATTCTATTTCCAACATATGAACGAGCAGGCAGGCAGAGGAAGCTTAGTCAACTTTAATCAATTTTTCAAAAGCATTTAGCATCTCTAGTAAAGCATGCTGCAGAGAGGAGTGATGGCAGGCAAAATGCAAACAGGGAATATATTGGGAGGCAGACATTAGAGGTTGTCTTGGCCACAGAGTTTTTGAAATTGCCACAGAATGTGTTTTAGAATAGCTGGACAGGGTTCCATTGAAGCCATGCCTTGGTTTTCTGTGGCTCACAGGGGTGTCTCTTGCTGTTCTCTCCTCAAAATGTGTTATGAAAATGTAAATTGTTAGGAAGGGCAGGACAAACAGGCATTGAAAGAGATTCTCTTTCCATCTCTAGTCCTTTTCAACAAATTCCCTGTGTATCTCCACAGATAAATTTCTGGGAATTGCATGCATGATTACTTTTGCCCTTAAATTCTTCCACTGCTGCTCTGTTACCATTTCTGTGCATCCTGCAAGCAGCAGCTTTGGGTTTTTTTCAGAGGCACAGTGCCTGAAAATAGGACAGGCAAATAGCAGAACAGATTGCACAGAGTCTGTGCTGTCTCCATCCTTGGAGGTTTTTGAGCCCTGACTGGACAAAACCCTGAGCAAGCTCATCTGAAGTGCAGCAGAGACCTTCTTGCTGTTCTCTTGTACATTTTTATGCTGCATGGGGTAGCAGAGAGAGCCCTGATCCCACAGTGGCATCCTCATTGTTTGTTTGCCCCTTGATTCCTACCCAGAAGCTCTCAATGGGCTCCAGGCATTCCAACCCTTCCATTAAACACCCTCCATCCCTGCCCATCCCTCCTGGAGAACCTAGAATCTTCCATCAGGTTCCAAAACCTGCACGGTTTTAAACCTAAAAATTATTAGGACAGTGTTGCATTTTCAGACATCTATGAAGAGCTGCAGGAACACTGGTGCAGCCTAAACAAATAAGCATAAAATTATTATTTACTTTAACGTGATGTAAAAATAATTAATATAATTTATTTTTTTATTGATTGGATGGAATTTGAGTCTTAAATTCTATTGCAAAAATCTTTTTCTGTGATGGAATTTGAGTCTTAAATTCTATTGCGCAATCTACTGCTTAAATGAATTCACGCAAAATCCAGAAAAACTTTATTATTAGTAAAGCCCAACTATTTTTTACATAATACAAAAAACAGATTTTAAGTCATTTCTAGCAGCTTTCTCCTCATTTTTAGAGCGGAAAAGACCAAGTTTTAATTAAATAAGAAATTTGGCAGGCAATACTTTAGCCATTAATCTGGTCTGGCGCCTTCTGCTATTTGTATAAAAAATGGATTTGTACAATTTTGAAATTCATTCCTAATAAATGACCAATACTTATGTAGGTTTAATAGACTCGAGCCTCTAGTGCATGGAAAGTGGTCAAAGGCTTTTGAATTAATTGTATTCTTCACTGCATTACAATAAGGTCCAGCATGGTAACAGATGAGCATCCTAACCCTGGGATTTTTATGGTTATTCATCCAGACATTTTCCATAGCCCACCATAAATCACATTAGTTCTGTCACAGAACACTGCAATGTGGGCAATTAAATACCTCATAATCTCAGATGTTCAGTGTCCTTAAGATAAAGCTTTATGAAAACCAGACAAAGCCAATGAAGTTTAACAGTTAACCAGCAGCACTCTGAAGGAGGAAAAATACCTTCCAAGAAGTTTTTAGGATGTTTTATGAATACAAAGTCCCAGCCATACTGCAGCCCACCTGCTGGGTTTTGCAAGCATTACTTCAGAGCGTGGATCTCAGCATGAACTAATTTGCTATTTTTTTCCTATTTTAATACACACCAGTGCTTATGGCAGTTTAACAGAACGATGGAGGATGTGCATATTAGTCTTCTGAACTCTATCCTCGACACATAAACTGCTTCTGTTACCCAAAATAACTCTAATTAATCCTGTTCAGCATTTCCCTACAACACAGCAGTTGATACTATAATTTTATCCTAAGCAACCTGAGCTTTGTTCTGCCATGGAAGTGGAGGCTCTCTTCAAAATCAGCTCAAAATATTAGTGTAGCCATAATTATTCTCATAAAAACTCAAGAAAAAGGAATGAAGTACCTGCATTTCTGGATGGATATAAATCTAATTTTAAATTCTCTTCTCTATATCAAGGTTTACAACAAACTCTACTCCGTGCAGGATAACAGAAATAAAAGAATAAAGAAACAACAGAGTTGGGGGAGTGGTTGGACTTGATGGTCTTAAAGGTCTTTTTCAACTGAAAAAATTCTAGTGTTTCTTGACTACATCTTCTCCAAGTAGGAAAGTATTTCTGGACATCTTAGGAAGAACAGATCCTTGCCTCTGCATTCAGCACAGCAGAGCCATGATCTTTTTCCAGGAGTTAAGGAAGCTGATACTCCCAATACAGGAACTGCACAGGGATCACACTGTGGGGTATATTACACTGTTCCTCTGTCTGTGGCTCCTTTCAGAAAGGCAAAGCCTTCCTGGAAAATTGAAGTGACAAAAGTTTTCCTTTTGTGTTCAAGAAAACTGAATAAAGGCTGGGTGATGGATGAAGGATGTTGTGGATAAACCACATTGGAGTTTTCATTCAGCAGCTGAGCTCTAATCCATGAGGTAAATACAGATGATAGCATTGCCAGACATGGCTCTGCTGACTACCATTGGTGTTTACATTTTTATCCTTATTAAACTCTTGCAGGGAAAATATATATATGTTCATCACCTATGGAGATTTTTTAAATAAATGTAACTTTTTTTTTCCAGTGTTGGAAATCTGTTTCTGCTGTTTCACCTCTTTTTTTTTCCCTCAAAGGAAAAAATTACATGTTAGAAGACACACTGAATGAGTAATTCATTTCAGCTGTAGGTTTGGCTTGATGGAGCATCTCAAAAAAGCAAAAAACCCAAAGGACAAACTCCTTCAAACCCTCTAGTTAATGTTTGCCCCCAGGTCTAATTGATCATTAACCTTTCAAATTACTTTACATTATGATTTTCAACTGCCTGGGTAAGGAAATTCTTCAGGGAACTACATATCCATTATGCTGTAAATGCCTTTAAGAAAGAACCTCTGGTAGGTTTGTTCTAGCCTGGGGTTTTCTGGTCCATGGGAGATTCCCTCCAGCTTTTGGCCACAAAGTTGAGCATTTGTTAAGGGCAGGTGGAAAGGAATGACAACAGCAAGAAAACCTGGTTTGGTTACATTCACTTTTTTTTCTTATGTGTCATAAAAAATGACACATTCTTGTAGACTGTACATTCAGCTTCTGTTTTGTGATTTATGTTGTGTTCTGTCAAGCAGGGTGGCTGGATCAGGTGAAAGAGCAACTGAGCGTGCAAAATCGCAGGAAATGTGATGGAGTGGTGGAGCCACCATCCCTGGAAGTGCTCAAGAAATGAACGTGGTATTTAGTGCTATGGTTTTGTGTTTGGTCACAGGTTGGACTCAATGATCTTGGAGGGCTTTTCCAACCTTAATGATTCTGGGATTCTATGAGAAATGGGATTCCATGAGAAATAGTATCACACTGCCATCAAGTGTCATCCAGGCCTTAGGGGCAATGGAAAGGAGTTCCCAAGGCTCAGCAAGGAACGGGAATCCTTCAGCAGCACCCAGAAGGTTGCTGAGTGCTGGAAATGAAATCTGTTAGCAAGAATTCACCCATGGTTCCACCTGGAGGCCAGGAGAGCAAGGAGGGAGTTGACTGTTGAGAAGAAGGTTTTGGAGTCACACTAGTGTTCTGATTTTCTTAGAATGCATAAAATGAAACTCAACAAAATCTCCCATGTCTGTAAACTCTCCTCCAAGGTCCAACCACCCCTCACTGGGCACGCACTCTAGATTGTTTTGATTGTATCTTTAAAAGCAAAAGAAGAGAATTTTACACCAATCAGTAACAAAGGGATGTACAACTAGGGTCACCCAAGCTCCACCTAAACAGGGAGAAACCACATAAAAACAAGGAGAGAAACCTAATAAAAAAAAGGAGAGAAATCAAATAAAAACAAGGAGAGAACGGGGAACATTTAAGGAAGATTCCATTGTAACTGCAGAAAAATTTTCTAAGTAAAACCACATTTTGATGATTACTGTTAATTAAATATTAGCAGTGCTTTAGCATTCTGTGCACTGGTTTAAATATGCACATTCAGTTCTATTTTTATCAGCTCTGCAAAATGTTGCAGTTGCTTTTATTTCCCATGATTTAATTTCAACTTCTGTGTCCTCTCTTAGTACTTCTATGGCATAGTGCCATCTTGGGGATGCTGTGAGCATCTGAAAGGACATGAAACAGACTGAAAGAAAATCAAAATACTTTTGCTGCACTGTGCTGTTGGTGGACGCTAGGACACTAAAAATAAATGTGACTGCAATCGAGGACTCTGTACAGCAGCAAGAGATCACAGCTAATGCCATGTCTGTAGAAACTACCACAAATTCTTGAAATGCATCGTGTTAGCTGATATTTTCCACTCGTGGATTCTAGTGTATTTGACAACAGAGAATCTCAGCTTTTGCTTTAAAAGTACATTTCTCCTCTAATTAAAGAGAAACATTGATGTAATCCTAGAAGATTTGGAAGCTGGATGAGAATTTGTATTCTGTTAAGGATGATGACATTGTTTTGGGGAATCTTTGTCCTGATTTCCAGGAATTGATAGATTTATAGAGATGGTTTCTTAGAGGGTAAAGGAGGAGCAAAAATGCAGCAACATTGTTTTAGTCATATTCTTGTCATTTTTAACTTGACCTTTATTAGCTGCTGGCAGAAGTTCAGAGCATAATTTGAGCTTTCAGGACTGTCTCTGCTTCCTTGAATGCCCAAAGCAAAACCAGACAGATCTGCTGACAGTGCAGGACATGCACGGGCTACCATTGTCCTCAAAATATTTCAGGGTTTTATGTGCTGTGGTGCAACCACACCAAGGGACCACTGCTCCATCACCCAAAGCAAACACCAGATCTTCCTGCAACATTTGTTTGCATGACATTAAGAAATGTTCCACTTAATGGAGACTGCTTGTAAGTTCTCTGGAGGGAGATTTCCCAGCACAGCTAACCTGCAGCCCAACACAGAGCCATATCCTGCAGCTCAAAAAGAGGCTGAGAAATTCCAGCCTGAATTAGTGCTGAGTTTCCTGTGGAGTGAAGGGCTGGGATATGCACAGGAGATGGTTCCCATTTCAGGAATTAGCCCTTCAATCAGTAGCTTTGGAGAATATTCTCGTGTCCTCCCCAGGTGCAGCTGCTGCTTTTTCCCCTGGGCAGCTCAGCCATGTGGACCTGTGCCAGAAGGTGCTACAGTGGGTCCAAGCTCACAGGTGATTTGATAATGTTTGGGAGTACTGCAAATGGGAGGGATTTGCAACATGCAGTAAACATGTGAAGAATTCTCGCAAGAAAACACTGGCTGTGGATCAGAAATTTGTGTTTCATTACTGATTTGTAGTGCTCAACAAAGGAATGTCTACTCTTCCCTACTTGGAATGGTGTATTTCACAAATATTCATATTGGTGACAAATTAAACCCATCTTGTAATAAAGAGGAGACAATGATCTTTGAGAATGGACAAAGGACAAAAAAAAAAAAATCTTCATGTCCTCTCTACTTCCTTTGCTGGCTGGTATCTGGGGCATTCCCTGCTGACTGACTTCTTCCCAGCCATGTATTTTTAATTATCCAACAGCTCCTGAGCTAGCACAGCCATGCTGCTGATTAACGTGACTACAGACAGGGCAAGGGGACCTCACTTGAATAATTATCAGCTTTCCATGGAGCCCAGAGAGGTTTGTAATCCTTGAATTAACTTTTAGGGAAATTCAATGTCCAATGCCAGGAACACATCAGATTGTGCATGACCTTTAGTGCTAATCAGGGAGTTGTATACTAACGAGAGGTGCTTATGTTTGCTTTTCTCCACAGAATCAATAACAGCTTGTTATGTTTGAAGCGCTGCTTTATATGAGGCTCTGAACAGCTGAGAAACACTGTGAATCAGATCCTGTTCATAAATTTGCCAGATATATTACATAATGCTACAATTCCTTGATAATTGCAGAGCTGGGCCCACCAGAGCAGTCATAAACCTCACTGAATTTTGTTATTTTAACTTAAGGCAAACCAAACAAAAGCCCCAAATACCAGGAGCACTATCTATTTTCCAGTTGTCCTTTAATTCCTGTGTGTCAGTGAGTATTATCTTTTCTTCAGGTCTACAAATCTTTAACTTTCTCTCTTTGTTTGACCTTATTCTGACACAAACATACAGAAAGCTTTTCTGCTGTTTTCCTAAAGGCAGCTTGGTGTTTTCACAGGAACAGCCTCAGCTGCTTTTGCTTTCCCCCAGGTTGTCAGAGCAGAGCCATGGGTCTGGAACATGAGGATGGAGCCAAGCAAAGCCTTTAACTCCTGCTGCTCACTATCATCACAGTCCTGTCCAGCTGATTACTGGGGATCTGGAGTTGTGCCCCACCAACAGAGGAGTCTGTGCTTCATTTAAACACTTGTTGACTAAATTGAAGGACACAAGAGCAAAAAAAAACAACCAAGCAAAACAAAACAAAAAAACACCAACAAAAAAATCACCACAATAAAACACNACAAAAAAAACACCAACAAAAAAAATCACCACAATAAAACAACACTACTAAATATCCAACAAAGACATATAATAACACAGCACAAACACACCAGGCTCACACCTGAGTTATTATTAGGTGTTATTTCCAGCCCACACCAGGGATGGAACCCTGGAAAATGTGTCCCCACTCAGAAAACACCATCAGGACACCTGGAGAGGGACCTGCCTGACACCAGCCATAAGAAGGGCTGTTCTGATTACTGCCCAAAGTAGGTGCAACACTGGATTTATTAATTTATTCACTCTTTCCCTTCTGTGTGCAGTGAAGACAAGGCTCCAGTGCTTTCATGGAGCAGTCAGGCCTTTGGCAGCACTTTCTGGGAAGTTTTCAGGATGTTTTTCCCCAAATTTGTTTTACCATACCACATTTACACCATTAAGTCTCCTGATCTGCCTGCTATGTGGATCACCCTGTAAAATTCTATTTTTGACTATTTCATTCTACCAATATCTTTTTATAACCATTGTATTTTATTTGCTGTTGTTAATTGCTTTCTAAAATTATTTAGGGAGCTAACCCATTTCTTTATTTTCACCTGGATTTTGTATCACTAATCTCCAAGCAATGCACTGTATGCATCCTTCCACCTATATTCTTTTATTCTCTTTTCTTGTAGCTCTGAGGTCTTCAGCTGCAAAGATTGCCATGTGCGTATTTGTCTCCTGCAAGGTCATAGCATCACCACAACTGTTTGAAGGACCAGTGTCAGAAAGAGCAACACTAATTAACTTCCTTTTATTTCTCAAACAGCCGAGGTAACTCTCCTTGTGGTGCATTTGTGCAAGTTAATGTCGTGTATTTGCTTTTATAATTAACAAAAGCAAGGACACAGAAGATGCTGTAGCCTGGAAACAGCAATTTTGCCATCATGCTAATGCATGACTGGAAGGGCACAGGTTAAATAAAAAAGCAATAAATAGAATATATTGGTAGTGAAAATAACTCATTCAGTTGCTACTTAAGGCAAATTATATAACAAACCCAGAGCCTGAAGTGCTGTGAATAGTTTGAAACTTGCTCTTGCTGGTCACTGCAGCTTTTCAAGGCAAAGTTTCCTTTTCTAAATGTGTCTGTTACTAATCATGCTTCTAGAAATTCATCTCCAGCAGAAATGAAGCAGCTGCAAGGACAGTCAAAGAGCACAGTTGCTCTAATCCTGCCCACACTGATCTGTGTAGCATTTTGGTGTCCAACACAGGCATTTAGGTTAGATTCATTCCACTATTTTTGCCTTTCACAACGAAGGTTTGTAGGTCCTGCAGAGTGGTTTATGGGTTGTGGAGGGGGGTTATTTTTGTGACAGAAAATAATTCTGTTCCCCTATTAGAGAGATGTTTTAAAACATGGTGTCTTTTACCCACACAGAGTTTGAGAAAAAGACATTCTCAAAGCTTCTATCATGCCTGGCAAGCAGAATCACAGGATGGATAAGGCTGGAAATGACTTCTGGAGATTCCCAGCAGGTTCAGCTGGAGCAGGTCACACAGCACCAAGAGCAGGGCTCTCATCTCCAAGGATGGAGATCCCACAGCCTCCCTGGCCAAAGCGGTCTCTGCTCCCTCACAGAACAAAAAATACATTTCCTTTATCTGCATTTTGCAGAGGTGATTTCAGAACATGCCAAGACATCGAAACATTTGTTAAGATACATGATTTTTTTAAATTTCCTTTTTTTATTATTTCATTTATTTACTTTCTATTGGTTGATGTTATGGTCTTTCCAAATTGTGTATTGCAAAGAGGGAGTTCACATCAATTTTCATTACTGCACTGCATACAAAATTATTAGGAGTGGTACTTGCAAGCAAAATTAGTACAACTGATTTTTTTTTTTTAATCTCCAGATAATGCACTGTGTAGGCTACTCTAGGTTTTGGTGCAGTATAAGCAATATTTTTAAAACTAGCTTTTATTCCAATCAATGTGAACAGCAAACCCCACGAACAATACAAGGACATCACAATAACTTAGAATTTCTGTGTTACAAGTTAATTATTTAGATAGAATGTGAATATGACTGACTAATAGTCTCTGCACCAGGACATGATTTTGATTGAATGGGCTACTCTTGACATTCTTCCAGCATAAATTTTCCCCTTTTTATTTCTTTTGCCAAAAGTGTAGAAGCAAAACAAAGACCTGTAAAAGCTCCAAGTCCTTTGGGACACTCTAATGAATTATATATATTTTAAAAAATAGCTAGTTTTCTGTAGGGAAGATTTCAGATGAGGCATGATTGTTTAGAGCATCAAGGGGAAGAAGCTCAAATAACATCTGGAACACAGTGATTGAGAAAAGTCAAACTCTGTTAATGAACTTAAAACATCCAACTTGATGTTTTCCAGGAGGCTTTAACACTGCCTTGGAAGGAAACAGACATTAATATCCATTTACCAAGGAGCTGCATTTGTATCCAACTGTGCTGTGAAGATCAATGGGAGTGGCAGTCTTTGGCTCATACTCATATTTAGCTCACATTTTACAGAGTAAAAAAATAAATCTGCCCAAACTGAAAAAGGCTACCTGCTCTGATTTTTTTCAAATGTAACTTCTTCTTTGGAAAAACAAACAAACAAACAAACAAAAAACTAATCAGGGCCATTCTTCCATAGGTTTCTTTGGTTTGTTGGTTTATTTTGGTTTTGTTTTTTTTTTAGCAATATGTGTTCATATCTTGCTCATTTCATGCCTGTGCCCAAAAGAATACATAATAACCATGCAGTTTCTCCTGTATAGGAGTCAGTACAAATTCTAGGATCAAAATTATGGCAAAGCAGGTGAACAGTGGAAGAACCCAATAAAGATGTCATGGAAGATCGTGTAACAATGAGGGAAGTTTATGAAACAAGTTATAGTACATAATAAAGAAAAATAAACCTGAATTTATGAAAAGTAGAACGTGAGAAAGAATAAAATATAATGATGGGGTACTCCTGTTTTTGCTACTAAGGTGGACTGTAAAGACTTTTCTGCAGAAAAAAAATATTGAGATCATCACTCAAGGAACTACCAGAAAAATGAAAACACAACTGCTTTAGCAGGTTTTAACAATGTATTACACTTTTTTTTTCCCCTTGAGAATATCTTCAGACATAAATATTAAAAACTCATTACATCTCCAAATACACCTAACAATAAGGCAACTAAAAGAAATTTCAGCATTTACATGAAAAACTTAATGTTTTGATAGAACAATTGGTGAGTTAATGACTAATGAATAATTAAACATCTCTGACAACATATTAATGGTCCATGACTTTGCCACAGGCTACGTTTCAGTCCTTAGATTGCAAATGATTTAGAGGTGCTGATCTAATATTATTAATTCCTTCAAACTTCTGAAGGCACAGATGTTCTTGGGAACTCTTGCTGTATAAAACATTCCAGGGTAAAATTCACAGTTGTAATTCATGATGTGCTTGACATCCCTGGGTTTTGAGGAAAG
Organism: Pycnonotus jocosus; assembly: GCA_013400435.1. Classification (NCBI taxonomy): domain Eukaryota; kingdom Metazoa; phylum Chordata; class Aves; order Passeriformes; family Pycnonotidae; genus Pycnonotus; species Pycnonotus jocosus. The sequence continues at coordinate 59,832 of VWYP01013772.1, read as the reverse complement.
TGGGACTTAGCAAAGGGTTGAAGATAACTTTTATCTATTAATACAGTGAAATAAACAAACAGGGTGCCCAGAGCAGCTGTGGCTGCCCCTGGATCCCTGGAAGTGTCCAAGGCCAGGCTGGATGGGGCTTGGAGAAACCTGGGATGGTGGAAGGACCTCAAATAATGTCAGGACTTCAAAGATATCATCTGACAGTGGGCACGTCCACACCAATAAAATCCAAACAAACAAAAACCCAAACCACTCCCCTAAAACACTAATTTTCTAAATTAATTGGTGAAGGTCATTGAGGACATACTTTACATCTGTTCACTAGTTTTAGTTTCATATGGTTCAGCCCTGGGTTTCACTTAAAAGTTCTATTTTTTATTTCTCCAGTTCACTATAACTGCAGTTTAGGTTGGGTTTTCCACCATTAAGGATTAAATAAAATGTTGGTTATTGAGTAGCTGATCTATATTCTTATTTTGATCCAAATAATCCACAGCAGTTTTCAAGGATGAACATGTGAGGGAAGAAAAGACATAACTAAGAATGAATTTCCAAAGTTCTCATTATTTAACGGTTGCCAAAATATTTGCTTAGAACTGTAGGTTTATAGAGAGGAATGTATGTAATCCTCTGTCAAAACTTGTTAGTCAGCCTGATCCTATCCTCTAATTGCATAAACAAGAAGAGGAACAAAACAGCAGAGTATTTACATCCCAATGTGTACATATCTTAAATGATTGCTTGATTTTCTGTGAGCATCCTGTGAAAATTAAAGCACAGCTGTTGCATGATGAGAATTACAGACAAAAAAAAAATATTTCCTTCAGTGGGAGTTGAAATCAGTCATTATTTGACAGAAAGAATTCATTGCCTCACTGATTTGTTCCCCTACACTTAATAGCACCCTTCTAACTTAAATCACTTCCAAGCAATAAATTTATGGATTGAATTCCAGCGAGTGCAAACTGAGCTGGCTCTTCCGAATTCAAAAATATTTAAGTTTATGCAAATAGATAATCAGCTTATGATTCATCAGTTCAGTTTACATATGCAGGATGTACCTTCTTTCATCCCTAGTAATGAGCTTTACAGAATTTATCAGTTTTTAAAGGTGGCTGATCTATGGAATCATTTCTTAAGCAGCATTCAGGTACGAGAAGGAAGCAGACTGCATGTTCTCCATGTGGTAATTCCCAGGTGCAAAGTTGGAAAACTTCAAAGACCACAAAACCAGACAAAGTTTCATGAACACATCCTGCCTGTCGTGTCTCTTACTGCTATTTACAACTATCCACACAGGCAGTGCACAGAGCTGAATAACAGATAAATGATACAGCTTGCCCTGGGGCGGGAAATAGAATATAAACGAGAGAATAACCTGTAATTTTGGTATCATTGCTGCTATGGTCAAACAGCCCTGCCTCACACTCCACTCAGTGGGAAAAACAGGCCAGCTGAAGTGAGAATATTCAGGCAGAAAATGCTAGAAGGAGGGAAAATCGAATCCAAGCTTCTGTTGGCCCAAGTCTTTAAGAAGAAATTGCACAGCTCATAAAGTTTCACAGGGAATCAGCTAACAAATCAAGAAGCGAAGGAAATAAAATCCCACTGGAAAAAAAATATAAAAAGGATCTTCTTGGCTTTTATTTCTTCTCAGGCTTTGTGTTATTTTTTAATAAAGACCTGAGATTCAGAATTTCATAGGGTTTCTGAGAGAGGAGAACTAAGCCTTGGGAACAAATCACTAAAGTTATACAACTGTGATAATTTCCTCCTGCTCTCAGCAATCTCTGAGGAAAACCATAGGACAACCAAAATAACCATTTCCAGCCAAAATAACCATCTCTCTTACTTCTATTCTTAGTTTCCACTGCTTTTTGGTCTTGCTTTCCAGCAGATCCCTTTTAATGAGCTCTACATTTTTGCTAAGCTTTCATTGGAATGCACTTCTGATATTATTGTAGACTTAATCAAATCTTCTTTTAATTACGATTTTCATGGCAAGCTCACCATTTCTTCAAAAGCCTGTTACAACCAGAGGTTTTTCTTGCCTCTTTGTGTTAATAACTTCAGTAGGTTTTGATTAGGGATTTTGGGGAATAGGGAGGACAATAAAATGGAGTATTTAGCTTGAGCTACAGTTCAGGGTGTCCTCTAAACACTCTAACAAGGAAAGAGGATTAGGCTCAATTTTAGTTGCAGAAGAGCACTGCACTTCCAGTTTGGTAAGTCTTGCTTAAAAGAAATTGGCTGAGTGGTCACTGACTGAAAATAGTTCTGATTTCCATGAATAATAATGTCACACCTTTAAAAAGTTAAAAGAATTAATTGATGGAATAATATTAGGCCCATGGAAAGCAATATATCGGATATTTGGCAAATGTGGGGTTTAGTTTCTTTAATTCAATGTCTATAGAATGTAATTTTTATTTCTCATTCTTAGAATGAGGTTTTTCACAAACCAGAGTGTAAATTCACCACGTGTTCCTCCTGCAGGTTAAGTCAATTCTGATAGATTTGTGATGTTTACATTAAAATGATGGAGATCAAATCCATCCAGAAAACTCCAGTGAACTCATCTACCACCTCATGCAACACTCAAATGAAATGTGAACCTTGGCTGAGTTATGTTCTCTCTCATTTTCTAGCACTGTGGAACACATTTGAAATCACAGAAATCCCCAGGACAGAGCAGAAAGGGGATCTTTCTCATCCCCAGAGTCAGATTTTTTCCCATTCCGCAGAAAATGCAATGTACTAAATACACAAAGCATGTAAATACACATCTTTAATAACAGAAAACTTATTAATACATAAATTTTATAAATACATAATGAAAAGAAATACCACTATGATAAAGTAATAAAATATACTCTATAAAGAAAATAGCTATATGCATATATATATTTTTTATATATAAAACACATAAAGAAAAAATCTAAATATACACAAAACTAAAAAAAATCTGAAAATACCAGCTGTAAGGAACATGTTCATGCATACTGTGTGTGAAAGACATATGGCAGAGCAATAAAAAAAGAGCTAACAGACTTCTTCACTTGGTAAAATTAAAATTTCCACCTCCTCTCACAGCCAATTCTTGGGATATATTTTTGCAATTATCTTTTCCCTTCTGAAGTCAAGCTCTTCCTGTCCTGAAGCTCTAAACCAGCCCAGGGAATAGATCTTGAAATAATGACACGGGGTTAAAAATTCAGATTTTAATATCTTTGTCATTAATTACAACATTTATTAGAATATAATGCAATGTATAAAGAATTATAATTCATGATTTAATAATTTTTGGTTTATTGAAGTAATGGATGGAATAATATCCTTTCTAGATATTGCTTTAGTACAATGATTATATGTTCTTGGTTCCAGTGCTTCCCAGTGCTCATTCATTCTTTAAAATGGATGTGTACAGCTTCAAACCCAAGAAAGCTTGCATTAGCAATTAATGGGGAAAAAAAATCAATGAGATTTTAGGTAGATTAAAAATCTTCTGATGACAAGTCCATGGAATGACATGCTTGGATTAATCACTATTAATAAAAGAGTTGTGTTTGTGGTGTCAGTTTGGGAAAATGTCATCTTATTATGTAGTTAAAAACAAATAGTAACAATTGAGCCGGTTCCATTATTAGAAAATAAATGTTTGGTTTTTCCAGAAATGTATTGTCTGGACAAATATTCAGAAAGAAACTAATAAATGGCATAATTATTTAAACTACGCATTTTCCCTTTTAAAAGTGTATACAAGGAGACTACAATTTGTCTGCTGTTATGGAATGAAGCTGAAACCTTCTGAACCTTTTTGAAAGCAATTATCTACAATTGTGGAAATTTTCAGCTTTAGGAAGAGCTACATAAATGGAGATAAGGACTCACCTTCAAAATTCAAATGTCTGCATGATGCAGGAAGGGATATTTGCTATGAAAACTGCATCTCAGACTCACCAGAGGCATTTTGTCCTTCTGAGCAGTTCTATTCTGCTTGGTAGTGCCATGTTCTGTGCTCAAAGAAGGGTGCTCAGCCTTCTTGACAGCCCAGTAACAATCACAATACCTGCAGGAATGACCAAAAGTTAAAGCAAAATTAATTAGGGGACTGCCCCAATGTCTCCTAAAAACTGACAGGTTTGAGGTACCAACATCCTCTTTTGGAAGTGTGTTCCAGTGTTTGACCTCACTCTTGGTGGCCTTTGTGGTTCAGGGGCAGAAGGGAAAAACCCAATATGTACAATACTAGTCTGGTCAGAAGGAGGTTCACAGATAATACCTTCTATTATGGAAAGGGAAGGTATTTCATTTCATTTCTTGAATTTCCATCTTCTTTAAAGGAAAAAAAAATTCAAAGATAAACAAGTATGAATCTCATAGGACTGATTAGTACCTATGTTTCCTAATTCAATTTTTAAACTTGTGTGTTAAGCAACTGAATTAAAACATGTTGCTGTAATTGTGGGTTGAGGCATGTATTATCTCCATTAATAGTCTTTATTATTTATGAGATATAGACAATATTCAAATCTTTGCATAAAACTTCCCGGCTAATGCAATCTAAATACCTAAATATAATTAGTGGAACAGTTTGTTAGCATAATCATTGCCGTGGGCTGTAATTAACATAAATTTTAATTTCATGACCTTGCAGAAGAGATGATAACTGTACAAACCATCATTGTGCTGAGAATGTTTTCCTCTTGAATGTTGTTTCTCGAAGATGATCACCATAATGCTTTGAAATTATTATTATTATTATTGTAGTACTCATCTGCATTCAGAGAATCAGTGAATGGTTTGGGTTAGAAGGGAACCTTGTAAATCATCAGGTTCCAACCCTCATGGCACAGGCAGTGACATGTTCCTCTAGACCAGTTTGCTCCAAGCAAATCTTTGAGTGTCCAATGTGACCTTGAACACTTCCAGGGTGTTCATCATCATCATCATCATCATCATCATAGGCAGCCATCTCCAGGAAAGCCATCTCCAGGACAGCTCCTCCAGGAAACCTGTGCCAGGGCCTCACCACCCTCATGTGGAAGAATTTCTTCCCATCTAACCCTGCCCTCTGGCAGTGGGAAGATGTTCCCCCTTGTCTTGACAGCCCAGATCCTTGGAAAGAGTCATTCTCCAGTTGTCTTTCCCATATGCTCCCTTCAGAGACTGGAAGGCCACCATTAAACCACCCCAAATATGCCCTGGCTGCTCTTCTTAGGGGCAATTCACCAGAGCCTTGCTGGCTGGGATTCTCATTTGTTAATTAATATATCTTAGATGCTAGTGAATGTTCAAAGGGAATAAAGTCTTTGATTTGTACTCAGCATCCTGTATCTGGGCACCAAGAGGTTTGTTTAGGGGGAATGGTGGAATTGGTGGAATTGTGGGGTCACACACCTAAAACTTTTGTCAGGTTTGGGCTCATCTCTCAAGCACCAACTATCCACTGCCATCCTGGTGAAGAGAATCCTACATTCAAACAGATTTTTTTCAGGCTGTGATCCAACCTGTGACGAACTGCAAACCATGCAGTGGGGTCCACCCTGCACCATGCAAACCTGCCCTGCTATTATTGACAACTGGGCTGAGCAGCACCACTGGCTGCCACCACCTCTGCACAACACTTGTCCCTAATCAGTACTGGATGTGTGGGAGCTGTGCCAAGGAAAACACTCCCTGGAGCTGCCAAAAGACCTGGCAAACTCAGGTGAATCATGCCTGGCACGCAATACACTTCCAGTAACCCAGACACCCTGCAACATCAGGGTGATCAACCCTTTGGCATAAGGAGGATCCTCATTCCTTGGCTATGGATCTCTTAGCTGGAGAAAGGAACAACCAATCTTTCAGCTACTCAGGAAAATACAGCAAATGGAACTAGCAGTGCCATGCAAGCATTTCACAATAAGTGGCTCAGGTATCACGGACTGCTGCTCAGAAGTGCCCAGACTGAAACTATTTGCTGGCTGCACAAGGTGTGTTGCATGGTACTAAATGCTACCTGTTGTCATCTGTGTAAACCAAGATCAATGTATTGTATCAATATTCACCTGTAGCTGAAATTAGATTCTGTTCCTAATTATTTCACAGAAATAATTGGGGGACTTGGAACATGCCCTCTAATACTTGCTCTGTTTACTCAGCTGTAAAATGGAATTGCCTTTAAAAATTCCTAACAAAAGCGCTACAAGATATAACAATTCTTCTGCATGAAGCGCTTTTTACTTCCCAAAGGAGAGGTGCTTTTGCACTGTAAGTGGAAGATCAGTGAGTTTTCCCATCCCTTCACCACAGGACAGGAAAGGAGCGGGCAGGACCCGGTGTGTGCCAGCAGCCACCGCCCGGTGTCCCCCTTGGACCGCAGAGAGCTCAAAGCTGCTCCTGGTGTGGGAGCCCAAGGGATCGCTGCTGCAATCCTCAGTCCTCTGGAACGAAAAGCTCCACAGTTCCTTGAGTCAAGGTTTCGCCCATTCGTAAAAGCACTTGCCTGTGACCTCTGTGTGCGACCAGCAAACATGATGAGCTGACTGCTCCAGCAACACACCCCGGGAAAGCTTTTATTTGTCACACATCGTCCCGATCCGAGCAGAATCTTCTGCTTTGCTGACCTTGCCAGCTTCGAGCCTTCACTGCTCCCACAGCGCTGCTCGCTGCCCCCTCAGCCGCTCCTTCCCCGTCCCGCACGCCAGCGGTACCACGGATCACAACACCCCTGGGGCAGAGCCGCCACTGGGGCTAAACCGCCACAAAGGCTGCAGAGCTTCCCAGTTAGACACTTGGAGAACTTCAAAATGCCGTCATTAAAACGGGCCCTTTTCCACCGAAGCAAAACACGGCGGGGCAGAGAGGCTGTGCCGGCTGTGGGACAGCAGAGAGCGCACCCGAGCGCAACCGAATGACACCGAGAGGCGCCGAATGACACCGAGAGACACCGAGTGACCCGAGCGAATCCGAATGACGCCGAGAGGCACCGAGTGACACCGAGTGACGACGAGCGGATCCGGGTTGCGCCGAGCGCCGCCGAGCGGGGTGTGTCGGCGGCGGTGCCCCCTCACCGGGAGGGTCCAGGCGGGCTCGGGCAGTGCCCGGGACTGATGGTGGCCGGGGCCTGATTCAGAGAATCAGTGAATCCCTTCCAGGGGGCTGCCGCTGGTTTGGGGGAGACCACCCAGTGCCTTGAGCTGCTTGCTCGGGGAAGCCAAGCAGCTCCTGGCCGTGTGCTCCGGGGACGTGGGCAGCGCAAACGCCTGGAACGGGGACGGGGAGCGGCCTCTGCGGTGTCCGTGAGGAAAGCTGTGCCGTGGGCATGCTGGCAGCCAGAGCTGCCTCCGTGGAGGAGCCCCCAGAATCCTTGATGCGGGGACGGGACGGGACAGCGTGTGTGATCTTTCTCATCAGAGCCCCCGTGTCAGACTCCTCTGCTCAGCAGCACCGCGCTCGCAGCGCTGGGTGCGCCTCTGGATCCGCTGCAGACGGGGAGCAGGGACGCGGCGTGGTGCCACACAGCGCACAGTGCCATTATCTTGGCTGTCTTGCGAGCAGTTTAAGAAAGAAACCGGCTGAAATCCAGACAAAATGTATTTTTTTCCAGTTTCTGCGGCTTTACCTGCACACCAGAACAATGGCATTTCTTAGCCGCAAGGCAAAATAAGGCGTTATTCTAGCCTTAGGAATGGCAACGGCTTAGGCATTGAGACACCATGCATGGGTGAGACCTTAGAGGTCCCTCCCCCAAGCGCAGCTGTGCTGTCATTCCCGTGCTGAGCTGAACGGTCTGCACGTGGGAATTCTGGCCTGCCTTGTGCAGAGACGAACACAAACGTGGGGCTGCGATCCCCGGCTCCGGAGCTCTGGCTTGGGATGAGCCGGACAGGAAATGCGGCCGCCGGGGAGGCGCTGTGGATGAGGCTGGGCCGGCTCCGCCCCGGGCCCCGCCTCCAGCCCCGGCCCCCGCCTCCAGCCCCGGCCCCGACCCCGCCTCCTTCCCGCCTCCAGCTCCGGCCCCGGGTAAGGGCCCGCCTCCGTCCCGCCTCCAGCTCCGTCCCCGCCCCGTCCCCGCCCCCGTTGTCCTGGTAACGGCACGCGCGGTGGTTGGCGCGAGCGGGACCGGCTGAGGGCCCTCGGCGGTCGGGGAGAGACCCCGGGAGCGGCCCCCGGTGCGCCTGGAAGGCGAGCGGTAGGCGTGGAGTCCCACCCTTAGGAGTCTCCGGGAAGCTGCTTTGAAGGCTGGAGCTCCTCTGCTCTAGGACAGGCCGGGAGAGCTGGGGGTGTTCAGTCTGGAGAAGGCTCCAGGGAGAGCTCAGAGCGCCCTTGCAGTGCATACAGGGGCGCTAAGAGAGCTGGAGAGGGACTTTGGAAAAGGGCCTGGAGCGGCAGGACAAGGGGGAATGGCTTCAAACTGCCAGAGGACAGGAGTGGATGGGATATTGAAAAGGAATTCTTCCCTGTGTGGATGCTGAGAGCCTGGCACAGATTGCTCAGAAAGGCTGTGGCTGCCCCATCCCTGGAAATGTCCAAGGGCAGATTGGACAGGGCTTGGAGCAACCTGGGACAGTGCAAAGTGTCCCTGCCCATGGCAGGAGGTGGGAAGATGATTCATCTTTGAGGTCCCTTCTGGCCCAAACCATTCCGGGATTCTGGGATTCAAGGAATGCCCTTTTCCAAGTGAAGTGTTGTATCTCCTCTTGGCTCCCAGCTTGTAGTTGCCGGCTCTGCTGGAAGCAGGCCTGGCTGTGGTGAGCTGTGTGTCCTCAACAGGATGAGTGGGACATGTTCACAGAGAGAGAGGAAGGCTGGAAACACACCTGCAAGGCCCAAGTTGAAAAAGAATGACCTGGGGTCATTCTCAACCTTTCTGGTTTTGGGTTTGGTTTTTTTTTAGTAAAAACTGAACATGTTATCTCCAGCATATGCTCTCCAATGCATCTACATGTGTTCCCATCTCTTTGTTGTATATCAGGTTATATTAACTGAAGGCAGAATCATAACACAGCAGTAAAACATTTGGAGGCATGGTTAGCCAGATTGAGGCATTTCTCACTCCCCTGTTAACTTTTCTAGTAACTGTAAGCAAGGCAACACAATCCAATTACTAGGAAAAGATGATCCTTTGTTTTTCTCACTTTGCAAATTGCCTTAGATGAAAATGGTTATGCATGCGGCATGTAGGGTTCATTATTTTACCTTTCTCTTCTGCTGTCTTTCCCTTACTGTTTTTTTATTAATTATTTTGTCACTGTTCTCTATTCAGTAGGTTTGAAGGAGTTCTAATTGTTGAGATTATGGTTCTCTGAAGGCTCACTCAGCCCACCTTTTGGATGAAGGAAAAAAGAAGACAAGGTCCTCTAAGAAGAGTAAAAAGTGCACTTTAAATATGCCATGCCATTACCGTGTAATCAGCAGAAATGTGTTGGTAAAACACCCACCAGTGACTTCACAAAAAAGCCCCAGTCAGACAGGTAGAGAACAGAAGCGTAAAACCCCAATTATATTTTCATAACGAAGAGTATGAAATGGACAGATTTTCACTGGAAATTAGAAACTCCTGAATTCCTGGGTCACAGCACTAAGGACTTGTGATAGACTGTCTCCTTACCAAATGTAAATTTAATATAATGAACTGCTGCCTGTTGAAGTGCAGGCTAACAGATGAACATTTGCAATGGCAGGCTTTCCTTTTAAAAAGGAATTGTCTTTGCCCATTGCAATCTATGTATACACCCAGTCTATACATATTTTTTAGGCTGTATTTCCAAGTAAATGGCTTACATGATGATGCAGTAAGATGAACAAGAATGAAGTTAATGCATCCATCCTTTTTTACCCTAAGCCAGCTGCTGAATAATGATACAGGGATTCTCACTGACCTCAAGGAGATAAACAGTGTTGGGAAAGGCACTGGGCAGATAAAGGCTATTTCCACATTTCTTGCTAATGTCTCCTTAAGAAATCATGGCTTTTTTACCTTTTAGAGCTGTTATATAGGTCCTTGTAGTTTATACAGACTAAATCTAGCATGTATTCCTTTAATGCCATTGTAATAGATTGGAAGTTGGGATCTACCCAGGCTTCAGTTTGTGTCAGAAGAGGCAACTTTGATTTTTTGAATTATGTTCTTTAAAGTTAGAATGATAATCATGTTCACTTTAACATTACATTTGGCTAATTAAAGTGAATTATACTATTATGTTAGTCCCTCTTCTGGTGCATTTTTAGTACAAATTGAAGCCTTTTGAATGGTCAAATATACAAATAATCAAATTATTCCCTTTCTGTTTCAGACACCCTAGAACTTTTCCAGAGGCATGGGGAAATGTAGATGCAAGTTCAGCTGAGAAAGTCAGAGGCCTGCCTGATGTAGTTGGTAAAAGTGGTTTCCCTGAATGTCATCTATTTTAATTTGCATTCACAGGAGACATGGTACATGCAAGGGGTTTAGCTGAACAAGGTAGAAAATGATGCTGGTTTGAATGTAAACAGCAGGAGAAATTAACCCCACACAAATACCTTGTGAGAGATTTCAAGTGGGATTTACAATTTAATAGATTACAGCAAATGCAATGATACAGAAACACTGGTTTAAAACCACAAAGTCAGAGTACAGCCTGGCATTCATTGTAAAGATGAAGAAACCCCACCTCACCTTGCAGGGTTTGCCTCCTCTCATTTTAACACCCAGCTTGTACCCTGGGGCATCCATTAACATTTTATCACAAAATGAGGCAGAGGGGAGTAAAATACACAGTTTGGTTACACCCACATTGGCACTCTTTCTCCTGCCACAAAATCAAGCTCAGAAATGGCCTGGCACACTTGGGATGGTTTGTAGGTAGTTTTGAAGATGAAGAGGAGAAATTAACCCCACACAAAAACAAAAAACAAAAAAAAACCCCCAAAAAACAAACAGTTGTGAAATTGTCAGTCAATCACAGGTTATGTTTAGATGACAAATTCCTGTTGTGATGTAAGCAGATCTCACTCCTGAAATGCTGCCATTTTTTTACATCATACCTGAGCTTAGCTGACAGTTCCATGCTATGATCCTCCTGAAAATCAGAAGTGAGTTTAGGAAATTTTAAAATACCCTCTAGTATTTTCAACCTGCATTTGCTAAGATTGCACTTCTTGTGGAAAGATACTGCACACTGCACAAACCACAGCAGTCACAGTGTAGATTTAGGGATTTATTGTTCATTCATCCCATGTTCTGCAGCTACAGTTCCAGGCTGTAGAATCCTCATTTCTCCCCTGGCAGTGGCTGAGGAAGCAGGGAGCAGGACATGGACACACCTGGCAGAAAGGCGGCAAAAGCGTCACGACCGAGCGGTGACCGAAATGCAGCAGGAGCTGGACTGCATTGGCAAGGTAAGAAAGGATTTTTCATCCACAGTCCTGAGTGCTCAGGGCCCAATATTCAAATGATCACACTGATCTACTCTTTTAGGAGATGGAGGCCTCTGTTTTGAAGCTTCAGGAATTCCTTCAGCTGGAAGTGATGAAATCAGATGAAAAAAGTAAACTTCTGTTTGAAAAGATTGAATCTGACGTGGCTTTGGAAGGTTTCTCGTTTCAGGTAAGGCAGTTCAGAGCATTGGCTCAACTTCAGTTACTTGTACCTCCTCTGTGTAACATCTTATGGCTCACTGGTGTCCTAAATTACTGGGTTTTCTCCTTTTTTAATTTTTTTAAAATATATATTCACTTTTCAATGAGATTGAGAATATATTTTTATTGCAGCATTTGGAAAAACTGTGGAATATGATCCACCAGGAATCCTCAAACAGAAAGAAGTGGATTAGGGCAGTGGATGAATCCCTAAAGGAGATCGAAAGGAGTCGAGCCATTAAAGTGAGCTGCAGTTTTAATGTTACTTAAGCATAAGATTGTGATTTGGTGATACAATGCTGGATGCAGAGCAAAGAGCAGCTTGTTTCCACAGCAGTCAGAGGTCTGCCACCAGAGTTCTGTTGTGTGGTGATTGCTTTCTTTACACCAATAAACTATTCACTCGTTTTACAACCACATAATCAGGAGAAGTTACTTTTTTTCCCTAGTTTTAAGTGTTTCTTTCTTTCACAATTACCTATACTAAAAGTGCAAGGAATATATGAGCTGCTTTTATTTCCCTGGAGGGTTGTGTAGGCCAAGCTTTCATCTGGTTTGTTCTTTTTTGGGGAACATAGCTATTCTGCAGCTGAGGAGCATAGACATCACCTGGCTCCATTTCAGTTGGGGTTGGCTGGGTTTCAGTAGCAAACATTTTGCAGTTTTGTAGTCTTCAGCCTGTAAAAGTCACTGGACATCATAGGAAACGTTTGGATAAAAAATTGGATAGACTATGGAGGAATTTGCTGCACTCTCCTTGTAGGCAGAGAAAAGCTGTTTGTTCTACCAGTGCCTTTCCACAGCAGTCAGAGGTCTGGAATTAATTAATTCATTCATGGATTTAATGAATTAATTTAATGGAATTGATTTTAATGGCAAAAATTGTCTTGTTCATGTNTTCCCTAGTTTTAAGTGTTTCTTTCTTTCACAATTACCTATACTAAAAGTGCAAGGAATATATGAGCTGCTTTTATTTCCCTGGAGGGTTGTGTAGGCCAAGCTTTCATCTGGTTTGTTCTTTTTTGGGGAACATAGCTATTCTGCAGCTGAGGAGCATAGACATCACCTGGCTCCATTTCAGTTGGGGTTGGCTGGGTTTCAGTAGCAAACATTTTGCAGTTTTGTAGTCTTCAGCCTGTAAAAGTCACTGGACATCATAGGAAACGTTTGGATAAAAAATTGGATAGACTATGGAGGAATTTGCTGCACTCTCCTTGTAGGCAGAGAAAAGCTGTTTGTTCTACCAGTGCCAGCTTCTCCTCTCTTTGTGATTCTGGTGTGATGAACAGGTCCAAGAGTATCACCAGTCACCTTTCTGTTGGATTAGTTACAACAAATGTCGGAGATGAACACATCTGTTTTAATTTCATGTTCACCTAAAACAGGCATTGGTGGATTCCCTTCAGATATTTGAAAGGGAGTTGGTTTGAATTTTAAATTCATCTTGCAGCCTGTCTGCAGAGCCCTCAATTATCACAGATATTAAAAAGAAATCAGCTGAGTAGTAGCAAAGTGGAATGTTTTAGTTACTATTTTTATGAATTACTGAAAAAATCAGTCTTTAAGGTAACTGATTAATATATTGAAACTTCTCAATCTGTGTGTCATCCAATTATTTTAATTCATTTTAATTGATTTAATGAATTAATTAATTTAATATAATGAATAATAATATAATGAATAATTTTAATGGAAAAATGGTCTTGTTCATGCAGTTTTTTAACTTGGGAAATTGATATTTGAGCTATACTTTTTGTTGTTGTTGCTTTTCTTTATTCTCCTATTGCACAGATAGCAGATGTACTGGCCAAGTACACCGTGAAACTGGAGGAAATTTCCTTCTTCTTGGCAGCTGATGTTCACAAGCTCATTAATGATAAGGCCATGGTAAACATTTTACCTGGGGCAAGACAGAAGTCTGAATATTGCTAGAATGTCTTTTTTTCCCAACTGAAATTCTTCTTTTCTGCCTATCAATCACTGAAATATAGAAGAGATTTCTGCTTTGCAGGCTATTTGCTATCATTTGTATTGTTTTTTCCCCTCATTTTCTGTAGAAGACACAATTTGTTGTTGTTTTTGCATGTTGTATGCTGCTTCTACTCCTGGTTTTATTTTTTAATACACAGAATATAAACAGAGCACTGCTGGGTAATGAGAGGGCAGCTGCCAAGCTGCACTTTAATCTGATGAAATCAGAGCTTGAGAAAGACAAATTGCATCAACTGAAATGGCAAGAGAGAGTCAAGGACTGGAAGCTCATCCAAAAGAACTGTATAGTTCAGAGTTTCAGGTCAGAAATTTTGCAATCTTATTTTGGACACTGAATAACACAAAGTGACTAGTGTTCACTTGTGGTTTCTATTAAAAGTAATACTTTATCATTTTTTTCCTTATACATATCACATATGCTATCACATATATCCTGTTTCCATTATACCTGTCTCTTTTCTATCCTGCAGAGAATTTATGGAAAGTGAAGAAACACAGAATCCCCCAACTGTGAAAACAGAAATGGAAAATATGATAAAGGAGCAGATTGTACTTAGTGAACAGAGACTGAGGGTTTTGCAGCACATTGGGTATGGTAAAAGAGGGTATAGCATAAAAGAAAACAATTCTTTCTGGAGATAACGAGGGACTTGGCTACAAAATGCACTTTGCTTCCTGTCAGTGTCTGATTGTTCCATTCAGCAGTAAGGCAGGGTCTAAACCTATTTTTGTATAGCTCTTTTTAATGGAAAAAATGTATTTTTGATTTTTTTAGCTACACTAAATAAGTGGTGATCGAGGGCTAAAAATGCAGGAATGCAAAAGTAAATCTTGCTGATATTTAAAACATGGTAGAAATGGGCACACAGAGATGGGTGGAGAGATAGAAGTTGGTGCTTTTGTCAAGGCATTTTTTCTCCATAGGATTTTATTTGTGTAATAAATTTGGAGAGGAGGAGTCTGGATAGAAATCTAACACTGCTGTGTTTAACTGTCCATCCTGAACACAAGAAGCATTTTTGGGTGCAATGCATTGCAATATTTACAGGGAGGTTTTTTTACAGTGGCTGTAGGAAGAAGGTAGATTACAGTTAATTCCTTGTTGGGCAGTAAACAATCTCTTTGGTTTATTTTCATTGCCAAGATGGCTGTAAAAAAATAAAGCATAGTATGGATATTCTGATTCATAATTTTATATTTTAGGTATTTTCTGCTTTGTATTTTAAGACACTTGACTCTTGTTTCCTACTTTGATAGCGCCTTGATGCCTCCAACACATACAAAATCTGACCTAGATGAATGGTACCGAACTCTGAAGGATTTAAACAAAAGTATAGGTAAATTGAAAAATCACAAAAGCAGTCTGGAATTCAAGCAATACTTTTTTTTTCCTGGGCAATGATGAGGCAGTTGCTTTGAAAGTGCATGTTTGCTCTATTCTTTGTTCCATGGGTTCCCACATACCTTCTCAGCTGCTTTGAGCTGGCAATGAGACCCAAAGAAGCTGCCTGTGACACCAATTTCCTTTGGCCACTCGTGCATGGTGAGACCTAGCAGGAACAGGCTTGGTTAGAATTAATCTGGAGGAAATAGAAGGTCGATTTTGACATGGAACAGTTCTCAATCATAAAAAAATACTCCTTTTTAACTCTTGGAGAAGAAGAGGGGAAATATTGGAGATACATCTTTCTCTGAGTCCTGTAGTGTGCCTTCCCTCTGTGTCTGCCTTCTCCTGCTCCAGAGCACATCCTGCTGTGATGTTTGCAGCCTGTATGGTAGCAAAGAATTGTAAATAACTTTGCTGCTTTTAAGCATAAACAGCTGTGTATTAAAATGTCCTCTTTGGTTGGTTGGTGGTGTCACACAGCTGTGCAGGCACTGCTGGGGTCTGTTCTCAGCACAGGGCCTCTCTCATGTTTGCATTTCACACTGTGAAAGGTGGGAATTTTGATTCTGCTCTGTTCCATATCATTCAGACACCCAGAATGTGGAGTTTGTGGAGAAAATGCGTGTCCAGTATGAGCTGGTGCAGGGCAAATGTCAGCAAAAAGCGGAGCTCTGCAAGGTGAGTGTCACAGCTCTGAGTAAAACGTGTTTGAGGATCCATCAAACATTCAGAGAACAAGGGAAATTAGTTTTTAATCTCTGTCTTATTCTGTTCAAAAAGTGACCATCTGTTTGGTTTCACAGCAGTGTTTGGTATTTGTACTTTAAATGTGTAAAAGTTGTAACAAATTCCAGTAGTGAAGGAGGTGCTGTCCTGCATTTATGTGGAGGATGGCAGGACCTTCAGCCTTTGTGCTAAATCTGTCTTATCTTGGCAAAGAAATTCCACCTCTCTGCCTCAATTTCTCCCTTTGTATCCAATGGGATTGTATTGTTTACTAACAGAATGTGGGATCTAGGAGGCTGAATCTTCCTGTGTCCATCACAAGAAAAGAAACACACTCAGTTTAGCCATGCTCTCTGAAAGCCATGCAGTATTTCTTATATGCATGTCAGTAATTTGCTGTTTCTTTCATTTAGATGACCCTGTTGGATATGAACATTTGCACAGCAGAAGATGTTGAAGTTGTGCATTCCAACATGCTTGAGATGACTGAGAAACTAAAGCATAGGTTTGAAGAAGAACTGGAGCAGATGGATGTACGTTTATTACATTTATTTTTATCACTCCTTGGGATTAGTCTGTTCTTCCTGCACTCCCACCTGCAATGCCTTCTGCACTGTAGGTTATTGATGTCACATTAGAAAGAGATCCATGGTGTGATAAACACTACAAAGAAACAAAGTTTGGTGTGGAATTGTTTCACATAAAAGTGTTCATAGTTATTGTGTTTATTATTCGTAATATAAATATATTGTATTACCATTTATATCTGAAATGCATATGATAGAGGTGAATGACACATGACCCAGTCTGCCTAAAGGCAGAGGAACAGATTTAAATGATCTCCCAAATGCCTTCCAGTCTGATCTTTTGTGATTCTAAATACATAAAAAATGACTGGGCAGTTGTTCCTAAAGTGATAAATTGTGGAATGTGATTTGGTGCTTTACAATGCCAGAACAAACAGAAGGTTTGATACTCTCAGCTTGTAGAATAAAAATCCAGATTCTTACCCAGTTTACTTGCATATTTTTTTTTAACTCTCCAGATAGAAGACACCATGTTGAATACCAGCTGTGTAATTCCAGGCAGCCTTTTTTCATGTTACATATCCTCCTACTCATTCATTTCACCTTCCAGCAGTTTCAAAAGAACTTGTTCACTTGAATGTTTTTCTCTAGAGTGATTTTAAGGAGCTGGCTCAGTGGCATGAGGAGCACTGTCAGGGCTTGTACAGCTGTGTTCAGGAGGCCATGGCTCTGTGGGATGTCCACCAACTCCAGCTGGCCCAGCAGCACGATGTGCTCCAGGAGAAAGTAGATGGATGCAGATGGGAACAGGATAACATCATACAGGTATAAACATAAAACAAGGGTGTGGTATAAAGTAAATAAAGCACTTAATGCAAAGAACCTTCTGGAATTGAAAACAGCTGCTGTAAAATTAAAACCATAATATCTGACTTTTATATTGGAATTTCTGCTTCTCATTTTCATCCTGTCAAGTGCATTTTTGCTAACTGCTTGATTCACACTGAATGGACAATCCTGTCTTGTCCTTGATATGGCAGCTGTGGTAAAGATCCCTGCTGCTTTCTGCATAAAGTGGCTGCAAGTTGTTATTTATGAGATCTTGTGCAAGTTCTCATAGTTACAACAGCCAGCTTGGGGTGGCAATGTCAGAGGTGTTCATTATCTAGGAAGATCTTCAGAGGTGATGAGTTTTGCTGAGGTAGCTTCCCTTCTTGGTGTAGAACACATGTACATAATTAATTCACTTGAACCCTAAATAGTTATGGAGATTTCAGTATATACTAAAGGATTTTTACTAGCTTTTAATGTGGTCTTAGAGGATGAAAGATGATCTGGATACAATTTTGGCAAAAATGAGAATGGCCAGCTGTGAAGAAAAGCTGAAGGAATGTTTGGAGAACGCCCTTTCTTCTTTAGATCAAATTAGAAGCAGGTATGAATTTTGTATTGTAAACTTAAAAAAGTTAAGCATATTTTAACATGAGTTGTACTACTCAGGCCTTGTTTGTGCATTTTTGTGAATGTGTGGAAAAAGACTGCTTTTTACTGATAGAATGTAGAATGTAACCTTTTACTTATAGAATGTAGAATGTAACCTATCTGAACATAAATTCCCCATAATTATCTTTGTTTAGGAGACAAAGCAAATGTAAATGAAAACAAGTGTGAACATGAATTTTTCTTGACTCAAGACTCAGCTTTATTTTCAAGTAGAAGGAAAATAAATCAGAAAGGCTCAGTCACAGCTGAGCACAGTGCAGAACTAACATGCAAGACAGTAATTTGATTTCTCGTATGTAGGCAGTGTTTGAATGGTTCCCCATCCAAAAGGAAGGATGCAAAAGGCTTTATTGTAAATTTTTCTTAACTTCTGTGCATTTATTTATTTGTAATTAACAAATCTCTAACAAGCCAGGATGTGATTGTATTCAATATAAACAAACCAATGGCAACGTTTAGCCTANACTAACATGCAAGACAGTAATTTGATTTCTCCTATGTAGGCAGTGTTTGAATGGTTCCCCATCCAAAAGGAAGGATCTAAAAGGCTTTATTGTAAATTTCTCTTAACTTCTGTGCATTTATTTATTTATTTGTAATTAACAAATCTCTAACAAGCCAGGATGTGATTGTATTCAATATAAACAAATCAATGGCAATGTTTAGCCTAAGGGTTTTATGAGGTTGATCTGAAAGTTAGATTTAGATTTAAAGGCACTGTAGTCATATTTAATTTTATTTCTATACATACTTGAGTCTCTTAAACAGTGACCTTAAATTTGACAGGAATGAGACACTCCAGCAATTTGTAATGGATGAAGTAATGGCTTACCCAAAAGCTGTTTTGTGGGAGTTGATTTCTTATAGCATGTCCATCAACCACCATTTTAGTGGGAAGGAAATCTTCAATCAGGTAAAAAAGAAAATTTCTTCTGGTTTAAAACCTTACTGGTGTATTTACTTTTCACTTCAGAGTTAAAAATTAATTCAGATAAAATCCAGATAGTATAAAGTGTTGTTTCAGCCATTGAATAAAGTGCTTTTGGTAGAGATAGCAGAGGGAAACCAAAACATTTCTCAGTCCTGCACTTTTACCTCTGTTCTTGTCACAAATGGCATTTTAGCAAATTCATTTGCCTTTTGAACAGCTTGCTGGCATACATAAAAATATAAATATATAAATATTTCTAGCACTGTGTAAATGTCCAAATAGAGAATAAGAACATTATTCTCAATATCCTTAGGATTCCCACTCTAGCTGGTGCACTGTGGATTCTGTGCTGATCCCTTTAAAAGTAATGGGAGAATTTCCAACCATTTCCCAGGCAGTGGCCAAGAGCAGCGAGGCAGAAAGGGCTGAAATTGCCACGGAGGTTTCTTCCACTACTACTGAAAACACTTCCACTGTTCTTGGAGCTGAAGAGGCAGGAAAGACTGACTCCACTGAGAGTTATTTTACAAAATATGAGAAAGAAGAATCACTCCCTATGTACCTGAAATATGTACTTCTCACAGAAGCTGTGTTTGTCAAGCTGAAAGAAAGGTGAGTAGAAAACAATTTCTGTTTTTTCTTTCTCTTTATGTAATAGACAAATTTCAGCTGTTCAGAAGAAACATTAGTCTGCAGAGGCAAAAGTTATCTAATTACTGTTACATAATTAGATATTTATATAGTTAGATACTTAATTATAAAATTATGATTGTACAATTATTATGTTATTCCACTTTTTAAATTGATACAAATAGGAGAAAATGTTTATATTACTTTATATTGTTTATATTGCTTTATATTGTTTATATTGCTTATCCATGCCTGTCAAAGTACCACAAAAACATCTACCTTTACAGAACATTCATATTTTATGGAAAACTATTTAGTAAGAAAACATATTACAGAAAGACAAGTAATTTGCCTAAATTCCCTGCAAAGCCATTAGGGTAAAATGCCTGGTACTCAGTGGTATGCAGCTAGCTCAAAAACTCCACCAGTATTGTGCAAATGGTACTGAAACTGTACCTTCCTGTAGCCAGAAGTTGAATTCTTAGAAATAACATCTTCAATAAATTCTTATTTAGCATTCCTCACTGTAATATTTCTTTTGCAATCACAGGATTCGCCTCTGCTTTTCTGAACACTTGGAGAAATGGTTTGCAGAATCCTTGTCCAGCTCCTGTGTCTTTGCAGCTGCCAAGAAAGAGGAGCTGAATTCAATCCTTCTGCTGCATCTGCAGCTGCATCAAGAAAAGCAGGAGGAGATACAGACAAATATCTACAATGTGCGAGCTGGTATTGACTTCATTTTGTATTCTGAGCATCACATGTCTTCATTTAGAGATGAAGTGAGCCAAAATCTGTTTCAGCATTAGTTGACTCAGTAGTAGAGGACAGTAGAAAGCAGTTGACTGTCTATAAATTCCTAGTATATTATCTTATTCACATATTTTTTAAAATAACATTTCTATAGCTCTTCCTGGTTTGTGCTGTGTTATTTTTGTGGAAAAACAAACAGCAGTGCCTTGATTAACAACTGGATTGTAGAAAACATTGAACACTCTATTGTTAATGTTTGGGAATTCTCATCCACCTTGAAATTATTTAACAAGAGTTTGTGGTGTACAAAAGATATTTTTAAAGTACTGCAGAAAAAGAAATTAGCAAGTTGGGAAAGCTAAAATGTCAGGGCCAAGCTTCTGAAAACATGAGAGGAAGGACTGAACTCTGAAATATCACTGAGCAGTTACAGAGCATCCTCTAATCAAAACTCTTTGCATGGAAGTGTCAAGTTTTTATGGTGAGAAAAAAAAATTTAGACAAGTTTGTTGGTCTTTAACACATAAGCAAAAAAATTTCTTCTATTGGAGAACAGGCAAATAATTTTTCATTTTCCCTTTTTCTGCAAAAAGGACGGGTGCTTCTTCTGGCAGGTTTCTTGGCTGGCTCTTGATTTATCCAGTTATCATTCCAGAAGAGAGACCAAAAGTGATTTTTTTTTCCCTCACAAAACCGGGAAAAGTGGATTTTCCATTAAAAAATACAACTTTTATTTTTGTTCTAAGACTGAGAACAGAGAGATATTGGAGATGTCAGCAATGACCAAAAATAAAGGAAAACAAAAAGCTTAGAACAAACAAGAGACATTTGTGGTTTGAATGGATTAGAAGCTGTAAAGGATATGTGTCTCAGACAGGAGAAAAATGAAAGAAACCAAATTGAATGCATTTAATTTGTATGTTTTAGCTACTGTGAGGGCTGGCTTTGTTTATTTTGCTGCTGCTGCTCTCAGGTTGGGTGGGCTTTGTGCTCATTCCCAGTAAACAGGGAACAATGTCCCAATTGAAACCTTCCTTTGTTCTCAGCGGGGCTGTCCCTTCACAAAGAGCATCTCAAGTGCCACTGTGCAGTGCTGGCAGAAGGCCTGGCACAGGAGAAAGCTGAATTCCTCAGATTTTCAGAGCAGCTGAAGAAGGTCAGCACCACCTTTCCTTCCCGAGTCCAGGGCTTGGAGCACGCCTTGCTGCACGCCCCTGTGACTGAGCAGTAAGTGTGCAGCACTCAGTGTGCCCCTGCTCTTGCTGTCAATCTCCCTAATTAAAAACTCCTGGTTGCTGCCTGAGCTGTTTATGGTTTGCATTCTCAACCTGGTTCATGTGGCATTGCTTCATAAAACTTGAAAGCTTGTCAAGAATTTCGTTAACTTTTCCTGAAGAAATTAAAATCAGGACTGAACACAGGGAAAATTTCATCTCCTTTCAAAGTGCTGGCAGTCTTTAAGTAGCAAAGATGTTTCATCTGTTTACATTTTATCCAGTTTACTGAATGTGCAGAGTAACATCAGTTGACTAATTGTCTTTGAAGAAAAGTGCTCAATTTGATACCTTCCATGGGTTCATCCAAACCATCCCAGCTCAGGGAGCTGCTTTGACAGTCATAAATTGCTTTTCCTCAATTTTTTTTCATGTCTTTACAGCTGAATCATCATTTGTGTTCCTCTTCAGACGTGTTTACCTTGTCTTTTATTATTTGCTGTTAGATCAGCTTCTTCCAGCAACACTCTGGAATCAGAGCTCCACAACCATCTGGAATCAATCAGAATTACTGTGCAAAGTTACCAGCAGCACTTGGAGGAAGCTTTAGGAAAATTAAGGGATTTGAATGTGGCTTTTCTCAAAAGTTGCAGGTATATACATTTCATGGAAGTGTTGTTTATAAATGGTAACCTACTTCTGGCAATCTGTGATTGCTGCATAGACTGAATAGTAAAAGTGAAGTTTATTTTGTTACTCATCTAGTTTCCTGTTTTAAAAAATAAATGTATCTTGTTAAATCACAATTATCATGCGGTTTTCATCACATTTGTGTTGATATAGATGATTCAGGGCTGTTTAGCTAAAATAGTCTTGGAGAAAAAGATAACTCACAGCCACTTGTTTTTATGTTTGCTCTCAGATTATTTTCAGAGGGCGGTGACTTTTCTTCTGGGGAGGTGAAGTTTTTCAACGAGTGCCTTCAGAAGGAAAGTAAGCAAATTGACTCCTTTGAAAGTTCCATCAAGACAGATGTGGAGGGAATAAAATCGAGCTGCTTGGAGCAGGTATGCAGAATTAAATTATTCCAAATGATGTTTCCTATTGACATATTTGATGGGATCTGCAGTCAGATTAGAACTGTGAGTCTGTTCTGTTTGGCAATTTAAAAAAAAATTAGTAGAAATGGCAAGTTGTATCATTTAAGTTTTAAAAAGTGAAAAATTATCTTGTCCTTTCTTTTGTTTGGGGCATTCTTAAAGGCTACTGAACTTTTCAAGCAGTCTGAAAAAAAGTTTGCTTCTCTGTCTCGGGGTCGAGCCTTTATGGAGAAGGTCCAGCAATCTCTGAGAAAGCTACGACAGCAAATCAAATCAGAGGTACAAACAGAAACAGCAGAACTTTGCTGAAATTCATTATAATAATTTTCTTTTATACCTTTGAGGGAGATTTTGGCTGAATTCCTAGTGGACAAATATGAGATGATTTTTTTAATGTTGATTTAAAACCTCTTTTCTGTCGCTATCTGCTTAAAAGTTTATTTTTAATGCTGCTGCAGCTGAGCTGGAACAATAAAGCCTTGCAGCACGTTGAGTATGTACATCTGAATTCACCAGAATTCAGAATTTTTGTGTGGTGCAATGAACAATGTGAAGTGTTGCTTTTGTGAATTATTGTTTTCAGCTTCTTCCCTGAGTACCAGGGATTTTAAACCAGTTTTTATCAGTGGTTTTAACAGTTTGAAAGTGGAGCCTCTGAAAATCCTGTGAGCAAGGACTTCACTTCTTGGTGTTTGCTTCTGCTTCAGGTGGCAAATTCCAATTTGCAGTCAGCCACATTGAAGTCTTACCTGGAAAAGCTCCAGCAGAAGAGAGAGGCTTATGTTTATTCTACTGCATATAAAGAAGTAACTTCTGATCAGCATGAAATGGTATTTAATTTGACTTGTTATTTATTGTTACTAATTTGGTATAAACTAATATTTTTGAGGAAGACTTAAGTTTCCTCATATTTGGGGCTGGGCAGAAACACAGAATTTTTGCTCAGAAAGGTCCTTGTCCTGGAGTCAGCTGGGATAGAATTAATTTCTTCTCAGCAGCTGTTAAGAGTGTTGTGTTTTGGATTCAGAATGAGAATGGTGTTGATAACTCAGTTTTGGCCAAGTCCCCTTTATCCCAAGCCAAGGATTTTTTCTTCCTCGTGTCCTGCTCTGCCACTGAGGAGGTTCACAAAGGAACCTGGAGGGAGCAGAGCTGACACAGGTGACCCAAAGTGGCCAGAGGGACATTCCAGCCCATGGAAGGTCATGTCCAGTCCAGAAACTGGGGGAGATACCCAGAGGGGCCAGTCTGGGTTCAGGAAGGGGGTCTGGCATTGGTCAGCAGGTGCTGAGCAATGCTATTGTGCATCACTTCTTTTTCACAGTTATTATTATTATTATTATTTACCATTATCACTGTATTTCACTTTACTTTGAATTCTTAAACTGTTCTTATCTCAGCATATACAAGTTTTCCTTTGATTCTCCTCCCCATTCCACCAGGGCGAGGAGGGAGAGAAGGAGGATTGAGTGAGTGGTGCTTGATTTCCAGCTGAGTTTAAAACCACAACAGTCCTTTTTGGACAGTCAGCACCTGCTTTCCTGTTTGGCAAACCAAAACCTCAGCCTCCTACACAATCTCATTGCTTCCATGTATGTCTACATGAACTGGTGACTGAAAAGAGGGAAATAATGTTGTTTGCAAGAGTCAGCATGTTTGGAAAGGTTACAACAGTTAATTTAGTAAATCCCATCTCTATTACCATATCTTTCAGCCTTTACCTTCTGAAGAGTTGTATGATTTTTTTAGAACAGTTAGTTCAGTAAATATCATCTGTATTACCATCTCTTTCAGGCTTTGCCTTCTGAAGAGCTGTATGATTTTGCCAGAGAGGTGTTGAAAGAGCTGAAAAATAGGAGCAAGTATCTTGACTGCTTCATAGTAAAAGCAGAGACCCCAAATGCAACTGTAAGATAACATTCAGATTCTCTGTATTTTGTTTAATATTGGGAGAATGTTCCTGTGTACACATGTTAATGGCTTTTCAGAATTTGTGCTTTGAATTTTCAAATGAAAAAAGAATCTGCATTATGCTGAGATGTCAAAAGACACTGTAATTTTAGAGGCTGAGTAAATCACCAAGTTTACAAAATGCTGAAGAGGTACATGGCATTGCAACTTCACAAGAGTTTGTTTTCAAGGTGTAGCACTATTCAGAGGTACATATTTCACAGGTCTCTTGAAATGATTTATTAAAAAAAATCCCAAATGTGTCCTGAAGGGATTTTGTTTTTATCAAATGGGTTGTGTTTTCTTTCCTCTCTTTTCTGGAAAGCCTGTCTTTATTTTGTAATCTCAGTGGATCATTGTTTTAAGAGTGTATCCCTTAAATACTATTTATGATGAGAACCTACTCTTAACTGCTTTGAAGTGTTTTATTGCTCTGTAGCAGTAACAACATTGCTGTTAAAACAACAAAAAAAATTTATTTCAGCCTGTGAAGCAGGATATTGTCTGCTTAGCACATCTGCTTTAGTAGTCAGTGATGACAGGGAATGCTTTCACTGCCTGCCTGCTGTGGGCTTCATTTTCCTTCCCATTTCAGAAGGATTTCAGCACTCCTGGCACAGATGGGACACTGCAAGAGGATTCCACCACTCCTGACAAGGATGGGAGGATACAAGAGATCACTGCTCCTGCTGTTCCAGAACAGAGCCTCAGAGAGGGGTGCAAAAGGCTGGTGATGGGACTGGATCCTGACAAATTCCCCTTGTTAAATCCAAGCAGGATGGATACATCAATATTTCAAGATTTGGCAATAAGTGTTATCAAAAATTTAGCTGGGTAAGTGCTTGTTTGCTAAAGGTATTTTTCTGTCCTTGTCTTTATTTATATTTTCTTTGCCCAGAACTAGTGAATAAAATGTTCACAGGTAATACTACTACTTATTTTCTGATCAGCCTAACTTTAAAAATTAGTCTGAGACTACTTTTTTAAAACCAAGATAGAGAACTTGCCTAGTTTGCTGTGTAATATAGTATAGAACATAAAATGACAGGATATTCAGTAGTACTTAACTAGTTTTTGGGGTTTTTTTTTCATTTTTTCAGATTTGACCCATCAAAAAAATCCCAAGACCTAAATCAGAAGACAAAGGATGCAGGTGGGCCTGAATTTCTGTTAATGTTTTCTTTTAATCTAAATTGTGGTTCCTGGCATTTTACTGCACAGGTCTAGCACGGTCCAGGCCAGTGGCTTCCATGCTAGGAACTCTGAGATAGTTGTGCTTCTCAGTTCTTTTCTGAACATCTTTACTTAGATTTGGATGATTTGGGGCTCCTAAAGCAGTGCAAGCTGCAGAATGAGATAATAATGTTATAAAGAGTAACTGTGATAGCAAAAGGGAAACAGAGTTGAGAAAAGAAGTGGAGCAGAAAGCATGAAATACAGAAAGAATCAGGGATTCTTCTCACAGTGTGTGATCATCTGCTCCAAGGTGAGCACAGAAGTAACCCCAGATGCTCCCTACCTGGTGTTCCCATTTCCTCATCTCACTTCTGCAGACCAATTTGCTTTAAATCTCCTCCATCTACCAGATATTTTCTGTGACATTCCTGTACTCATGCCCCAGCACATCACCTTTACTGCTGTTGCCACTTCTGGGTTATTCAGACCTGTCTGACAGAAATTATTATTCCTGTAGTTGTCCCTTCTATATTATAAGGAAACATTATAGAAATAAGAATAGAAAATATATCAACACATAAAAACCACTTCAGTTGGCATTTCTGCAATATTCTTCTTTGTTCCTTGTTGACTCTGAGCAGTTCCTCGCCCAGGAAAGAAGAAGGGATCTGATGCACACTCACAGAAATCCACTAGCAAGAGATCATCTCGGGATGAAACAAAGAGAAAAAAAAGGTGAGATCCCTAAAAGGAGGAATTCCACTTCAAAATATTCAATAATATTTCAAATCATTGAAAGATTCTAAGTGCTTATTTGTATTAGCTTTCTTTCCATCTACTGCATATCACTTGGAATCTCTTACCTGTTTATGTCCACATGATCAGCTTTTTTCCCCAGATTTTGACTGGAAAAATATTACTCTTTTTCTTCACCTGCTACCATTTTTTTTTTTTTATTTTGAAGTTGTTGAAATACAGACTAACCCTTAATTAAGATGGCTGAATTTTCAGGTGTGTCTAAATAGTTTGTCTTCAGCTTAGTCCACAGATTGATGAAATGAACTACTGTAATAGAGAAAACAACAAAAATTTTTGATCAACTGAGAGTTTAGAAGAGAATTCTGAGAATCTTTTTCCATCTAAATACTATCTTTATATTGTCATGCTTTGGGAATGGTATTGCCCAGTTTTGTGCTCCTGCCAAAACCCTCCAAACCACGTGCTGCTTGCTCACTCACTCCCCTTTCCCTGCAGCAGCTGGAGAGGAAAATTGGAGGCACAAAAGGTGGAGATAAGGTTGAGATAAGAACAATTTACTAGAAACAGCAATGAGATAAAAAAATGAATAGTAACAGCAGCAGTGTTAACAGCAAATGTACAAGAGAGGCAAAGCATTGACATGTGAATGCTCATCACAGGGAAACCCCTGACAATTCCTGACTGCCACCACGTTCCCCAACAGCAGGGACCCTTCCACCCTACAATGATGGGAGGGGGTGGAGAACAACCTCCAGGTCCTGGCCAGAGCCAGGACACACAGAATATTAGTTCTAGAATTATTTTTTCTAATTGTTTTTCAGTTTCATGTCTGATGTATGACTGATGAGCTCAAATCAGCCAGAGAAGGAAAACATTTGTGGGTAGTTTTAAATTAATGTTGTTCCTTTCCAGTGAAAAAGGCAGAAAATCTCTTACCAGGGATGAGATATTTGGAAAGACTTCAGTTGGCATTGAGTAAGTTGTGTATTTCCAGAAGAAATTAATATATTAAAATCCTTCATATATGTATGTATGTATGTGTGTATCTATCTATTTATTTATCCATCCATCCATCCTTGTGACCTATAGAGATCACCACTGAATTTTGAGGTATCTAACCTTGATGTTCATAGCTCAAAGTATTTCCAGATCAGTTCCTTTTTGCAGTGTAATAATAGTGAAGATCTAAATCATCTGGTTCATTCTGTCTAATGTCTGAAATGGGAGGTCTTATTGGAGCCCATTTTGTGCATTTATAGGAATGGGTGGAGGATGTAAAATATCCTCTTTCAATTATTATCACACCTAAGAAGACCAATACATTTTATATCTTCATTCTTGTGCTCAATATTCCAATAAGAGGAATAAACAAGGAGCAAACAGGTTCCATTCCCCTTCTCTAAGAAATGACCATATTGTTTCTTGACACGTGCAGCTGTACTCTGTAGAACTGAGATATTTTGTACATGCCACACAAAACTATTCAAATTAATGCTGAAGATGTTTAAGTGTTTGGGAATTTTTATTCCATATTATGTTTCAAAATAATTCCAGTAAACAGCTAGACCCACCTTCAAATATTTTTGCTTTATTTCAAATGCATGGAAAGCTCTTTGGGCACAGGAATTTGGCTAAGATTGGTGTTTTTTTGTGACAGTGAAGTGGCAGTGCTCTGCAGTGAGCAATTACAATAGCTCCTTGTTCTGGCTGCATCTGAAGAGAATCTGTGCTGATGTGGGGGAAGGTTCTTAGGCATTCTAAATATTGGTTTGTGTATGCTTTGAAAAATGTACTAAAATGATCCTGAACAAAAGACTTGAAAAACAGTGAATATTGCAAGTGTGATTATTTAACCGTGTGATCAAGTTTAATTTTGTTTGTTTGTTTGTTTTCAGTACTTTTAAGGGGATTATTATGAATATTCTCTGGAAGGGTAACAGCACCTTGTTCTGCCTTGGTGAGGTAAGGAAATGTCATTTTCTGTAGTCAATTCTGCTTTCATAGGTGTACTCCTGTGTCAGAGAAATAATTTGATTCTTTCAATGTTTGGCAGACTGTCCAAAATTTTTCCTTTCTTCTCCTGCTATTATATACCTAGATGTGACATGTTTAAATGTGTTACCAACATTTTTTCTGGTTTATCTTTCCCTTCTGTAGGAGTTCTATGGAGACAAGAAGAATCCTCAGATAGGAGTGCTTGAAGATCTGCCAGACAAATTTGAACACTGGGCAGAAATGCTCAGGATGAAACTGCTGTCATACCAAAGGCAGACAGATGATTACTACAATTGCTCTCTTAGAGGTAAATTCATTAAATCAGTAAATCAGTTAAGATTTGCATTTTCTTGTGTGTGTAATTTTTCAGTATGTAAGCTGCAAATTGCAAGAATAATGTTGTCATAATCCATCACACTCAGTGGAAAAACTCCAGTTGTTTTTACTGGAAATGGAACCAATATTCTTTTTTATGTATTATCAGCTACAAAAAGTGTAGCAGAAGGGCACTTGACTAAGTTAAAGACCTGTACAAAGTCACATTATGAGCAAGTGTATATTTCTCAAAGCATTGCTCCTAGAAGTGAGAGAAAAATCCCAGGCTGTTTGTGTTGAGAAAATCCCAGGTTGTTTGTGTCATATACACACCCTGTCTTTCCCAAAAAGAATTTCGGGATCAGCTGCAGTGGTTTGAGGAGGAGCTCTCTTCTGTTTCCCAGCTTGTGGTGGAAAGTCTTTTAAAAGTTCATGAGCAGAAACTCAGCTCTTCTGCTGGTCACATTCAGCACCTCTTCAACAGGCAGCTGAAGGAGTGGGAGGATGCCAAGGTATGTATCCAGACATCCTGGGATGCTTTTTGTGTAACCAATGCTCAGTGCAGCAGGTTGAAAACATTTCATTTTTCTCATTCTCACTGTTTGCTTCATCACTCTCTGCTGAGCTGAGCACAGATGTTGTTTCTGTGTTTGCAGTTAGTTCTCCTGGAAGTTTGTATTTTGTGGAGCTCTGTCCCTTCTCTCCCAGCTTCCAGCACTGGGCTGCCTCATTCTAATTTTCTCAGCTCTGCTGTCATTTTACACTTGGATTTTAGCTCTGAAATCAGCTGTGGCCCTGTGGTGTGGCCAGGCAGCTCCTACTGCATGGGTGCACTCCTTTGTAAGAACTGGGATAATGAAATGCTATTATTTACCATCCTTCATAAAAGAGGCAGATTTTGTCAAGTAATATCAGAACTGAAAATAGAATCATAACAGAGATCACACAGAAAATGCTGCAGTGTCTTGAGGTTATGTCTGAGTACTAAAAATTAGGTCAAAATTATAAATACAGAGATATAAAAAATATCTTACTTACTACATGGTAGAAGAGATGACTTTTTGTTGAAAATAAATCCCAAAGTGAGACCAGAGGCCAGCAGAGAGGCAATTTGGTGCATATTGCACTGCAAAGCCAAGAAGTAACTCCATTTTCCTTGTCTTTCTGAATACCTTTATAGAAAATGTTTGTGCTTTACTCCTTTTTACAACTCATAGTACATTCTTTACTGAAGGCATTTCTTTCTTATGTATTTCCTTAAAGACCATGCACAGGAGAAAATTGCATTATTCCTTAGGACACCCAAATAACTCCCTTCAGCTGCAGGCTTTGTGCCAAGAGGAAATAAAAAGGCAAAAAGATCAAACTGATGGTGTTCACCTCAACATAAAGATGCTGCAGGTAATTGTAAAGCCCTTACTTAATGTGAACTTAAATGTTGCATTTGGAAAGGAAAAGTGTATTTTGGATATTCTTTCCCTCCCCATCCAGAGGAAACTTGAAAATATTTTCAGTTTTGAGCAATCCTGTTCATATATTGCTAAACTTTTAAGTGATGTACTGTCAGCATTAGAGCAGTGTAGACATAAAAATATCTGCACACACAGAGCTGCTTGGACACATTGTAGAACTCATTTTATTGTGGATCATTGGTTTTTGTATCATTCAACCTGCCTGGCTGTGAGCTTAATGTTGGGCAGGAGTATTGGCTGTGGTGGTGACATCCTCTGGTTAGTTCTCTTACTTCCAGATAACAGATGCATGGAAGAGCTTCTTCCCTGTGCATTTCATTACTAAAAATAATTGACACTTTTCTGCACAAGATGAAGAACTGAAAGAAGCTGAATTTACAGGAGAGGTTCAGGAATCAAAATACTTTTCCCCCTCTGCCCCCCAGGTTTAGTGAAGGTTTGTTCCCCAGCATTGAAGCCCTTTGTTTACTTCTCTCAGGCCACTTACTCCAAATTCTGCACTGTCTGCAGGGTACATGTATTTTTATTCCCAAAGTACCCTCTCCTACTCCTAGCTCTGCATACAGACACAGAAACACAAATACTCTGTTTTAGAATAACCCCTGGGCTAAGCACTTCCACTTAAAGTACTTGAATTCTAAAATTATCTTCTCTTTGGCTAGAAGCTTGTTTTATCACATTTAACCCTAATGTGTAACTGCTAGGCACACAAAACTCCAGAGTTTTTTGAACTTTAGATAATCAGGCAATGTTAAGAATACTGCAGAGACCCTTTGAGACCCTTTTATGTGCAATTTTGAGCCTGATATCTGTTATCTGCAGCTGCTGCAGAATGCCAGGGTTTGGGATTTGTGTAGTCTTTCAGAGAGGAGATCAAATTATCAAAGCAATTCCCCTCTCTTGTCTCCAATATTGCAACAGGATTGTGCTGCTGAGTGTGCTCAGAGCTTTTTTTCTGCACTGGCTGACCTCACTGAAAAGCTCCTCCTGGAACTAGATGAAACCATCACTGTTGATGATGTAAAGGTACCAGGTAAGAAAAAAAGAGATTGCTTGTTCAGGCCTCCTGTCCCTTGTCAAAGATTGCAGCAGTCTGTCCCTAGGAAGAGGAGGCTTTGATATGCTGTAGTATTTTAAATGCAAACATTTGCATAATAAACCACACAAAACTATTTCCTGAGTGTGAAGAACACTGAACTGCACAATTATTCCAAAACAATTGTATTCCTGACATTGTTTGGATTCTACTGAGCATATCTTCTGTTACCTCCCAGAAAGTGAAATACCTACAGAGAAGACAACTTTAATGCATCATAAACAAGCTGGATTTCCTCCAGGAGCCCCCAAAGTCCAGCAGTTAGTGAAACGAGGAAGGAGGTAGTATTTGGAGATATTGAACACTCTTCTGTCTAATTCCTCTGAACTGATAACTGATAACTGTCCTCACAGCTCTTTGCTGCACTTGCTGAAACTGCTGCTCATCATTAGTAATGTCATTGAATTAGCAATGGGGTGGTTTGAGTGGGTAATGATTTTAAAGAAAGAATTGCAATGGATCCAAATAAAAGTGAATTACATCTAGTATTGGAAAACAATGCCATGCCACTGCTATTGCTGTGCCACTTGCTTGTCACTAGTTATCAATTCATTACATTCAGATCTATGAATAATCTGTATATTGTCCTTCAGAGTAAGTGAATTCTATACTGTGGAGAGATCCTGCTGCTTTAAAAGAAAAGGTGGTTGTACAAAAGATGTTTTTAGGCTAAACCTGTTGTGGAAAAAGAAATAACATTGATCTTTGGCACCTTAGTACAAGTCACATGAATCAGTGTGATCTGTTCTCTTTTCTAACTTTTTTTCTCATGTGTTTTTTGGTTGGTGTGGTTTTTTACAGGAGTTGGCCAGGAATACCTGAGACTACTCTCCCTGACACTCCAGACTATATTTTTTGCAGAGGAACTCCATCAGTTTCAACAGCTAAGACTACCCTGGGCCATCTGGCAGTGGTGGATGCAAGACAAGCTGCATATAAGGTGGGTCTTTGGGGAAGGACTCTGGAGTGGGCTGCTGCTGTTGTAGGTTTGGCTTTTTAAGAAGACAATTCTATAATCTTGGTTGTGTGTGTGAGTTTTTAACATACACAGTGTTTGCAGATCTCAAGGCCCTGTTACCCACGTGTAGAAATCCTTTCTCGTGTCCATTTCTTTGTGATGCTGTCAGAAGCACACAGTTCTATTGTCAAAGGCAAAAAATAAGTGGCCTCTATGCACTCTTCTGACACAATGGATCAGGACCTGGGAAGAGGCAAATAAAATTACATCTCATCACTACTAATTTTGTCTGTAATTTGTTGGGGTTTTTTTATACAGAAATACAAAAGTAAAGTTGAACAGATGTTTGCCCAGATCAAGGAAGAAAGCACAGCTCAGCTGCTGGCAATTCAGCGTTGGAATGGCTGGTGGGAAGAATCCATCAGGAAGATAAAGCGCCTCTACCTCTGAGAGCAGTCAGATTTTGCTGAGCTTTGTTGGTGTAAATTGACAAGTTTGTCATTGATATTTTTATCTTATTAATCTGTTGCAATAAAGAAGCTACTTTTTGCCTTTTGGTTGGTTTGGTCATGTTACTCATTTCCTTAAAAGCAGTCTTAACACTATTACTGTACTCATGTTTACAATTTCCATAACCACCTGGTTTGGCTTACAGTATCATCTGTTATCATTCACATGAGTTTCTGGACATGAACCCTCTGTGCAAGGGCACAGCTCACTGGCTTTTATGCTCAAGTTGTTTTATTGAAGGCTGTGGTCTGACATTCCTTAAGATTTTGCTGAACCACATCTGAAATGGGGAGAACGCAGCCAAGCTGTATAGGTGCTGTGGTTAATTTAAATGTAATTTGTTTCACACACAACCCAACAAGACAAGCTGTCATAATTTAAACATACTTTATTTAAACATAAACAATGGTGATATTTAATGAAGCATAGATATTTACTCTCTAAATATTTGTTTAACCACACCAAACCATTGTCTATAAGCAAACACAATCTACAACTTGGCAAGACCAGGGTACAAAATCTGAAGGCAAACTTGACTCATTTTTTCTAAAGAGCCCCGTGATTTATAGGTTGTCCTTCAGTTGTGGGTGAGGATTTTGACACGTTTCAGTGCCTGCTGGATGCTTTCTGCCAGGTGGGAGAGAAGCATCCATCAAAATTAGTGCGGGCAGCAGCAGAGGGGAGGATTCTGCTGCTCTGCTGAGGTGAGACCCACCTGCCTCCAGCTCTGGGGTCACAGCACAGGAAAGACATGGACCTGTTGGAGAGGAGGCTCCAGGATGAGCAGAGGGATGGAGCAGCTCTGCTGGGAGGAAAAGCTGGGAGAGTTGGGGTTGTTCAGCCTGGAAAAGAGAAGGCTCTGGGGTGACCTCATTGTGGCCTTTCAGTACCTAAGGAAACTTACAAGGGTGATTTGTTTACAAGAGCATGTGGTTACAGGACGCAGAATTACCGCTTACCACTAGAGAGCAGGGTTAGATTAGATATTAGCAATAGATTTCTCCCTGTGAGAGGGGGGAGGCCCTGGCACAGGGTGCCCAGAGAAGCTGTGGCTGCCCCATCCCTGCAAGTGTCCCAGGCCAGCCTGGACGGGGCTCGGAGCACTCTGGGACAGTGGAAGGTGTCGCTGCCCATGGCAGGGGGTGGAACGGGACGGTCTTTAAGGCTCCTTCCAACGCAAACCATGCTGTAATTCCGTGTTCCAGAGGGGTCACTCTCATGGGGCTGAACACCGACAGGCAGGCGGGGTCCCTCGCACTGCCCGGGGAGCACGCAGCCAGCCCGGTCTCCGGCGATGCTGCCGCTGCCGAGAGCCGCTGCCATCCGTCCTTCCTTNCGCGGGGAGGACGGCCCGGCTGCACCGGTGAGAGATGGGCGCTGTGCCCCGGGCCTGCCCAGCCCGAGCGCAGCGGGTGTGGTGAGGGGCGCAGGAGGGGAGGTGGCCGCTGTCTCCGGAGCAGGGGGAGCCGCCGGCCCGCCCCGTGTGCCGGGTGATGGTGCCCGCTGACCTGCGGTGGCTCCGCTCCCCGCGGGCCCTGGGGGCGGCGGGGTGATGCTTCCGCTCCTTCGTGTTGTTTGGGGTTTGTCTGTGCGTGTGTGGAGTTCCCTGGGCAGTGCCGCTCCGGGAGGAGAGGAGCTCCTGCAGTGTAGGCTTTAAAAAATAAAGTTGTTGTCGTGGTCAGGAAAGCGAGAGAGCTGTGGAAGCGCTCATCTCCCTGCCTCCTCCGCGGGAACAGTGAAGTCACTTCCCAGGAGCGCAGAGTAGCAAACTACTGTCCTAAATCCACGCCGTCTGCATGCGTCACATTCATCTACGTTGTTTTGGTTTGGAGTAGTTTTCTCCCCCCCTCCTTTTTTTTTCTTTCCTTCTGGTGGTTTGTTTTATTTTTTAACCTTCTTTCACTCTCTCGCGACCCATGAGCTGCTACAAAAATTCTTGTCCTTAGATAAAAGTGCTTGAAAACCTGCTGATGCCATCTGCAGAGGTCCGGCACTGAAGGAAATGGACTCGGTGGCTCTGCTCGTGTCTGAGTTCCTGCAGTGTCGTGTGTACTTTGCTCCTGCTGTCACTCTCTCCGAGCTCTGTTGCTGGGGCTGCTTGGCTTCGTAGTGCTGTGGATAAATCATATCCTACCACGTTTCACAACTGTGTGCCTCTGTGTATCCATCCAGTGCGTGCCTAAGAGGGTGAAAAAAGATTCAAAACGTCAGTTCTTCTTTAAAACAGAGGAAAACCTAACAACAATTAAGAAATAGCGTGCTTAGGTAAGCATTGCTTATCTCTGTGACTGTCGAGCTCTGGTATCACAACCGCGTTGTTTTTCAGCTAAAACTTTCAGAAGGGCAGGTGTGCTGTCAGTTTCGGGAGAGATCTCTTGTTGACGGTACAAGCAAACATTTTGTTAATCCATTTAAATGCAGAAAAGGTATTGTGGCTTTATTTAAGCAAACCTCTGTGGTACAGGCCAAATCCTGACTGCCTGTCAGACCAACCTGGCCCCACATTGCAGGAAGGTTTACTGGGTGTGTAAGGCTGGTTCTGCAGATGCTGCCTCTGCCTGGGGTTTAAGTGGGATTGTAGCTAACTCTGTTTATGTGGGTTAGACGGTAATAATTAATATGGTTAATAATTTACTTTGTAGTTTAAACTTACAGTAAACACAAATTGACTCCAGTGTTGTAAGGATGCTGCCAGTGAGTGTCCAGAGGGGAGCCAGCACCAGCTGATGAACCCCAGAATTTAGTGAGTTCCACTACTTTCTTCTGTTCTAGGTCGAAGTGAGAAATCATGCTGGGTTTGTTTTGTTTATTTGATTTTTAAAATAACTGCTTTTTTTTCTGAAAGTATTCTGGGGCTGTGAACAGCTTGGCCGTACACATGAGAGCTGTAAAAACTGCTCTGCAGCGTTTGCTTTGAAATGGTTTCAGTGAAATGTGTTTCTTGGTTAAAAACAGCATTCAGTCCTGTAAAAAATGATTCACAGATTAAGATTTGGGGATGTTAGTAAGGGGATTGCAGACAGATCAAGTTTAGGATGTGGCTCTCTTGTGTTCCTGGTGCACTCCCCAGCAATTCAGGACAGTGTGGGTTGTGGCTGCTCCTTCACTTCTCTCATCAAAGGGACTTCCACAGCCAGGAAGTGAGTAAAAAGAACTAATCTGGTTAAAAAGATGTACTTGTAGTTCTTCTTTTCTTAATGCCCTGGGGTTCTCTGATGACAACAACTTCCTGAGGCAGCTGGCCATGTGGACAGTGGCTCAGTGCACAGGAGGAAGGCCAGCATTGGTCAGGGACAGAGTGGGACAGTCACAGGTCTTTAGGTGGCACCTGGCTTCATGGTCAGAAGTTGCTGGCAGAATCCAGTGCTGCTGGAAGAAGCTGCATTTGTGGGTTTGGTTGATGTAAGCTGCTCGTGGTGAAGTAGCAATCGTAGTAAGGGTGGTGGCTCTTTTTTTTTTTCCTGCCAGTAATGCCTTAAATTGATTATGAAGCCACAGTGTAATTTTTTATTTACTTTTGACAACATTAAATGGGCTCAAGAGCCATCTCTGTGTATCTGTTCTTCCTTCTTTCCACAGAAATTGCTCTTCTTCTCTCTCCCTTGTTCATCTCTTCTGCTCTCTGAACTTTTTGGTGACTTCTTAATTTCAGGGAGTGATCTCAGCATTGTTAGAGGTTTTCGTAAATTTATTCAGCTCTAATTTAAAAATAATTAGTTGTATATTGCTATTACCTCTGCTGTAAATAGGAAGGCTATTTCAAACTTGACTGACCTTAGTAATTACACACTTTCTGATTTCTAGTCTAGATTAATTTGTCATGGGATTATACTTATTTTATACACCCAGTGGTCTGATAGGTTTTATTGGCACTCTTGATCTTAGTAATAATAAAAAAAAGGGCACTTTTAACAAAAGGGATGCAAAAATATGTGGAAATACACCATGGAAGGTTTGTTTTCTCTTTGGGCCACCAGCTGCACTAATCATTCCTGTAATAATTCTCAGCTTCTCCCCATGAATTTTAATCTTGACCTATTAAGTGAGAATTAAAATGCACCTTTCAGGCATTAACATTGAGCTTTCTGGAGGTGTCCTTTTAGTGAAGGTTAAGTTGTTTTCAGGTGTATTTTGATGTGTTTTTTGAAATTCCTATCTCTGGCAGTTTGTTCCAGTCTCAATCTTAGCCTCTTACACTGGTACAGCTGTTGAAGGAGCCTGTAACCTGGATTAATTATTGTAACTGGATTAATTATTGTAACCTGGATTACTGAAGGGATTCTTTCTTCTTTGACAGAGTCCGAGCCCATAAACAAAGACTGACATGTTTTAAAATTATTTATTTCACCTTTTTTTCCTGGTTTTTTTTAACTTTCAAGAGAAACAAAACCAATGTGTAGATTGTTAGAAAACCTCAGTGGCTTTCAAGGTGTTTATTTAAATTTGCTGTCAGGATGTTCCCAAAGCTAGCTTTATGAAGCTGACAGACTTTGTTGGGTGTGACTGTTTGTAAACAGAACATAAATACATAACATGGGCTTCCCAAATGTGCTTGGTGAAATAGATTGCTCTGAAAGGTGAGTAAGGCCCTTGTGGAAAACAAGTTAGATTGTGTCTTTCATGAAATAATTCTTCCTCTTTGGAAGGATTAGCAGGGACAAGTGTCTTTCTAATATTTTTAAGTGGACATAGGGAAAAAGTAGCTTTTGCCACAAAGTGAGATGGGTCACAGCCCTCTGCTTTCCTACTCTCATCATCCCTGTATCATGAGGATATCAAAGAAGTTTTAGATTTAGGGGCTTTTTAGATGAAGTAAGCTTGAAAGTGCAAAATTTTTCTGATGCTGAAAACATTTCCTGGTTGTGGGGGAAGCACGGCAGTAAAAAGGGAAGAAGTTCTAAGGGCAGGAAGATAAGACACAGGAACATTTCTGTGTACAACACTGCATGCAGGCTTACTGTAGGTATGGACAGGAGAGCTGGAATTTTGAAATACATGATGAAAAGTAGTAAGCCT
Organism: Pycnonotus jocosus; assembly: GCA_013400435.1. Taxonomy (NCBI): domain Eukaryota; kingdom Metazoa; phylum Chordata; class Aves; order Passeriformes; family Pycnonotidae; genus Pycnonotus; species Pycnonotus jocosus. Next base: position 22,227 of record VWYP01013772.1, on the reverse strand, counting down.
GAAGAAAAACCTGCAGATGAAAAGTTTCTAAGATAAAATAATCGGCAGGTCAAATAGTAAATTCTTGAAACAGTCATTTAGGTTGGAAGGGGCTTCTAGAGGTCATCTAATCCAGCTCTCTGCATATATTAAAGCAGGAATAATTAAGATAAGATTGTTCCAGCCTTTAACACCTTTCTAGGTAATCTATTTCCACGTTTGACTGCACACAGTGATTTTTTCTTTCCTCCCTCCCTTTAAGCTAGTTGAAATTTCCTTTCCAGCTTGTGTCTGTTGCCTCTTAACACATCAGTGTCCCTCATGCAGAAGAGTCCAGTTCTCTCTTCTGCTTGCTTTCATTAGGGAGCTGACAGTAAAAAAGATTCTTTAGAGCTCTTTTCTTGACCAGATTGTGCAAACTCAGTTCCCTCAGCCCTTCACTGTACACCATGTGCTGCTGCCATCTGGGCAGCCTGGCCACTGGCCGTGCTCCGGAGTGTCTGTGAGTGCTGCACCAAACGTGCCCTGCAGACACGGCCCCACAGGTGCTGAACAGAGAACTGATCCTTCCCTGCCCTCCAGCACACACCCAACTGTGCTCAGCTGCCTCTGCCATCAGCATGTACTGCTGGCTTCTTTGCAGAGTTTTGTCTGCTGGGATCTCCAAATACTTCGCTGAAAGAGTGACTCTTTATCTCGTTTGTGTTCAGCCTGTCTCATCACAGGGGGTTCTGTCACTGATACAGGACCCAGCACTTGCCTTCATTGAGCTTCACAAGCTCTTCCCTTTTTCCAGCCTGTGCAGGTCCCTCTGGCTGACCACTCCTCTCACTTTGGTGTCCATGGAAGCTTCCTGAGGATGCAGCCTGTCCTCATCTCAGTGATCAATAAAGGCACCGGGTGGTGCTGCTGGTTTCATCCCCAGGGGATGTGACTGCAGCTGCCTGGGTGGAACTTGGTCCAGCTGCTGGCTGTTCTTTCAGCTCAGCAGTGCAGGCAAATTCCCAAACACCTCACTGCTCACTGCCTGTCTCACCAGTTTGGTTGTAGGGGATGCTGTGGGAGACTGTTGTTAATGTAAATAATGTGTGTATTTCTTTCTTTCTTTGTTCTTTCATCACCAAACCTCTCTGTGCTGTATTGCAAGGTGTGATGTACAAGCTTCCAGAAGACAATTACTTAGTAATTATGGAAGAGTCTTGAGGTTACACTTCTTGTCAGTGGTTAAGTGATGCTTAAACCTCTGACTTTCAGGGTGTTGAGCTAAGTTTAGTGGCTGTGCTTTCAGTTCAGGTATTGCTGACCTTTCTGATTAGGTCATGTACATACCTAAGGTCACACAATCAGATTTTTTGGGGGGTAGAACGCAAACTGCAGATCTGTTGCAGTTGTCCATTCATATGACTTATTTTTTGTTTTGGAAGGAAAAAGAGTGGGAGTTGAGGCTTTGTCCAAGAACCTTATTCAAAGGATTGCCTTTTAGTGTAAACTAATTGTGTAGTTAATTGTGATAATCTTTGCTACTGTTCAGGGAAATGGATCCTGTTCTGGTCAATTTGTTTTTGTTTCAACCAGAACTGAATTTCCTCCTCTGTTCCCCACAGTGTTCATTTGAGAAGTAGTTATAATTGAATACTTTGCTTTTCTGTTCAGTACAATTACTCCTGTGATGTTACAGCTTCACAGTGCTCTGAGAGTGGCATGTTTCCAGGTGGGTTTGAATGTTTTGGTTATCAATTCTGTACCAATCTGCCTTTTCTGAAGTTCCTTCGGTGGAAAATGGTTTAAAGAAGTTCAGTTTAAATATTTTTATTTGATTACTGCACTTTGCAGAGATCTGGTGTCTTGTTATCTGCTATTTCAGCATAGTAAGACAGTTCTAATTTGTGCTGGTGTTCCAGAAGCTTTCACATGCACAGCTCCTACCAGTTCCTAGAAGAGTTTAGGTAGTTTGAAAGACTTCTAACAGTGATTTGAGTGTTGAGGCAAAACCTTGGTTTTTCCTCCTCTTGATCAATGTGATTAGCAGGGTGGTTTGCTTCTTTAGACTTCACATGGAAAAAGCAAAAAAGCAGAAAGTGAAGGAAAGCCTTTACTTTTTTATTATAGTATGATCAGGAGGATAGAGTGATGTTAGTACTAGATATGTCTGATTACTTATTGACCTCTTCTTACCAATGGAAAATCATCTTTCTGTTAAGAAAATGGTCTTGCTGTCTTTGATGGATTTCCAGTCTCCATTTTCAAAGACCTTTGTTAAGGCCTTTGGAGTTAACAACAGAGCTGCATTGTGGAATGTATTTATGAGAACTTGCCCTAGCAGTGTGAAATGCCAGCAGATTAGTTGTGACATGGTCAGATAAAAATTCGAGTGGTGGTTGAACCAGTGCACCTTGTCATACTTAGAACTGGGAGGGACAGTGGTTAGAAAGAAGGTTAATTGGTGTGACTCTTCCTTGTCATGCACATTGTTCCTTATTTCTCAACTTCAAGCAGGTCACTTTCAGAGGGTTTCACTTGGTCTTTAAAATAACTGTGGGTTCTCTCTTCATCTTTCACTGTTGTATCTTAATATTTAAATGTTCAGGTGACAATGTAAAATTTTGGCTTCTAACCTAAAGGGTTTTAAATATAGGTGAAAAATTATTTTAAATGTAAATGTTTATTTTTAACTTACGTGGGAGTATTTTATTTTTGCCAAGAAGCTTGGTTTTGTTTCATATTACAAAGGAGGGGGATTTGTGTTTGCTAAATATTAGGGGCAGTGTTGAAACTACAGTTTTGATACAACAGCAGTAGAAGTCTAGATACAGCTGTCCAATCAAAACTCATAGTCCTTGCAATTTTGGAAAATCTGTGACTGAATGATGAATAAAGCTCATGGTGTTGTTATTCATATACAACTTGTGATTGCCTTGGGCAACTATTAGAATGAAGGATGTAAGATTGAAAAAAAAAATCTAAGGAGATTGAGATTAGAAGGGTTTATGAAACATTGTCTAGTCCATCCCACAGTCAGTGCTGCAGGTTAACAGCTTCTGAGAAACTCTGCCTGCAGTTTTTAGTAGAAAGGTACTTAATGAGGTTAGGAGCAAAACATTGTGATTTCACGTTAAATGTGCAAAACTGAACATTCCCAGAATGCACATTGCAAACCTCAGGGTAACAGTTATCCTGACTTCCAGTTGTGGCTTGGAGAAGACCAAGGGTTTCACTGAAGACAGTGAATCAGGGTTTTTGGTGGTGACATTGTGACACAGGACAGGGCACTTGTTTGGCACGGACAGGGACTGGCACCTGGCATCACTGCTGCCTTGTCTCACACTGCTCTTCCATATGGGCTCTTCTGCTCTACATCATGGAATTATTTCTGCACATAGTAGCAGGGAAAATTCCTGGTTGCAATACTCTGTTTAATGAGCAGAGGTTGTTCTGTTGGTACATTAGATCAACAGTGTTATTTTTACAGTTAGGGCATAAACCATTCAATAATCTCCTTATAACAAGGATTGCATTATGATTCTGCTCTCCTCTGGAATGTAGGTCATTATATTTTTGAGGGATGATACAGTTCGGTAACTTGGCTGGTGATTGGTTTCAATCTGAATGCTGCCTGCAAGCCTCATGTAGCAATGACAAAAAAGGCAACTCTGGTTTGCCAAACTCCAGCTTTGAAAAATTGCATACTCTTACTTGCTACCTTACATTTTCCAAAGTTAAAAATTAATTACTGGCTGCAGAAATTAAAGTGTTAGTTTTGAGCTGGTGTCAAGGAAACTGTGTGAAAGTGTATTAGAGTTGCTTTATCCTTGAGGCAGGATGAGCTACTGCTTAAATGAGTAAACCTGTTTGCCAGAACTTGATGTATAAAGTGTGGTTCGTTAGTTTATTTTTGTTTTCAGTAAAGTACACATAAAGACTGGTAACATCTCTGTAGAGCAGCAGAAGAACACTTAGTTGTTATACTATTTGGAAGGGAATAAACAGAGAGGAGAGAGCTTATCCAGTCAGTGTTTAACCAACCTAAGGAAATACATTTTATTTTCAGCTGCTTAAGAGAACAACCTAACATCAACTAAACTTTTAAACAGCATGAATCAGTCTGTGGCAGCAAAAGGCAAGTGTGCTTGTGTGCTCTGCTCTCCTACTGATGTCTCTCCTCTGTGTGGACAAATCCTAAACCTGAAAATGTATTTAAATGTTCAAATGGATCCCACCAACCTTGTTTTTAACTTTGTTTTGTGTAAGGTGTAGCTTGTCTTCCATGCTGAGGCTCAGTACCATCCTATGCCCACCCTCTGGAAGGGTTCTTCACCTTGGTGGTTTTAAGCTCAATAAAAGCAGCATTTTTTCCCTCATTTTTTTCTCCATACTGAGACTGTGTAATATTGAAGTGGTTCAGTGGGTTATGTGTAACACAGAGATTGAAGTCAGGTTCTCTCCCTTCCAGTAAATATCTCAGTATTCCCACTGAGGTGTGTTTGACAAGTGCTGCTTATCATTTATTGGAGGAGATGCTGATGCAGTGTGTTCTCGAAGGAGAACAGACATTGCCTTGTTTGTGTAGCTCTCTTTGGATTCTGTTTTCCTTGAGTTGCCGTTCTCTGGCTATGAGATTGAAGTGTAAAAAGAATCTGGAAAAACCTCTGTATCCAGGCAGCCAGTACAACAATTCCAAACAGTTTGCCATCATGAACAGACTAATTATTTGCTGTTGGCTACATAATGGACGTTTGCTTTCTCAGAGGAGAGAGTGTTGCCAAAATAAGTCAGTGGTTACTTTCTAGTTGTGGGATTTTTTGCTTTATTTTTTGTGGGTTTATTTTGTTGTGGTGGTGGTTTTTCTTTTTTTAATTTGGAAAGATTTTTGTTCTTAACAGTGCTTTCCTGGAAATAAGAAGGATTTTTTATTTACATATATGTATGTGTGTAAAATACAGTGATACAGCTCTCTTGCTTATTAAGTTGATTTCATTCCTGGGAAATAGTATCAGTAAGACAAATAAATGGTTGTTTGTTCTTTCCATTATGTGCTTTACATTGTGATTCACTGCCAGAGATAAGACTGGGAAACAGTTTATGGATAATACAACAGAGGACACTGTCTCATAAAAAGATTACACAGAGAGAAGTTGAGATGGAGGTTGAAATTGAAATTGTAGTGCTGTTGTGGTCAGTGAGATTTAAACAAACTGATTTTATGACACTGAGAATTTTCTTCTGCAGCTGTCACATGAACTTTGTGACACTCTGGGTAAGGAAGATACCTGTGTGAGGGAGAACCAAGGGCACAAATGAGGGAGATAGAGGAAGCAGACTCTGGAAGATTGAAAACAGGAGAGGTCAAAGCTCTGGGGTGAACCTCTTCAGCTGTTATCTCTATCTATAGATAACAGCCACTGCTGTGAAATCATAGGACTTTTAAACACCAACCTAAAAATCATAAGATTCCTTATACCAATGAAATCAGAGCTTGAGAAATACAGTATAATAGAGTAGTATAATTAAAATATTACATTATTCCACAATAACTTAATATTATTCCTATTAACAAACTGGGTACAGCTTCAAAACTGTTTGTTTATTTATTTATTTTCCTTATTAGCTTCTGGTGGCAGGAGGAGAATACTGACCTGAGATGGAAGTCAAAACATCATTCAGCAAGGCCAGCAGGATTCCTGAGACCGTATCCACGTTAATTAATGAAGAATTTGTCTTGGTTCATCAGAAATCTGAGGACTCCTCTGGAAACGATGAAAAGCCACAGCTAAAGGTTTGCTATGAGTTCATTTTTAAATGTGTAGCACATTTAAACACACAAATCTGTTACTCTAAAAGAAGTCTGCAGTTTTTTGATGGATGATTTTTGGATTAGCAATGAGAACTTGGGCATTTTTTGTAAGGGGATGTGACACTGGATTATATTTGGTTCAATTTTATTGATTCTTGGTTTGTTGTCTCATTCAGCAAAGTTTCTTAACTTTTGCAGTTAGTAAGACTATATGCTTGAAAACTAATAGTGAAAGTAAAACTAAAAATACCTTCAAAAACGTCATGTTCTTCTGTTTACAGGTATTTTCAAATGGAGATGAGGAGCTGGAGAAGGCAATGGCAGAGATCCTGCAGGATTCTGAGAAGGAGCAGTATGTCCCTGCAGAAGGTCTCAGTGATGCCAGTGGCCAGGCAGCTGCAGATGGCTCAGCAGGACAAACAACCCAACCATCTCTGCAGCTTCTTTTAGACCCTTCTGCTACAGGTACTGCCTGAGTGCTTTCCCCCCTCAGCACACACGGCCAGGATTTGTCTTTATGCAGTTTCAGGTTAATCCTAAAATGAATACAAAGTTTTCCAGAGCTTCATTCCAAAACTACGTTGGAGAATACCCCAGGGCTTCCTCTTATTATTAGTTGAAGATTATAGATAAGAATAGATTATCTTGAGACTGACAACCCTGAGCTGCTCTGCTTTGGTCAAAATAATGTTCATTTTGTCTTCAGCCGAGGGTTAGTTGGTACTAAGGATTGTATGAGTGGACAGCAGTTGAGGTGGATCTGCTGCTGCTGGAGCTCAAGAAGTTTCAGAGCAGTGTTCATTGATGGTGCTACCTGCAGATGAAATAACCCTGAGCAGACTGATTAAACTGTCCATGTCTGATGCTGTCACCAGGTAGCAGTAATATCTGATATTTGCTAGGAACGGTTCTGGTACTTGCCTGGTGTTCGATGCTTTTGTGAAAATGAGAAAACTGAAAGCTTTTAATGTAAACTATGTTGTATATATTTTAAGTAAAATATCTTGTAGCTTTTTCTAGATACATATAAAACCCCTGCAATATAAAAATCCATGTATTCCCTTACATATATTAGGAATACAAGGCTGTGTCATCTTGCTGTGCCTTAAACTGTAATTCTTTTTGCCTCAATAGCATGCAGGGCACTTCTGTGGTACTCTGTCAGCTAATTCCCATAGCATCTGCTGGAAATAAATATGTTCTTGTGGTAGGACAAGATGGTTTATATGAAATGGAAACACCCATCTCTTAATTACATGTTTGCTGTATTTCTGAGCAACTTAATTCACTGTCTTCCTGCTTGACATTGTTCAAACAGAACCCAACCCTTAGCATGAATGAACAAAGAAATACTTGTAGATACGTTTCTCTCACCCCACTCCAGCCCCAACAGGAATAATTCAGTTTTACAGCCTTCATCTTTCTAAGTATTATGGCAGTATCAGCTGTAGCAATAAGAAATAGAAGTAACAGGGCACACAGAAAGGGATCTTTAAGGTTCATTCCAACCCCATAACATTCTGTGATTGCTTTGAAAGATTTAGAATGTCTCTGCTGTGTTCCACTGGTGCTAAAGAGAATCAAATGCAGTTTTTCCCCATGCCACCCTTGAATTAGATTAGACCAGACTTCACAGTAATATTACCTGCCAAATGGATTTCTTGCTCTTGGAGCTGAGCTGTCTACTCTCATGTCCCTTCCTGGAAAATGTAGGAGATTTTACTGTGCAACTCACTGGAAAGAAAAAAATGTGCAAAAGTAAAAGCAAATGGCTAAAGAAGCTTTTTCTTAATTTCCAGAAATCTCTGCACCAAGGCCATCTTCTCCCAGTGAACCCCTGGAAGAGGACAGCGTGTTGTTTAACAAACTGACTTATTTGGGTTGCACAAAGGTGTCAGCCCCACGGAACGAACCAGAAGCTCTGCATGCCATGGCAAACATGAAGGCCTCCAGTCAAGCCCCTTTACCTGTCACGCTCTATGTTCCAAACATTCCAGAAGGCTCTGTAAGGTAACACACAGCAGTTCCAGCTGTTGCTGAAGCAGATATATAAGAAGTGGTTTCTGACTTTGCTACTTGCACAGGGAAGTAGAATTGCAGGATCTGTGCCTGAGGTTCTTGCTGAAGACAGTTAATTTTGAGGAATTGTCTGAAACAACCTTAAATTTATAAAGCACAACATTTCTGTTCCTGCTGCCCATCTCATCTGCTTGAATTCAGCAGTAATTAGAGTTGAGATCCTTGTTTATCTAATTGCAGAAAAGCCTTTTAGGTAGGCCTGTTGTACTGACCTGTTCCTTTGATGTTCCCTGTTCCTTTTCTTGCCAGAATAATCGATCAATTAAACAATTTGGAGATTGCCTCCTTTCCCATCTATAAGGTGTTGTTCTGTGTGCGGGGACAAAATGGCACTTCAGAGAGTGACTGCTTTGCATTCACTGAGAGCAGCTGTGGGACAGAAGAGTTCCAGATCCACGTTTTCTCCTGTGAGATTAAAGAGGCTGTGAGTATTCTGTGCTGTGCAGTGACTGGGGAAAAGGATACAAGCAGTGTTTGAGGAGGTCATTGCCAGTGTGGAGATGGTGTATAGTGCCTTGAAAAATGTGTTAGCACATAGCAATGAGTTTTGCAGAATGTGCAGCTAGTCATACGTGAACATCATTATAATTTTAAGTTTTTGCTTTTACTGTTCAACAAAATTCCAAAGTGCAGTGTAAAGGGAAGATCTGGAAAGCCTCATTTGGGTTTGTTTCATACTAAAGTTGCAATGTGGACCTTTGGAATTAAAAAAACCCCTATGTTACAGTGATGCCTTGAGAGGGCTGACCTGAAACAGAGGCTGGACAGAGCTGGAGAATAAAGTAGAGATTTATTGAAAAGCCTTTAGGATCCACCTTGGGCAGGACAAGAGCCTGGGCAGGGCTACACCCAAGGTGGACCCAAAATGGTCACAAAATGGTGAACAGGTCATGAAGTCTTACATTTTAATAAGTTTTGGTCCATTTGCATATTGATGTNAAATGGACCCAAAATGGACAAACAATCAACGAGGTCTCCCACTTTTTAAAGTTTTGGTCCATTTGCACATTGGTGTTTAATTGTCCCATCCCAGCTCCAGGCTGTCAGGTCCCATCCTTCTTGTTCCTCCCTCCAGCCACCCTTGGTTGTGCTTTGGGGCTGAAAGTTGTCCTTGGTGTGCAGCAGGAAAAGGATTTGTTTTGTGTCCGTGCTGTGTGCAGAGCTGAGTGAGCCTGACTGTGAGCTCAGAGCTGCACCCCTGGGCAGCACAGAACATGAAAAACATGAAAGCTCAAATTTAAGGCATCAATGGTACTCTCCTCTAGATGTTTTAGTAAGAACTATGTGACAGTCTGTGAGAAAAGGACTTGGTAGTGTGGAAAAAGAGGCTGAAAAAGAAGAAATGTCCTTGGGTTTTGACATCTGCCAGAGCAAGCTGTGTGTTTTGTTATTAAAAACACAATCTGAAATTACATTATGCAGGTCCTCTAATGAGCTGCGTTCCTAATCTCTAATCTAATTTATATTAACTCACTGAGCATGACATGAGCAGGGAATGGATCAGGAATGGAAACAGGAGATGTTGTTACTGAAATACACGTGATGCTGGGTGCCCTGTGGTACATGAGCCATGATTTGTGTTCAGTATAAGAGGCAAGTGATTTTTTGACCTTCAAAAACATCACAATGCCTCTTTAAAAAGATTTTTGATCCAAATATTAATTGAATTGATGTTGTTTTCCTGCAGGTCAGCCGGATTTTGTATAGTTTCTCCACAGCATTCAAGCGTTCTTCCAAACAAGCATCTGATCACGTGAAGGACTTTGTTCTTCCCACACCAGACAGTGACGTGTACACTTTCAGTGTCTCCTTAGAAGTCAAAGAAGATGATGGAAAAGGAAATTTCAGGTAATCAGAATGGAAAGGGAAAAGCAGAAATCTCATTGGAAAAAGCACACAGTTACTTTCCACATGCACAGTTTCTGTGTTGGAGCAAAAATCACTTGACCTCTTTTCCTGAGCAGACATGCTGTAAATAGGAAGCTGCTCTTTGGATGTTACATTTTTTTCCCTCTGTATTTTTTTTCTGTAAAAAGATTAAAATTCAGGATACCTTTTTTTCAAGTGAGTTTCTTTTACTACATCACTTTTTTGTAGGGATGTTCAGTGGAGGCCTGTGCATATGGAAAATACAATAAGTCTGTTAAAAACTTCAGTCAAACCAAATTTCTTGAGTAGATACAGTCTAGTGGTCTCTTTTTTGGATTTTTTAAAAATATCTAATGAATTTTGAATTAATTGAAAATTTAGAAAATGTAAACCCTTTTCTGTATTTAACAGTTCATGTTCTATACCTGCTGAAAGATGTTTTTTGTTCTTTTAGCCCCGTGCCAAAGGATAGAGATAAATTGTACTTCAAGCTTAAACAGGGAATTGAGAAGAAAGTGGTGATCACAGTTCAGCAACTTTCAAACAAAGAACTGGCCATTGAAAGGTAAAAATCTGACAAAAATTATGTGGGTTAAATGTTTTGAAAGAATGGTATCTAATGTCATTTTCTCTGACTTTGCAAGTTATGTGATAGAAAAAAAAAAATGTACCAATAACACAAAGTGTGATTGCACAGCAGAATGAACGCCACCAGATGGCAACCTTGGCAAAAGAGTAACAGTGGGAGAATTCAATTCTAGTGAAAAGGAAATTCCAGATAACAGGAGAATCAAGAAAACCTGCCCAAATCTGAGCTCTTGACTTGGTTTCAAGCTTTTATTTCAGAATGGAAACTAAAGAAATATACAGTAGAACAACAAGGAATAAACAGCAAACAAGGAATATACAGTAGGATTTTTTTATCATTGTTTTCATGTTGTAAAATTTGACTTTAAAAAAATCTACAACCCCAGTTTTCCATATTCTTTCAAATAGCAATTACTTTCAACTTTTTTTTTTATTATTTTTTCGTTTGAGATCTAAGGTTTTTAAAAAACCTGGTTTGTTACAAATACATAATTCTGTTTGGTGTTTTTATTCACAATGGAGTATATTCAAAGGAGAGAAAGAGGTGGTTTGCAGAAACCTCAGACCTGGATTTGTGCCTTCAGTAGTCAGGCAAGTTTGAAAATCTGAATGTCTGAAGAAGTTTTTGTTTTATTTTCTCTTAAAAATATCAAGAGCATTTTCCTGTAAAATGATTGGACTGGAATTTTGGAATTCAAGGCCCTATATATCTATATATATAAATCTCACACAAATTCAGATTTTAAAAAAATGATGAATGAAGTTGTAAAACTGAGAAAATTGTTGTTTTCTGGGTTTTTTTAAGGGTCCATGAAGCTGTGTGATTTTTTTGTAGCAGTGCTATTGTGAATGATAGATTAATTGAATTTGTATTTTTCCTATTATTTCATGAGAACAATTTTTAAAGTGAACTGGGGAGAGAGTAAATATTTTCCTGCCAGGAAAATATTCCTGGATTTCTCCATCCCTAATGTATAGGAACTGTTGGTATCTTTGAACTCAATATTGTAAATGGTCTTTTGGAATAATTGAGTTTTCACAGGCCAAATGCTAATTTCTACCATCTTCATTTTGGAAAACAATCTCATTGTCTTTTCTGTCACATGTATTGTGTTGTTTGCTGAGCGTTGCCATAACAATAACAAACAATTCCTCTTAAAATTAGAAGCAGTAGGTGGCTGTCCATTATGTTCAAGCAAAGTCTCTTGGATTGTTAAAAGCTAATATATGTCCTTTTTTTCCTTTTTTTTTTTGTTTGCTTTGTTTTGTTTTAAATAAACTCCACAGGTGCTTTGGGATGTTGTTAAGCCCTGGACGAAATGTGAAGAACAGTGACATGCATTTACTGGACATGGTAATACTTGACTCTAATAACCTGTTAAATAAGATAAGGTCATTTTAAAAAACCCCCACAAATTCCAGCAAAATGAGCTTTTAATATCATTTGCTTTGGTGTTTGGGTTTCTTTTTGTTTCTTAAATCCTGGGATTTGATATCTACAATCATAAGATGGACAAAACATTTCAATTCATGTCAAAACCTCTGGCATCTGGCTTTTGTTCAATCAGTGAAGCAGAGATTAGATTGGTGTAAATAACTGAGCTTTCTGTATTGTGTAAAGCATTTTCCCTAAAAATTTAGAGCCAATAATTGCTTTCATATTTGGGTGCCAGGGAAGTGCTCTTATTTTTGCCTTTGTTTCCCTCATTTGATTTTAAATTCTTGCCCAGAGTTTGAAGTATTCCCTTGTCTTCTACAATATTCCATTTCTCAGAGTTTTGTTTTAGAGAAGTGCAAAACCAGTGTGATCCTTTCTGTGCTAATACCAATTCCCTTTCTCTCTGTGGGTAATACAGCCATTTTCAGGTTATGAAGTGCTGGAGTTAAACCCATCAGACCTTTTGTGGCTCTACAGCTGTCCCAGTTTTGCAATACTAGAAGTGGTCTTTAGTTTCTGTGCTCAAGCTGCTGGTTCTGTTTCTCAGTATTTCATTCTCCTTTCAAACTCATTTATTGGCCTGATTGTATTTACCAGCTCATTTTTTTTTCCTGGTTTTATTTGTTGAGATCAGTTCAGATTTTCCCTTTTTGTTATTTGATTATAAAACTGAATAAATTATAGTGAGGTTTGGAGTGTTGTTCCTGTAAATCTGTACACCACCTTTTTACTGTATTTGAATTCCTGTCTTTACTCCACCTTGAATTCTGTTTATATTCACACTCCAAGTACATCTAACTGCTGGATGTAATGAATTGTTAGTTTGGTTTTTGGCTGTAGCACAGAAATAGACGTTTCTGTGATTTCCTTTCAACCTCCTTTCTCCATATTTCAGTCTGGAGAACTCAGTGATTTTTATTTCTCTAACTGAACTGCAGAGAGGGAACATCAGTCTCCTTTTACCTCCAGAGGCTCCCAAGGGATCCATAGGGATTCTATTCCAGAAAACTTCAGGAAGCATGTACTTGCCTCATACTAGTGATAGTTCATTCCATTAATTCATTTTCTTCAGGGTTCCTAGAACTATTTCTCATCCCCATGCCCCATCTTTGATCTCAAACCACGGCTGTAATACAATCCTGTATGATTTTATTTTTAGGAATCCATGGGAAAAAGCTCTGATGGCAAGGCTTATGTCATTACTGGGATGTGGAATCCTAATGCACCCATGTTTCTGGTACTTAATGAGGAAACTCCAAAAGGTAATGGAACCTAACCTGTGCATTTGTTTTATCCAGCAGGGCTTTGGTGTGTGCACTTTCTCTGGGCCATCACAGTGCTTGTCTAAGGATATGAAACATGATGTTCCAAGAGTCCATTGCTAGGAATTCTTCTGTGTAAATCAGAATTGTTCACAGAGCAGCGTGGTGCTGATCTGGAGATGTTACATTAGTGTTTGTGCCTGTCCCTGATTATCAGGATTTTTGGTTGAAAGCATTTGCAAGTGGTTGTACACAGCAGAGCAGTCTGAACAGCAGGCATTGGGGTTCTCCTTCTAGTTGTGAGATTATTGCAAACAGCATTTCATCCCCTACATCTTGGGGCAGCTGGCAAAGATGCATTCAAGTGCTTGATTATATAGCAGAGTTTCTTATTGCTGGAACTTATATTTCTATGATGGGATTTAAAAACTTGGAATAGAAATTTTGTTTTCTGTCCTAAGGCAGAGCTCAAGTCTTTTGCTTACAGGCATAGCCAGGTACCTACAGGCAGTGTCACTGTTCCTGCTGATGGTTCTGGAGTTTATTTTCTGTCCTGAGACAGAGCTCACATCATTTACTTAAAGGCATAGCCAGGTACCTACAGGCAGTGTCACTGTTCCTGCTGATGGATTTTGGAGTTTATTTTTTATCCTGAGACAGAGCTCACATCATTTACTTAAAGGCATAGCCAGGTACCTACAGGCAGTGTCACTGTTCCTGCTGATGGATTTTCAGACCACATTGTTTCTGGTAGCCTGGAACAGAACTCCTTACACTTCCCAGTGTGACCTGATCCTCTGCATGTTCCTTTTGTCTGATGGGCATCATGTACGTGTTTTCTGTGCATGATGTCTTGCCCCTGGCTTTAAAACAAGGACATAATATCTTTGGTTTTGAAATTATCAAGAGTTCCTTGGCACACTGGGTAATGCACACTTTCATTCTGTGCAACAGGCAACTAAAACAGATGCAGTTAATCACTAATGAAACAGAAAGGCTTTTCAATTAGCCCAGCAGTTTAGAGATCTGAACTGTGAGTGATGTTTCTGATGTTGGTGTTTCAGACAAGCGAGTGTTCATGACTGTGGCTGTGGACATGGTTGTTACTGAGGTGGTGGAGCCAGTCAGGTTCCTGCTGGAGACCCTTGTGCGTGTGTACCCTGCCAACGAACGCTTCTGGTACTTCAGCAGGAAAACCTTCACAGAAACTTTCTACATGAAGCTAAAACAGGTAATGCCTTGGGTTTTTTATTTACAACATTCGTCTCATGTCCTAATTTGGCCTTTATAAAAGTTAGTGTGGCACCTGCTCCTCAGCAGTTTGTTTAACTGTTTATTTCAGTGGTGCTCTGGTGCATAAGGATTAAGTAGTGTGTGTATACTTTGTGTCATGGTTTAACCCCAGCTGGCAAGTAAGGCCCACACAGCCCCTCCCTCACTCCCCCACGGTGGGGTGGAGGAGAGAATCAGCAGAGTAGAAGTGAGAAAACCCGTGGGTGGAGATGTAGACAGTTCAGTAGGGAAAGCAGAAGCCATGTGCTCGTGGAAAGCAAACCAGGGAATTCATTCAGCATTTCCCATGGGCAGGCAGGTGCTCAGCCATGCCCTGGGGACCAGTGTAACACTGCCTTGGGAAGACAGATGCCATCATTGCAAACATCCTCCCTCCTTCCTTTCTTCCTTCCCTCCCTTTACATGCCAGGCATGATGCCAAAGGGTCTGGAGCATCCCCTGGGTCACTTGGGGTTGGCTGTCCTGGCTGTGTCCCCTCCCAGCTTTCTGTGCACCTCAAACCCTCCCTTTTATTTGTGGGGTGGGATGAAGAGCAGCAGAACAATACCATTGTTCTGAACAATGCTGAAAATGGTTGTTAAGAGGCAGCTTTGGAAATAAAGCAGTTTTATTTATATTTTCTACTTGTAAAACTGAGAGAAATAGAACTCTCAAATACTGCCATGTGTTTGTGCCAAGGCAAAGAAACCTGAGGCAGTCCTGACCAAACTCTTGTTTAGCCTTCCATAGCCTTTATTTTTCAACCTAATACATACCCATATTTTGGTTCAGTCTGAAGGAAAAAGCCACACGAGTGCCGGAGATGCAATTTATGAAGTTGTCAGTCTGCAAAGGGAATCTGCCAGAGAGGAAGAATTACTCACCCCAACAAGTGGAGGAGGGCCTATGTCATCCCAGGAGGATGAGGCAGAGGAAGGTAAGGATAAACCAGCACCCACAGTTTCTATGGATAGTACTGTTGTATTTCTGCTGTTAATTTACTCAATTAATTCTTAATACAGCTGCTTTGGACAAAAAGATCACCAGTATTTTTTTTCTGTTAGGAGTGATATTGTTTTTCCCAAGCCATTGTTTGGATGTCTTCTAATAGCAGCAGCAGCAGCAGCAGTGTGTCCATCTTTCTGTGTGCTTCAAAATGCTGAGGCACCTGTGCTCTGCCAGTTAGAAAATGTTTTTTAAAGGTATTTTCTACTGGTCAGAAGTCATTTGCCTTGAACATGCTACTAAAGAGGACAGCATGAAATTAGGCTGTGAAAGGGCAGGCCTTGAAATGCCTGTTCTTAAAGAAAACAAAAAAAAGATCCCAGACAGACTCACATGGGGAATTTCCTCATCCCCTGTCTGCTTAAGATGTGACTTGGTTTCCCTCACTTCATTCTTGGGCTTATTAAAACATCTCCTGGTTCAGTTGGGGATTGCTGCACTTCATGGACCCAGTGTATTTGCCTGCCCACAAACCCTGGTGGTTTGGTTTGTTTTTTTTTCCTTGGGGATTGGAATTTTTTGTCACTTTGAGGGCCCTTGGCCTGTTGTTGTCTCTTTGTACTCTGAGGGTTAGCACATGGCATTCAGAATATGCTTTCCATGTGCCACTTTTGATCTGGATGTCTGACCTACCAGGAATTTGTGTTTTACCAAATTATTCTTCAGATTTCTGGCACTGTTCTGTCAATACTGTAAAAAGTCTCACTCATTATGGGAAAATTCTCAATTCTTGGTTATAGATAAGCATTGGATTGGATTGTAGTGCAGTTCAGCTGTTGGTGTTCTTTTCCTTGCTGGATATGTGAGCTGTAGAGCCAAATTGATTTCTGAGACTTCTAAAAGTGGATAGAGTTTAAATAACTGAACACTTCTCTTTTTTTTCAATATTGCTGTTATTGGGAAGAATTTCCAGAATGGGATGAATGCAGCACAATCAGGAATAACATGGACACTGTCCTCTTGGTCCTATTAGAGAATGGCTTTATCTTATTACAGAGAAAAGTATTCCACTGGAGTATGAGCCTAAGTTTAACTTTGCTTTAGCTCCCTAATGCTAGTTGCCATATTTTAAATGTAGATGACTTCCTAAGAGAAGACATTAAAAATATGATGTGCCTCTGTTCTCATGGAAACCACATTTAGAGTTCTTTATCCTGGAGGATATGCAGGTTCAATGAGTCATTTGCAGTTTTTCTAAATAAATCTCTTCATTCTTTTTTTTTTTTTCTTTTTTTTTCTTTTCAGGGTACTAATTATGATGATGGAAAAAAACCCTTTGAGTTTACAATGTCTTGTCTTAGCCTTGGAAGAAGGTTTTTTTCTTTTTTAATGTTAAGTGTGATAGCTACCTGGCTATATAGGTTCTTTTTATTTTTCTCCTTTTTTAATTTTTTTTTTTTACTTTTTCCTTATATGCCCACAGAATATTCTTATAATTGGTTTCAAAAGCACTCTACATTGCATTTTGCTTGGCTAAAAATGCACTATATCTGATTCCTGTGTACTCTGCATGCACACAGCTCACTGGGATGTCTTGTGCCATGAGTGTATCAATAAAGATGATCATAAAAAAGAAGACTTCTCCAATATTCTTTTATTTTTGTTTCAATGAAGGGCTAAACATGCTACCTGCCAATAAAGATTTTAAATAATCACTATGCTAAAGTTAGGCCTAGTATCTTTCAACAACTGCTTGTAGAAGATGGAGATCATATACTCTCTAAATAACATTCTTAGCTTTTAATATTTTTTTCTCATTTCAGCTTGGTTTTTCATGTGAACAGCTATATTAAAAAATCAGGACCTTTGCTAAGGTTGTGCAATTTTTCCTTAGAGATCTTTCAGGTCAACCTTACTTCTGTTTTTTAATTCCTAATATTGTAATAGATATTTCTGGCAATCCAATCACTTTTGGTCCCTTTCTGTAGTTCCACAAGAGAAGAGTGTTAAAATACAAACACTGCTAACAATAGCATCCAAATGAAAAGAAAACACTCCTGACAAGCCTGATGTCATTTTATGGACTTTATTGTATAAAAGAATCCAAAATGGATTATTACCACACCTTACCAGTTCACATACATTATTAAAAATCATAAAACAAACGTGCCCAGTTGATTTACACAGATGTTATTGTGCTGCCAGGAGGAATGTGATTCTTGTTTCTGGTTCTTGGATTTCAGGCTTTTTGGTTTTTTTATAACTTTCATAAATCTCTTCAGAGATTACAAAATAGACACAAAATGAGCATAAATTGGTGTTTTCATCTTGTCTGGAAGCAATTGCAGATTATTTTGAGTGATTTGGATGCTTTATTCATTAGGGGTTGTCTTTCCTTGTCTATCTGTAATCAGTATGAAAGCAGTTTGAAAAAGGATTTGCAATCCTGCTGGCTTATCAGGAATTCAAATTTCCCATTGCTAAAGGATCTTCTCAGGATTTCAGTCATCAATTTTGGGTGGCCTCAAGCTGCCACATTCATATAAATAAATAACATATTTTGCCCATTTGATATAAAAAGCACATTGCACATTTCATATAAATAAAAAATTAACCACTTTTTGTATAAAGATTATTAAAAAGACTGTTCTCAACCAACAGCTCCCCTAACCTCAGTGTGAGATTCTTCTATTTTTTAATTTTGGTCATCAACTCTGGTATTTTGTAAGTGCTTTCTAATCTAAGTGCCTGGCATACTGCCTTAAATGTCAGGCAGTACAGAACTTTTGAGTGTTTCTAACACTGATATTCCTATTTTCTCATTGCCTATATCAAAGATGGGAGCAGGTTCTAATCTACAAATTCATCAATTACTAATGCCTTGCCTTAAGAGTTGTGACATCAGCTCCAATTTTGTCTCCTTGCCTGTCCTGTGAGGTGGCAGTGATCAGACAATGTGGAAAATGTTTGTGTTTACAATCCTCCCTCCACTGTGCAGCATTTGCTTGGCTCTGTCATCTGTGTGGGAGCAAAACTACTGAACCCAGGCAGGAATTCTTCTCCACTCGCTTCTATTCAGCTTGAAGCATTTGTCCAGCAAATCTAGAGATGTCATGGTGGCTTGGGTTTGTGTGAGGGGAGGATCATCTCTTGGGTGCCCAGTTGAGGTTTATTTTTGGGACATTTTAAAATAATTCTCATTTCATGTGACAGTGATGCAGGGCCTGTGTTGAAAGTATATGACATAGAACAAAGTGTTATAAAGGTAGGGCATATAAGGATGTAAGATGGGGTTAAAATGCAGAATTTATTGTATTAAAAAGAAAAAGATCATTTTGGCTGGCCTTTGCACACAACCAACAGGACAGGACTGAGCATGATGCCCTGTTTTTCCATGATCTAGTTGAGGTGTTGGGGCTGGGTTGGACCCGATGATCTTGAAGGTCTCTTCCAGCCTAGAAATTCTGTGATTCTGTGTTTCTGTGGTTGGTCTGGAACATCCCTTGGGTCACTTGGAGTCATCTGTTCCTGTTGTGTTTGGTCTGATCTTGAAGGTCTCTTCCAGCCTAGAAATTCTGTGATTCTGTGTTTCTGTGGTTGGTCTGGAACATCCCTTGGGTCACTTGGGGTCATCTGTTCCTGCTGTGTCCCCTCCCAAATTCCTGTGCACCCCCAGGCCACCTCTCCTCAGCTCCTGGAGTGCCCTGGTGTGAGCAGAGCTTGCAGTGGATCAGAGCAGCTGCTCTCCAGAGGTTTCTTCCAGCCCCAAATGTTCTTATTCCATGTTTGCTGTGGGAGTGTGCTCCTCCAGGCTCTCTTTAAAGAGGCTCTAAATTCAGGGCATTGATTCACGAGGCGTGACCTTTTTGTGAATTTTATGAATCATGTTGCAATTTAAAACAAAGCACAAAACCTTTGAGAGTTGCTGTTCCCTGGGGCTGATCTTAAAGGCTGTTTGTGTGTCCACACATTCCCCACCCCAGGGTTTGCTCCCTGGAGATGTTTTCCATTGTCCACCTGCTCTGAGAAAGTTTCATTGCTCAGCTGATGGCTCTGAGAGGACAGGGCAAATACAGCAGGAGGAGAAATCCACAGAAGTTTCAGAAGAAGGGATCTGTGGCTTTCCCAGCTGAATAAGGGTGGGTTAAATCATCCTTTGGCAAATTTTGCTGGCTTATAGATGCTAGGAAATGTGGGAAAAAAATCGTGTAGAAATACTCAGAGAAAAATATCTATAGTTAAATATCCCTCCCATGGCATCTTTTATATTTCTTAGCTTATACTTAAATGCTTTAAGAGGTTATAGGATGTAAATACTCTTCAGAATGGAAACAAAGTAGAGGTTTTAAAGGCTGTTTATTCTCTTCCCTTTGCCCTGTTCTATTCTGAAGTTTGACGTTAGCATCTTTTGAAAGGGAGCATATGGCATTCCTAATAAAGGCTTTATTTCATGCTTTTAAAACTGATACATCAAGAAAAAATATTGTCTGAGGCTTGTATGTATGCATCTCTAGTGTGCCTGTGCTCTTGAGCAGACCTGTCCATGCTTTTGTTTTCTTGTTTGTTTCTTTCTTTTTACAGAGAGTGATAATGAACTCTCCAGTGGCACTGGGGATGTGTCAAAGGATTGTCCTGAGAAGATTTTGTATTCCTGGGGAGAGTTGCTGGGGAGATGGTAATGCTTCATTTCTTACATCAGATTTTAGATATTAACCTTTTCTTTGGTTTCTGTATGCTCCTGAGCAGGAGGTTTGAAATTCTTTTGCTTACACAGTTTAAAAACTAAAATGCAAGACACGCTGAGGAGTAGTTTTTAAACTTAATTTAAAGGGGATTTATATAGCTAACTTGGAGCTTTCCCATCACAAGACCATTAGGGTAATGTGACTGAGTGCAAAATGGACTGAAAAAAATAAAAGAAACTAGTTTTTATTTGGGTATCTGAGGGGTAAAGATGAAATTACTTGTACTGCATTGCACATTTAAAAATAAAAATAATTATTGTTTTCTAAAAGAATAACTGTGTTATATAATCACATTCTCAGGTCATTTGGGAAAATGGAGATATCATCCCCAAAAATAAGTTACAGTATCATTTAAATTTGAACAGCAGTGGTGATCTGTGCATGTCCTAATGAGCTGTTTCACAGAATGAATACTCTGAAATCCACTGCAAAGCCAGGGTCAAATTGCAGGTTATTGAGCTCATCACAGCTTGCTGGCATTGGGCTGAACAGCTCTGACTGCTCTGCTCTGCTGCCAGGAGAGCTGGGAAACCCCACAGTGCCCAAAGCACCTGGAGAGCTCAGCAATTCTACAGCAGAAAGAGCCCCAAAATCCCTTTGGGCAGGCTTGTGCTGCATTGCTCTGAAAATTGCCATCAGTCTAAGGGTGCTTTCATCCAGATCAGCAAATAACTGCTATTTCCACAAGAGCTTTTCAGCAGCTGGCACTGAAAGCTCTGTAACGTTGTGCACATGCAGTGCTTTTTGTATTCCTCCATTTCTTGTTGAGTGTGTGGACAACCAGCACCAGCTCAGACCAAGAAATTTGTTTGAAACATCAGGATTGTACAAAAGTGTGTGCAAGTGTTCCTGTTTTGTGGGACTTGGAACATACCCTTGGCATGAAGAGTGGAACTAGAACTTCATAATAGCACTCTTAAAATTGTCTTTTANTGGCATGAAGAGTGGAACTAGAACTTCAGTCTTCATTATAACACTCTTAAAATTGTCTTTTGTTTGCCAAAATTGATTTTTCTGTATAGCTTACATTATCTTTATTTTTCTTAACCTAAACCAGAACATATATTTAAATTGAATTTATTTGAATTGAATGTCTGCACAGATGGCATATTTTCCTCTTTTAATTCAAATTGTTCTTCATTAGCCAACTTAGTTGAATTTCTGCAGTGCTTTATTGTTAATTTTCATTAATGTCTCCACACCTAGAGAATTTGGATGTCATTACATTTTGCTACTGGTTCTTACTGTAAATCCTTGCAGAGTTTTTTCATTCCATCTGACAAATCCTAACTACCAGAACCACTGGAAGAAAAGTTGGTGTTGCCAATTGCTGACTCTGCTTTAGTGAATTACTTGAAACATTTTTAACGTTTTTAATCTTTCTTTTGGCTGCTGTAGTTGGAGTAAAATAATAATCATCTTTGTTTCAGGCACAATAACCTTGTTGTGAGACCGAATGGATTGTCCACTCTGGTGAAGAGTGGTGTTCCAGAGGCACTGAGGGCAGAGATCTGGCAGCTGCTGGCAGGATGCCACGACAACCAGGCCATGCTGGAGAAATACAGAGTGCTCATCACCATGGTAAGGGGCTCCTTATTTGTTCTTGCCTTCTTTTGTTCACTTTTCTTTGGCTGAGATGAATTCTGAAACAGTTTGACTGGTTTTTGGTTTTTTTGAAAAAACTGACTGGGTTTTTTTTGTTTGTTTCAAGCAACTAAAATTGTGGTTGTGTGCCTTTTCCTCCTGCCAGGGGTACCTGCTGCATGGCCTGAGCAGTAGAAATTGCTGACCTGTATCTGTAGTAATGTTTGACATTTCGTTTGCTGTTCTCTTGATAGGATGATAATACGAATATCAGCTTGTTCAGGTGCTTTCTTGTGGGTTTTTTTAATAAACTCACATCCATCACTTTGTTTTTTCAAAAGTTTGGTTTGTGTATGTCTTAATTTCAGGCATTTCGAATCTTAAAAAACTCAAACCCAAACAAATATCTACTTTATTCTCCAGCTCTGTCCTGTCTGTGTTCCAGGTCAGCTTTCCCAAGGCATCAATAGCATTTCTAATTTTAAACTGTATGATTTATTCATAAAATACTTCTAATTTACAATAGGAATTCCCTTAAGAAGTGAACTGTAAGTTCATCTAACAGCACACATAGACTGATTTTAAATGCAGCTTCTGCTGTGGTTTAAGGGAGCAAAACTTGTTTTAAATTTTTTTTTTCGTTATTATTATGATTTTAAAGTAGATGTTGGTAGT
>VWYP01013771.1:1090-12223 GCA_013400435.1 Pycnonotus jocosus | reverse complement strand
AACTTGTAAAAGCACCACTACAAAGAAAATTAACAGCAACAGCAGCACTAACTAATAACAAAGTGTATAAGACAGGCAAATAATAGACATGGGATTCCCCAGCACATGGAACCCAGTGCCACCTGAGGGCACACCTGGCACACCTTGGTGAAAAACCTCACACCCCTCTGTTTCCACTGTGCAGAGCCTGAGCTGGTATAGAATAACCTGGCTGTGCCCCTCATGGCTGCTGCAAAAGTTCACTGTGCCCCAGGCAGAGCCAGGGCATTCATCTAGAGCCAGGGAGAGTGAGAGCGCTTCCAGGTGGGTTTTAAATGTTTCCAGTGGTGGAGACTCCACAGCCTCCCTGGGCAGCCTGTTCAAGTGCTTTCTCACTCTCAGTTCCTCCTGTTAGTGTGGAACTTCTTGTGTTTGATTTTATGGCCATTATTCCTTGTCCTGTCACTGGCCACCACCAAAAAGAATCTGGCACCATCGTTTTGGCACTCACATTTGAGGTGTTTAGGAGGTCCCCTCTCAATCTTCTCTGCTCTGGACTAAATAGGCCCAGCTCCTGTAGTCTCTCATTGTGAGAGAGATGCTCCAGACCCTTAATCATCTTTGTGGCCCCTGCTGAACCATCTCCGCTAGCTCCTTGTCATTCTTGTACTGAGAAAGTGCTGGACAAAGCACTCCAGATGTGGCCTCACTAGGGCCAAGTAGAGGGGCAGGATCACCTCCCTACTGACCTGCTGGCAGTGCTCTTCCTGATGCAGCCCAGGATCCCCTTAGCCTTCCAGATCACAAGGGCACAGCTGGCTTACAGTCAGCTTCTCATTCTTAAGACTTCCAAGTCCTTCTCCACAGAGCTGCTTTCCAGCAGCCCTCGAGCAGGTCAGCCCTCGACTTGTGCTGGCACTTAGGGTTATTCCTCCCCTGTTGCAGTACCCTACACTTGCCTGTGCTGAACCTCACCAGTTTATCTCCACCCAATTCTCCAGCCTACCAAGGACTTGCTGGATGGCAGCACAGCCTTCTGATACATCAACCCCAGTTTCATATCATCAGCAAACTTGATGAGGGTGCATTCAACACCTTTGTCCAGATCATTGATAAACAACTTGAACAAGGCTTGATCCAGTACTGATCCCTGGGGAATGCTACCGACCACAGGCCTCCAAATGGATTCTACTCCACTAACCCTCTGAGCTCTGATATGCAGCCAGTTCTTGATCTGCTTCACTGTCCATTCCCCTCATGCACATTTCCTGAGCTTACCTACAAGGATGTTATAGGAGGCAGTGTCAAAACCCATCCTGCCATGCCATCACAGAAGGCCGTCAGATTGGTCAAGCATGATTTCCCCTCGGTGTATCCAAGCTGACTGCTCTTGATCACCTTCTTTTCTTTTATATGCTTGGTGATGACTTCCAGAATGATCTGTTCTATCTCCTTTTCAGGAAGGGAGGTGAAGCTGACTGGCTGGTAGTTTACCATGTACTCTTTTTTTGAAGATGGGGTAACACTGGCCTTTCTCCACTTATTAGGCATCATTCCTATTCTCCGTGATTTTTCAAAGATGATGGAGAATGTCTTAGCAATGATATCTGCCAGCTCCCTCACCTCGCAACCCTCTTTGACCATGGGGAAATCTTCCTTTTTCCAACAGTCCTCTCTTAACCCTGAGATCTGGTATTCCTGAGAGCCAGCCTCAGCAGTAAAGACAGAAGCAAAGAAGGCATACAGTAATTCTTCCTTCCTTGTGGCTTCTATCACTAGGACACACATTTGGTTTAGCAGCAGCCCGACATTTTCTATAATGTTCCTTTTGCTGCTGATGTACTTGCAGGAGCTCTTCTTGTTGTCCTTGATATCCCCTGGCAGACTCAATTTCAAGTGGACCTTGGCTTTCCTTATTGCATCCCTGCATACTCTGGTGATGTTCCTATAGTTCTCCCATGTGGCCTGTCCCTTTTTCTACATCCCATAAAAATTGCTTTCTTCTGTTTGAGATCAACTAGAAGCTTCTTCCTCATCCATTCAGGTCTCCTGCCCACTTTGCTTGAATTCTTTATCGTGGAGATACACTGGTCTTGAGCTTAGAGGAAATGATGCTTGAATATTGACCAGCTCTCTTGGACCCCCTTATCTTCTAGAGCTCTAACCCATACTTCTCTTTGAAGAGGCTGAAGTTAGAAGTTCAGTGTTCTAGTCCTTAGTGCTTTGCTTCCTCCATGAAGGATCCTGAGCTCCACCATCTCATGGTCACTACAGCCAAGACTTCTCCCAGCCTTCTTATCTTTGACCAGTCCCTCCTGATTTGTTAGTACAGGTCCAACAACACACCTTTCCTTCTTGGGTCCTAGTCCGCTTCTGTCAAAAAGTTACCTTCAATGATCAACTTCCTGGACTGGATGTGCTGAGCCATGTCGTCCCTCCAACAGTATCAGGGTGGCTGAAGTCCTCCAGGATAACCAGGATAACCTCCAGGACTGTGACTGTGAGGCTGCATCCAGCTGTCCACAGAGACTCATCAGCTTCCTTCTTCTGATCAGGTGGCCTGCAGCAAACACCCTTGTTAGCCTGTCCCTTCATTCTAATCCATAAACCCTCAACTTGTTCATCTGCCCCTGTGCAGAGCTCAATACCTTCCTGATGCTCTCTCACTTCAAGAGCAATGCCATCACCTCGCTGCGCTGACCTGTCATTTCTGCAAAGTACACAGCCATCCATGACAACATTCTACTAATGTGAGCAATGAGATCAAGGCCCTGTTTAAGTTTCTAGTTCTTTTTTTTTCCCCATGCTGTCTGCATTTGTGTACAGGAATTTCAGAGAGGTGATCCAGCATCCAGGTTCCCTAGAAGGGGCATGAGAGGATTTACCAGAGCCATACACACCCTTGATATGGTTCTCATCTTGACAGGCAGCCAAGGGACATCTATAGCTGCAATGGCTCCCCAGGAGGAAGCAGCAGCAGGAGCATTGCCACTTCAGACTCAGTGCATCTCCTGCTCTCAGTCCTGCCAAAGATTCTCTAGCCTGTTTTGGACAGGTGATTCCTGTTTCTCCCTGATAGGTTATCATCAATAAAGTACAACCTATTGTCATAAAAACAAAAAAACTCCTCAAAGGCATCAGTCATTAAGCCAGATCTTTATCTGCACTATGGGTCTGCTTATCTGTCTCTATTTCCCTGTCTTTCTATTTCTTTCTCTTCAGTCTCCATTTCTCTAACTGGTAGCATAGATGAGAAGAGGACTTGGGCACTGATATTTTCCACCTGCCTCACCAGGACTTTACAGTCTTCCACATTCCTGCCCATTTTTTGGCTCGTGGCATCATTTGCACCCACATGAAATAGTAGTAGTGGCATGCTCTTGGCAGGTTGGGCTGCTCTCTTGGCACCATCATGGGTCTTAGCCCCCCAGCAGGCAGCACAGATCTTCTGCCTCTGCATCAGGCTGGCAGATGGGGCCTGCAGTGCCTCCTAAGAGAGAATTGCCCATTATAAGTAAGCTGTTGATTTGGCTGCCATTCTCTAGTATGTTGGTCAAAGGTATGACTGAGAGGTTTGGTTTTTGACTGAAATGTAGTAAAACAGACAGAAGGGTGTCTGAGGAAGCACTTGAAAAGACCTGTGAAGAATATTTTGAGTATCCCACCAGCACATGAATGCAGAGTTGTCTGGTGCTTCCCGGAGTGTTTGCCATCAGGGGAAACCTGAGATGGTTTGTGGTCTTTGGCTCAGTTCCTGCTCAGAGCCAAGTGTCTGAAAGCCTATTTTGAGGTTCTGAAAAACAAAGGATTCATCTGTGTGAGAGAGAATTTCAGTTTGCACTGGAGTCTCAAATTAGAAAGAAGTGGCTTTGATTTGGCCTGAAGGATATTTCTAGCTCCTTGGCAAAATAGTAAGGCTTTTCGTGTATTTATTGCCCAACTATAAATATTGCACTGAGAAAATCCAGCTTAGCCTGAAATGATCAATTTGTTTTAGCAAGCCTGCCTGGTTTGACAGGCTTAGTCCCTCTTCTTAACCCTTTTATTCCTCCTGTCTCCTGTAAGACATTTGCATGGGAGAAGTGGGGGGCTTTAAGCACTATAAAAAATGTTTCTCTCAAATAATAATTTTTTCCTGTTTATTAATTCTTCCTCTCTTTTGCTCTGTCATAGCTGGTTTCCTACTCTTTTCTCAGACGTGAAAACAGCTTAAGCAGCAATACTCTCTACTCCTCCGTTCACTCTGACTGATGGAGAAAGAAAAAAGAATATTCAGAGCTATATTTAAACTATCAGATGAAGGTGGAGAGAGAGTACCCTAGGTAGAAGAGAAACTTTTCAGCTTGGTAGGAAAAAAAAAAAAAAAAAAAAAAAAAAAAAAAAAAAAAAAAAAAAAGAAAAAAAAAAAAAAAGAAAAAAGAAAAAAGGACAAGTGATTCCAGAAGACAGGAAAAGATAACTATTTTCTTCTTTGGACTCTATGAGTAACCATTCTGCATGGGTGGTTGAGGAGAGAAAGGAATCAGGCAAGCAGAGGATTCTCTCACCTCTGCTCTCAAGAGGCTCTCAGTGCTGCTAAACATGGATGACCCACAGTATAACTTGGTATATTGTCCAGAACTGTTTCTGGGGTTTCTGGTATATTGTCCAGAACAGTTTTTGCAACCTGGTAGGCTAAAACAGGGTAGCATTCAGTTTCTTCCTATGAGGTATAACATACAAATGACTTTGTTTCTCTCTGAACTTGAATAAAAAGATAATACATAGACTGTCTGTGTTAATTGATTTAAAAGATGTCCATCTCCAACAAAAACGTTGTCTCCATATCTGTCCATCCTTAAGAAGAGAACTGTGGTAAAACTCTTAAGGGTAGGATTTATAGCAATCTAATTTAAGTGAGTCATCATGCTTTACTATATAGCACACCATAAAAACACCATAACTAAACTGGTGGAAGAAAAAACTTGAGAAATAATCTCGTAAATACTCCTTCAAAACCAAGGTAAACAATAAATGAAGATTGAAAAAATGAGAATTCATTTGAGAAATCATTTCATAAAAGAATTTCAGGGACCTGAACTAGGGACCTTGGCTAGGAAAAACTAATTTCATTTCTCATAGAACCTACCTATATATAGACATCTTGGGTAAAAGTACTTATATTTGTGCTTAAGTGCATGTATCTTTTTTTCTAGAAAGTTACTTGACTGCTCATGATGTTTTTAGGAAAGTCAGAAGACCTTGGGACTTATTCAAATAATCTTGATAATTGTTCTTAGGCCCACTTTAACTCAGAATTGTGCATATTGCTGGGCTAAGTGTGCTCACTGCAGCCAGGTATTAAGATTATCAAGATGACAGAGGGTGGTCCTTTCCTCACCTGGGAGTGAACAGGGTGAAGGGACATTTACTTGAGACAGAAGGACCTGGGTTGGTGCTGGTGGTGCATGTCCTCTACCTGTGAACATTAAGACAGAAAGAAATATGAAGATGTGGCATTGTACCCCAGTGGAGCTGACAGGATTACTTTTCCTCACTTTTTTCCTCACCAAACTTGTAGCCAACACAAACACTTTCAGCTCCCTCCCTGCTGTTTCTTGGGAGTTACAATAAGACTCTAGAGTTGGGAATGATGTTAGAGAGCTCGTTTCAAGCCTGTATGTCTAACCTGGCAAAAATTATCTGTGGCCATGTCCACAGAATGCCCATTTAGGGTCTGGAAGAAGCTTTCTTTGTGGACTGCCTGGGAGCTAACTAGCAAAGGAAACAGGTTTTCCACAGGCATTCCAGACTTGAGCTGGATTTGTCACTTCCTTCTCTGTTTAGAAGACGCTATAAATCAGGTGCCTCCTGATACTCCAAGGTATTTATGCAGACGTGAATTGATTTATGCTGGTTTTATTGTGACTTTTTCCTGCCTCACAGGGAAACAGGCAAATCCTTACAAAAGTGAATGTAGCCCAAAGTGTTGATTTATCTTTTCTTAAAATGACAATAGAGATCATTTTAGAGAGCCATTGAGACAGAAAAATAAGGATGAAGAAGGATAAGGCTGGGGTTTATCATGAGAAAAAAATAATGTATAGTACTAGATTTGTACTATTTTAATTTTTTTCAGAGTACTCTTTTTTTTCTACACATACAAAACCATGAGAAATGTATTTTTAAGACATTAGAGAGAAAAGTAAAGATTTTTCTATGTAAATTTTATTTGTTCTCCAAATACCTCAAATCCCTTGCAAACTCAGATTTTTTATTTATTTATTTATTTATTTATTTTAATGCAGTCTGTATTTTGTAAGGCTGCACAGAGGCAGGCTGGCCAGCTCTAAGCCCCATCCAGTTGCCCATGCACTAACCAGGCACCTGTGCACCTGGCAGACACAGCACCCACAATGGTGCCTTATTGCTCCAAATCAAGGGGCAAGAACACACAGCATACAGACTCGTGGTGTAAGTGCATTTAAGAGTAACCGAGTATGAGTTTATCTTCCATCATCTCTTTTGTGACTTTCTCTGAGAGCAGTGAGTACAACACAACACGTTGTCTTGTTGAGCCTTTCCATGGGGCCCTGCCATGTTTTTTGTTGGATCTTGGATGCTGGTTTTGGAGCAGAGTGAGCAGGTGCCCTGGCCTGTTATCCTGGTTTCTTGTGGTCTGCTGTTGTCCATGTGGGAGGCTGGCCATTGTCCCTCAGAGTTTCAGCTCTCCCTGCTCAGGGGTCTGGGACCCCTCTATCAGTAGTAACACTGAGGTTTTGCCAGTTTATGAAGATTCCCCAAGGTTTCGTGATGTGATCCTCTACTCCAGGACACACCTGCCTGGTCTAGCTCCAGGTTCATCCTAATAAAGCAAATTGTGTGTACTGGTCGGCCTGGAACACAAAATAAGGCAGCAAGGAAGAAATGTTGAAATATTTTAAAGAATGCATAGTCAAAACATATTGATGGATAAGTGGAAACAAAAATAGGTGAGATGGGCTATCTGGTTTCACATAGGCTGAGCCTTCTTTGTTCTGCTTCATGTACATGTACAGTCTGTGTGTGCTTCGCGTTGTACAATCTGCAATCTCACAAGTACCCATTTACTTCTCAAGGGAGAGGTGAAAGATTTAGAGCTGTGTGAAGTGCTCTTTGACTTAGGACCAAATGAAGCTTTTGTGTATTTGCCAGCACTGCTGGTAGCACTGGGTTGTCCTCAACAGATCACACAAGAAATGCAAAGGCAGGAGGGCTGGCTGCTTTGATGTAAATCTGAGAAATTGTTCTTCTCCTTTGAAATGCAAACCCAATGGCAAAGCCATTGCTCCAGTGACTGCCTTTCTACTCCCTTTGATACGGCACATACAATGCAAATGTATGCTAGAGAGTGTCTATCAAAAGGTTTTGAGAAGCAAAGGAAGAGGGAAATCTTATCCTTATACTCTTATCCTCCACAGCTGTTATGCTAAGCAATACACAGCCTGTTGAAACAGAGTTCAACAAGTAGGTCTGCAGACACCAGCTAATTGAAAATTAAGTCAAAATCTTGCCCCTCCCCAGTAAGACTCAGTGGGTGATTGTACTGTGTTTCTCAGTTCACATCAGTACTGTTCCCACTTGCAATGTTTTTGGCAAAAAGAAATTCAGATTTGGCTTTGCCAGCTCCTAACTGAGAAATCTGCTTAAAGTTCTTGAGTCATCACTAGGGAATTTGAGAATAATATTCTTTATCCACACAAGAAAGACTCCATAGTCACTAAGTTGATTTCTTAGTTGCCATTTTTTCGCGCTTGGAATTAGCAAAAAGTGAATTTCTTACACTTGATTATTTCTTTTTAAAATTATAAAGAACTTTTTTCTCCCTGTGATTCCCTTATTTGTTGAAGATAACAAAAAGAAAAGCAGGTCCTACTGAGAAAAAAATGGACAAACGTATAATTTTTTTTCTAATTTCAAAACAGTATTATATTTTATTTTAAAAAGGACAAAACTCTAAGTGATCTATGAATTACATCTTCCTGAACTGAGACTAAGAAAGCAGATATGTGGTGCAGATGTAATTATTTCTCCTTTTCAGTGCAGACAGGATTTTAACCATGTTCTTTAACCCAGCATATCTGTCTTTCTGGCCTGAATTTACCCAGTTTCCAAAGGTAATTTAGGTTTCATTCACACATTTACTTCATGTGTGACTAAGATGTCCAGCCCCCAACTGGCTGAAGCTATAAAATGTGCCTTGTTCCATAGCTTGCTGCAGCAAGTAATGTATCAGAAGAAAACAGCTTTAAGCTTTAAGCTTTAACATTGTGGAAAGATTAGGTAATGCTATAATTTCGTCATACAAGAACCTGCCAGTTTTATTTCTCTTTTCTGTAAATAAGTTACCAGAACATTTTTATCTCTCTGCCCTTCCCCTTCTTATAATTCTGCTTCTTATAAAACATTTAGTCTAAATGTTTGCAGAATATTGTATATGTTGACATAAACAGTGGAGGAAATACTCAACAGATAATGAATGTTTGTTTTGTTTAACAGCTAGGCTTTCTATCTTAACAAAGTGCCAGGACTACAATATTGCAAGTTACCAAACTATTGAAGAGAAAGGACAACCCTAATTTACACCTTCATGAACAAGTCCTGATCTGACCCTTGGGTAATTCATTTGACACTGTTAACATCAACAAGCTTATGATTATTTAAGTTTTATGTTAAATTTGTCACATTTAATTATTAAAAAATATTGTTGGATCCAACAGAAGAAAGAAAGAAAGAAAAAAACCCCCCATGTTGAGCCTTGACAAGGAAATACCAAATAATCTTTCTCATTTTGAAACACAGCTATACTGTGCTTAAGAAAGTACTCCATTGACAAAATATTGACTGATCATTTCCTTTTGCAAAACATGTTCCACAGAGCAAGGCTGTCAAAAGCAAAGCCAAGCAAATGGAACAAAATCAGCTTTGAGAAAGTAATTTAAACGCATCTTGATCGTATTAGTCTCAAGACCTTACCACTGAACTTCCATAGCTTCATAAATTCCTGAAGAGACACCAAAAGAAGACAAGAATTCATTTCATTAAATTTAATGAAATTTAATTTAATTAAACTTCAAACTAGTTTTCTGCTGGACAGATGTAAGTATATGCCCACATGGATGTCACAAAATGATGAAGATCTTAATAACACACATGAAAGCATATCATATTAAAAAGAAAACCTAGATTCCTGCAAAGAAAGAGTCTTGGGTTTCTTCGTGTTAAAAAAAAAATAAAAATCCCTGCTGTTTCTCTTCTCCCTCACCTGCTTGTTTTGGTTTTCATAGCATGACCATTTTTACACATTTTGATGACAGGTGACCAGAGTTTTAACCTCAGAAATCATGGCAGCTAGCATGATCATCTCTGCTTCTAGCAAAACACTCAGGTTTAGTTTTAAGTAGGTATTTCTTCAGCCCAAAAGCCTGGCACTGTTCTATCTGCAGTCTTCCACATCTGACAATTAATATAATTTAGTAGTGAGCTTAGTTCCATTAAGTTGCTGTCATCAAACCATCTGCATGGTGATCACAGTACCTCTTGTGAACTATTGTGGGTACAGCCCAAAGAAAACCCTTCTCAAACAGTGTTCTTAGTGAAGTAAAGTATTTAGTCCCTTATTCTTCAAAACTGTTGTATTTTTATTAAATACTGGAAAGAAACAGGTAGAAGATATAAGTTAGTGCCTTCCCCTATTTTTGTAAGGTAGTGCCTTATGATTTTCCTGAGGGAAGCAAGCAGTGAAAGTCTGCTACAGGAGAACCAGAGTCCATTTTCTGGGCTACTGGCAGGGTTGTAGCCCACTGCACATTGCACACAAAAATTTCAGACCTTTGCCAGGTTTGTCACTACCATTTTCACCACCAGGCTGAAGTTAATAGGGGGCAGAGTGGTCCATGCTGGGCAAGAGGTATTATACTGAATGTGCTCCCAGAATGTCTGTGGGGCAGATACCTGGGATGAATTATGAGCGAAAGATTAGGCAAGAGTATACGGGAAACTCCTCTGCAGCAGTACCAGTGGGGCCCTGCTTGTGTTCTGGCCATGGCATGGCTGGCCAGCACCTGAGGGGCACTGCTGGACTAGGGCCAGCAACCCCTTCTCAAGGGTCATCTGGAGATCCAGAGGAAGGCTGTGGATTTGTGCAGACAAGCAGACGAGGTTTAGATGTGTCTCCTTTCTGCTTGACCTGATGACAGACCATAATGCCAACAAAGAAAAATCTGTAAAGGCCAGGGAACATGTATTTCTACTTGGAGTGCCATGAAAGGCAAGGAGGCTGGGATAAGAAAGGGGAAACTGGAAATAGGATATCTGCTTAAATTTAAAACCTAGAGCTGAAATTAATATACTGCACTGCTGAAAGTGAGTTATGGGATTGCTGCAAGTGGTAGAGATATAGATGTATTAATTTGTGCTGTAGTGAGAGAGGAAGCTCTCTGTTAGGGTGTATTTCAATGCAGACAAATATAAATTCGCAGCTATAAAGGCAAAACATTCCCAAATGTCAGTGAGGAAAAGAAAATACTTAGAAGGTCAAAAACTGACTATCTGAATAGTCTGTGCCGAAGAATGTCTGGTCTCAAGCACCCACAGTACCAATCAGTTAAAAACTCTGTTGCTTTAGAGTAGAAGATATTTGCTCCAACTTCAGTGTGTTTGGCCATTCATTTGGATGAGACAAGTGGGGTTTTAGGAATGTGGCCCTTCCAGTGACCTTGGAAGGAGTCATGTGAACAAAGCTTGCGGTCCCATACAGCTCTTGCTGAGGAGTACCCGAAATGAAATCTTATCATAATCAGAGCCAGCTGTTCCAAAATGTGATTCGGGGGACTCAGCCAAAGACCAGGAACGCCCAGTAGCAGGTCTGTAAGCAGACCAGTAATGGGAATTCCTGTCTAGCAGCAAGGGACGGCAGCTGTGTCTATTGACTCAACCGCCATGCCCAAAAAACTCCCACCATCCAAACCACAACACAAAACAAAACCAAACAAACAAAACCAAACAAAAACAAAACAAATCAAAACAACGGAACCCTCAAACAACAAACCGCATCCAAAACACAAACAAGCAAACCAAACAAAATAAATAAATTGATCCCAAAGCAGGCGGGCCAGGCGCGCTGTGGCGCGGCGC
>VWYP01013769.1:95618-177755 GCA_013400435.1 Pycnonotus jocosus | reverse complement strand
TATAAATTATAAATAAATAAATATCAATGAATAAATAAATTCATTCATTATATAATTTGTTGAAAGATGGAATCATGGGCCAGCAGTGAAAGTTCTTTTAATAGCTAAGTTGGAAGAAGCCATTGAACCAAAGGGATATGAAATGTAAATGCTGGCAAATGCTTGACTATAGCATTGCAAATTATGAAACTCTAACATAACACTAATCATCCTATCATTCTTCAAAAATAATGTTCCCAAAATGAAATATAATAACTGGGAAGCCCACTTCAACATTAGTCAATAAACTAATAAGCTTGTTAAAAGAAAATAATTACTTGGCTGCAATCTTTGAAAAGCATCTATTTATTTTGAAATCCTCTGAAATACAAGAGAAAAAAATGAGTAAATCTTAGCACAGGAATAAACTTTCCCTCTTGGATTTCTCGATTAATTAATGATTAGTAGACTCATATATGAGGCCAAACAGCTGAATGCTTAGAAATCAAGAAAAGAGGACCATAAGCCTTATCTCTTTCCTCTGAACTTCCGTAATAAATGTAGGTTTTCTCTTCATATTCATATGCTACAGGAAAAAGAAATTTGTTATTGAATTTGAAATTCCATCTTTCTCAACCTTAAACTTCTAGGTGCTTGAGCAAACTTGGAGTTCATGTTTGGGTTGTGGGGCTGGTGAGTCTATGCCAGAGGTTAGCTACTTGTTCTAGGTTTAATTGTGAGAGAAAAGTACTTTGGGGAACACTTCCTCCATTCATAAAAGCCTTTAATTAGCAAGTGCATTACACCAGGACTGATCAGATAACTCCCTGTTCCATGAAGGGTTAGTAGATGTTTTAGTAGATGTTCTTCTGCTTCTGAATAAATATGACAATTACATGGCCTAAAACTTTAGTACCAATTTCAGTTTTAAAACCCATAGACTCAAAAAAATTGTCTTATTAAAAAAAAAAAAATTAAAAAGCATCTAGAGCAATAGCATTAGACATTTTCTGAACAAAAATAATGAATCAAATGAATTTTTGCTTGTTAACTGTTAAGACTGCATCATAAATTATTCTCTCTGGACATCAGAGAATCCAAGAGGGGAAGAGAAGGAGGATGAGTGGGAGAAACTGCCTTTGATGGCTGTCTCATAAGCACAAACTCCTGCTCAAACCTATTGCCAGAGCTCTCCTAACAGTCCTTACCTTTGTGCATTCTTGGGATAGCAATGAGAGGAACTCATGCTCCATTCTTTCCCTGGGAGGGAATCAGTGTAGATTTTCTCTTATCTTCCTTCTCTCTCTGGTGAAATTCTGCATTTGTGATGTCTTATCTCATTTTTGCCACAGGGTCACTTCAATATATTTCACATTACTTCACATAAACTCATTCTGTATGTCAGACTTACTATAACAAAGATGTAATCAAATTTCCAATGTATAGTTTTAAGGGTTAACAAAAGAGAATTAAGATATAACTTATGACTTCCATATTTAAAGAAAGTGAAGTTTAATTAAACAAAATGCATTACTTGTGCTGTTCTCAGGCTCGAAGGTGATATTTTCTCAAAGAATTTCTGGGGTTATCTTGACAGATAATGCCCTTCTCTTCTGAGTGATTGCTTCAAAAGTTAACTTAATGAAGTAAAAGCATGGGATTTGTGAATTATCTATTTTATTTGCCATGATGAATCTATGATGAATATTTTAAGATATATATGTTTAATTATCATGAAAATAGTCTCCCAACCAGAAACTGTAAATAGTACACTAATGAACAAATAGTTTAAGTATTGCAAACAGCAATTAGTGAGTAAGTAAATCACATTGATTAGTAAATTATTACTAATGCATCCAATCTTGCCTGGGACAGTTAGTAATGCAGATGGATCTGAGTTTTAACTGAGTGTCAGAACAATTTAAACCCATTGTTCTCCCAGTAGTCAGACACAGATTTTTGGGATTAAACCCAAATCACCTCTCTTGTGGGGAAATTGGAGCTCAAAATTCAGTTGGATTATTCTGTCTACTTTGTATAATTCACAACATTATGGGATGACCTTTCATGAAGACCCAGAAAGAGGAAAAACTGGGTCCTACAGACTTGAATCTCTGTCACCTGAGACTCCAAAGCCAGTATACTCACCCTTATTTTGCTCTAACAATAGGGATGAATAAATGCTTCCAGTTTCCTTTAACATATCTGAAATGTGAACTATCTTCAGATGTTACTGTATCTGTATCATTTAACTAGATCAGGAAATATGCACACACCAATTTTGCCATCTCAGGCTCCTACACCAAATGTGATCAATACAGAAAGAAACAGTTTTACAATTAATGATAACACCCTAAGGTACCTAAAACTTACATTATCTGACATACAAGAGATTTTGCTAGACAGAATGTTCCAGAGAGGATGGATTGGCTATTCTCTACCTGTGGAGTTGTAACTGCTGTGCCATTACAGTATATACTCACTGAACACCAGAATTCTATGTAATACCAGGCTAATACTAGAACAGCATTTTGGAAAAGCTTTGCAGAACTAGACTGACTGCTTCCTTCAGAATAAATTAAATGTTGATGTAGAAATTTAGGTAATTGTTCCTAGGTGCTATGAGCTTTTTTCAAGCTATAGCAAACAGAATACTGCTAAATTCTTTAGAGAGCCTGGAACAGGCAATTTGTTAGGTGTGCTTTATATTAATTTTATTTGCTAAGATGTTTGAGGTATAAAGCAGTGACAGATCATCCTTAGTCTGTGAGGGATTCAATTATAGCAATTATGTCTAGACCAGAGAAGAGAACCACCTACTGATCACACCCTATTCAGTAAAAGAAATCAGTGCAATAAACCTGTCAAAGGTGTGTCATGACATAGGGTGAAACAGCAACTAAGTACCCCATTTCTAAATTAAAATTCATCTTTCCATCAGCAGTAAGCCCACATTTTGAAAGAAATATCCAATAATCCAATAATCCAATAATCCAATCACAGCCACAGTCTTTCTAGAAAATTTCCAAGGTGCAACAGCAAAGAGACAGTGGAAATTTTGCTTTCTTTACACAC
The DNA here is from genome assembly GCA_013400435.1 of Pycnonotus jocosus. NCBI lineage: Eukaryota > Metazoa > Chordata > Aves > Passeriformes > Pycnonotidae > Pycnonotus > Pycnonotus jocosus. The sequence continues at coordinate 174,701 of VWYP01013769.1, read as the reverse complement.
TTGCGCAGTCCTCTGAAAATGGAAGCAAGCAAAAATATTCCTCTAGAAATAGAAAATTTCATGCTAAAGAGGAAGAAAAAATTCTGTTCTTCTGTAAGAGGATGAAAACTATGGAAAATTATTCTGAATTTTTCTTGCATCCTGTTAGAAACTGAAATGTACTGATAGAAGTTGTTTCAGGTCATGGTGCCTAGTCAATATGGAAGATAAATGAGGTTTGGTCTTCTAAATTAATTGAAAAGTATAGGTTAGAGCTTCAGAACACTGATTTGTTTCATGTAGCTTTTTTCTTCTCCATTTGTCTTACCTAAGTATTTTTTCATTCAGCATTTTTACTTTCCTATAGGGTGAAAAGTGGAGTGATCATGAGTCCTCCCCTAAGCCAGAGTAGGAAGAAAAGCAATATTCTGTTAAAATTTTCAGGTCTATTAAATCATCCTAGGTCATACCACTGGGTGTAGGTGCTTTGTGGTTGTCAGAGTCAGTGGAAATGAAGAAAAATTTTCTATGCAAGCTAAGTAATGTAATCAAATATAGACCGCATTTTCTTTTGGAGACTGTAAGTTAGCTAAAGCAGCTATTGTGTTTCATATTTATAGGCTGAGTAAATAGTAGAGTGCACTTAGGGCTCTCAAATATAACAAATTAGGTCCTAATATCCATATCCCAGATTGTGATTGAAAACTCTACCCCATTTCTTTATTCCAACTATTTTAGCCTGACAGTGAAGGATGACAATCTACCAACTAGCAAGGAATAAAAAATGCTATATCAGGTGTAATGTGCTTAAAGAGAGAACCTCTGTATTAAGGCTCAGAATTTTGCATGGTTCTAAGAATATAAACAGGCAAATAAAATAACAGCAGCTAATGTAACATTTGGCTTCTAAAATTATTAGAGTTCTCTCTATTGAGATCTTTCAAGCAGCAAAAGCACTAATGTTAGTCTAAGCCCTAGATTAATTTAGAGACCCAGAAGCCAAATTATTAAACAGAGTGGGGCCAGATTCTAAAGAGATTTTTCAGAATCCACAGGAGAAAGGTTAAAGGCAGGCATTACGACACAGGAAGGCAAAATGGTGTACAAGATGTGTAGGATAAAACTGACAAAGAAACTGAGCTTGCACAGTTGTGTAGAGAACCAGACCTACGCATGTTTTTTCTCAAAAATTCTGAGTATTGCTGCAGGAAAAGCGGTCAGAGGAGAGGGTCCTGAGAGGCAGGGCAGAGGTGTTCTGAGCCAACATCTTGCTCCACCTGGAGATTTGTGCTCAATGTTGTCTTCCTCTCCCTGCCAATTCAATTCTTGAAGAGGGGCTGTCTGTGCTTGTGTGAACAAGTATCTGAAAAGTCTAATTTACAGCAGAGGTGTGCACCAGGTAAGCTAAAAAGGGAGTAGATTGGCCGACCTCACTCTCTTTTCTCTCTTTTTATTTGGCTCTCCTTCTACCCCTTTGTCTTCTCTTTCCTCTGTCTCTCTGTCTCTTTTTCTCTCACTTTCTCATCTCTTTCTCTTTTGTAGTCTCACAACCCCAGCTCCAAACCATTCACACAGCAGCACCGAACTGAGATCTAAGGACTGGTGACAGTCTTTGTTTTCTTCATTTGCTTTCCCTTGGCATAAATGGCATAGGAGATCCCTGACGTGGTGCACTGTCTGTTCAGCCTGAGGGGAATTCATAGTGAACATCTTGGCCCCCAGTGATGGACCTTAGGAAGGTGAAGATGGGAAATAATTGTGATCTTAGAACATCAGCTGTGCATGGAATTCCAGTTTCCTAAAATTTAAATTTAAAGCTGTTGTCATTCCAAAGTTTCTAGTAACTCTTATGGCTAATCCCAATCACACATTTATCTGAACACCTGGCATACTAGTTGTTCCTTTGCATGTAGTATGATGATGTTACTAGGTGATACTGTCTCAAAAAATGTAACATTTCCATAAATGGAGAATCATGATAGTGCTTAGTTAGAAGATTGAAAAGACAACTAGTCCAATTAAATGAGTATTGAAAAGGTTTACTATGTTGACATTATAATGACAAGAGATGTCTTATTAAAATTTTTTGTTTATCTCTAGATCAGGGTAACAAGGAAACCTTTTTAGTCCAAAGTGCATTCTCCAGACTATCAAAGAGTAATAATGCATCAGTGATTCCAGACCTATCTCAGTGCTGTTATGAAAAGGTTGCTGAGAGGAAGAAATGGTTTTCAGACAGGAGCAATGATCAGATCAGGTAAGTGGAAGGCAATAGGTAGCATACCAGAGTTCTGAAGATTAATTGGAAGTCTGATGACATGGGTTATTTTTGATTATGTGGTTCAAGGAAAGAAAAGACCAAATAATCTGTGAGAGACATTTAATATGCAGGAGATGTTAAGCACAATGTCTTATCCAGAAGTAGATTTAGGTGCCCATATTGAAATTTAGGTATCTGAGGATGGGATTCATCTCCCCTAATTTAGTGGTTTATCTTCTAAATTACAGCTCTATCAGTTGATGGTAGAAGAAATAAGTCATTCAAAGGGAAAATTCTCCAATTACTCATATAAAGGGTGGTGATATCATCTTTAATATCCAAAAGAATCTGATGTAAAGAGTTTTTTGATAAAATCTCCATGTAGATAAAAGAAAAATATACATAAATGTTCATTTTAATATGCAATTCACTAATTTTTAATATCTGAGTTATGCTGGTTTAATTTTTCCTTCCCTTTGTTTTTCATAAAAAAGCAGTATTATACCAAATGTGATTCTTAATACAATAAGAGTAAGATGTGGAGAGATCTGGCAACATTCTGAATAGAAGACATGAGAATTTAAATGAGAATAAGGTTGTATATGTGTGCATATCAGTTTTACTTTACTGTGAATAAAGACATTAGTCATGATACTGTCACACTAACAAAAATGTTCAATTGAGAGCTCTAAGTCAGTGAAGTATCAGAAAACCTGTAAAATTAACTTATTGAGAACATTCACATATGGAGTAATAACATTTTGCTCAAAAATTTTTGTATTTGAAAGACAGTAGTATATTATAAACTAACATTTTTTAGTAATATCCTTACAAAAATCATGGAATTTCTTAATAATACTACATTGCTCTTGGGCTATGTCTATGTTGTAAATAAGTCAGGCTTCTTCTATAATCTAGATGTGATCTAATACCATTGAGTGCTTTTGTATTGTCATTTTTCATTTCAGTTACATTAATTGCTGTCATAAGAGCTTTTCAATAAATATTTTTGTCCTTTCCAAATATTTTTGTGCTTACAAAGCCAATGTATCATCTATATCTACCTAGGCAAGATTATCTATCAAGTTATGAAATGTTTTCTTTTCTATTGTAAGTCATGTTTAAAAGTAAAATGATACTATTGAATTTGCCCAGAAGCAAACTAAAACATTATCCATCAGAGATATCACCTACAACTCTTGCAAGTCCCCAATAGCTTTTTATCTTATTAATGCTAATTTCTTTCATGAAAAGACTGGTGAATTTGCTTCTCACTTGTTTCCATGGAACTGGAAAAACACTTTCTACATTGTAATCCACCAATATTTTTAACATACTAGTTTATTTCTAGCTCTGCTGGTGATTACAAAATTCAGAGCATGGATCTTCCTTTCATTGCTTCTCTATGTTGTGATAGTAATTTTTATTTAAAAGGAAGATGGAAACCAGATTTTCTAAATGATAATAAAACACAGGGGGCTATTTTTCCTATCTGTTACTCCATGTTAATGCTGGTCTAATTCCACTGAAGTAAATGCAATTACTGCAGAGTAAGAGAATAGTGTTGTTACAGTTATTTATACAGTGTTTCATCTATTTGGACAAGTGCAGATTAGAAACTTTTGAATGTCATTTGAAACTGATTACAACATTTGATGCTATAATCTTTGCAGAGTAACAGTATCTCCACTTGTGAACATTTTAAAATAAGGGACTAACACATTTTAAAATCACATCTCCAAAAAAGTAGCACCATATAAGTGCACCACCTCCTAACAGACCAACCAGACCAATTTCAATTAGGTGGGTTGGTACCAATCCTACTGTAGCAATGCACAGGAACTGTTAGGATCTGAGACAGGATTTTACCTTTTTTGAGTAAGTGGTGTAAATGGACAGGAAGGTATGTATTCTGTTCTCTGGCAACCCTAGGGTGTTAAACATGCTTGATTTTCACGTGAGAATGAAGACAGGAGTTGCCAAATATTCCTTAAAAGAGTGAGCATATCACATGCCATTTGTTTCTGCATGTGATGAAAGGTCAGGCCAGCAGTTGTTATGCCTTTGCTCCTATTGCATGCACGTGCACACAGGGACATGTACACATTAAAGGTGACTTGGAAACTCTGTACCTCAGCAATCTTCTGAAAGATTTAAATTCATTAAAAAATTATATTTCAGAAAAAAATGCATTTTCCCAGAAACACTTCAGCCAGCTCCCTGGACAGTAAAATTGTTTATTTTCTCTAAAAAGGTATTGTGAGCAATAACTTTGTCGTCAATGTTGTTGCCCTTACCATTATTTGAAATCCGTTCTTCTACAAAAGGTGCATCAGGTTAAACGACAAAAGGGACATTTTAATTCGGACCGTTCATCAAATCTATGATACCACTTCACAAAAACAATCTGTCTTTGGCCTGGAACACTGACTGGCAAACTCCCAGCTTGCAGCACCTGTTTCATAGCTCACAGTGAAGATTTTATAAATACCTCGCAGTCATCTTGAGAAATCATTCATTTCGTGATATGACTGAAAGTCGTTCCTGGAATTATAGGAACTCTATTACACTATTTAGCTGTTCCAGCGAGTCATTATAGGAAATGCCTAAAAGTGTCAGGCATTTCACGAAATGGCTGGTGTCAGTGCTTTAGTCATTTTATGAAACTTAGCATTATGACATTCTATTCTCTACTGCTGTGAAAAATCAATTTTTTCCAAGGGAAACAATGTCCTATCAAAGCCCCACTGACATAAATAAGCAGACATATTTGTCATATACTCCTCACAATCTCTCAGCTGCTGCAGGCCTGAGGCACAATGCCTTTCCTGAGTTTGCTCAGTCAGACACACCTCCTCCACTTTTGAATTGTGTTTCTGGATGGTTATTTATCAGTACTTGGCACTTAGAGAATAAATAAAACCACAGGGAATTATTAGTTTAGTTTAGTTTAGTTTTTTATTGCTAACCCACACCCAAGTCTGTATTTAGACCTGTTTTGTTACGTGCAACACTAATGAGATAGAGATAGTAGAAAGTAAGAGATAATAAAAACACCCACTTTCCTATAATTGACTCAGGCAGAATGAATCCACAGAACAGTTTAGGATCATAAAAGACATAGATGAAATGGGTCTGAAAGGGATTGGTTTGAAAAGTAAAATCTGTCATGGGAAATAGTGTAAAAATTAATTGGGTTTGTGTCCCAAGCAGCTCCTCCAGGAGAGGAAATTATTAATAGCAATCATAGCTCACTGTTTTGAAACTTTACTGATGGAGATCAGGGTTTTGTAAATGCTGTGGAAGCTGAAGGAAATGTAAAATAAGTAAATGCAAATGTTCCAAAGTCAAACAGAGTAGCTGATGTCCTTCTTCTGGAAACAAGTAGTTACTGTTGTGTTACTATGTGGCTGTGAAGTGAAATATGAAGTATTTATAAACAGAATTATTATGGAAATACTTTAAAATATTATTTTAGGCTAGTAATCATAATTAATCAAGAATTGTGCATACAATGTCCAAAACTGTTCTTCATTATACAAACGACTTTACAAGATAAACAATAGCAAGAAAGCAAGAATCATAATATTGAAGTGGATTTGAAGGACTTTTTTGTTGTTGTTCTTAGTGCTAGAATTTGTCACATGGAAGGTACTTGAATACTTACAACTTCCTTCTTTTTTTTTTTCTTCATGCAGGTAGATTTGGGAACCTTCTCATTTCTCCGTGGGTAAAAAAAACCAAACCAAACCAACCAAACAAACAAAAAACCAATCAGGCAGTCATGAGTCAATTAACGAAGAAATGAGTATCAATAAAAATGAAAAAAAAATCCATGTGGCTGGATGTTACATGCTACTGAGGGATGGGAAATTAAACCTCTTGCCTATGGGCAATAGAATAATCTACATTCACAGTTATTAAAACTGTGAATTGCTCTAAAAAACTAATTTTAGCTCTCATGAGGTATTTCACAATTCTTTTGTGCGTTTACTGGATCAGGGCACTCCTGGTGGAGCTAGCTTACCTATTTATGAAAATCTTTCCCCGTAAGCTTGATGCTAATGATTGCCTTTGCTCATTCACAGTAGAAGGAAATTAACATGAGGTGAACAGATTTGCACAGTGGGAAGTGTGTATAAGCAGACACCATCTTACAGTTGTTTGAGTAATTTGGGGACATTTGCAGAAAACATCCGGCATGACTTTCAGTACTGCTATTTGATGTGCCTTGCACTGAATTTCTCCAATGTGAGCAAGTAGTGGAAAACACATGACAGGCCTTTGCAGCACTTAGGTTTCATCAGATTCTTATATTGCATTCTTATATTCATTACTGCATAGTTTAATATAAGAAGAGCATGGGAATGGCAATGTTCTATCAATCAAATCCAGATATTTAAAAACACCTATTTATGTGAGTTTTGTTGTTTCTACTTTGAAAGTAAACTTGCAGTCCTGAGAAAGTACTTAAGAGGGTTGTCCTGGACTGACCGTCAAAGTCTAAAAGTTCTTTGATGTTCCTGTATTAGCTATCTACTTGGTAATTTTCCCATATTGCATTCATTTTATCCAAAAGTAATACAGAATCTAAGAAAATCCACAAAGTTATCTTCTGCTGCATTATATGTCAAAGAAGAAATAATTGATCAAAATTCCTGAGGACATATGGGGGATAGAGACATCAGGACTCAGCAGTCCAAGGAGATTCTGGAAGTGAAGTGTAGTAACAACCATACTCCTGCAACCGCCTTTTTCTCCCCTTGTGCACCCCACAGGGCTGCAAGGCTGGAGTGAAAGGCAAACACTGCAAAGAGGTTGCACTATAAATAGTAACTACGTTTGATCTTGCCAACAACTTTGTGTGTATTCTGCCTACAAATGTCAGGACCAGGCATGATGCCTCCAGCTTAGACCATATTTTGTCTGAGAAGGGGGGCAATGTGGCTAAGAGTCTTGGTTAAGCATTAAGATTACTATGTTTGAATCATTAAAATAATTCTGTGATGTCGTTGGGACTATCAAGGATACTTTTGATCCTAGTATCCTGACAAACCTTATTAAAATGTGTATTTATTTAAATGTCATGTTAACATATTTTACTCCTTTTTTTTTTCAGCACACATTATATATTCAGATAAGTCAGACCTTGGGGGAAGCAAATGGAACCTGAATTTTCAATCCTGCTCAAATAGGATATAAAGCTAAATCTGGTACTTATGATATTTCTAGCATAAATACCATATAAAGTAACAATTGCAAAGGCATAACACTATTCATTATGAGTACAGAGCTGAAATGTTAAGTGAAATTGAAATTTTTTTGTTAAGACTGGGTAATGGGTGCCTGGATAGAAATTATTTTGAAAGCAATAGTTAAAAAGAGGGAAATCTGTTCTCTCTTATTTTACTCAATAAGTACACAATTGCTCCTACAATGAAAGCAGGTTAGATCTCTAAAGTCTGCAAGATTGAATTCTGTTCCTGAATGTTCCGAGACAAATGGAATTAGACAGATTTGTCTAGAGAACAAAATCAGTCACCATTGTGCTGCATGGATAAATTAAACAGAAGAACAGTATGTCTGAGGAGAAAAAATACATTGTCTTAAATTTTCCATGGCAGAGTACTTATACTTCATAGCATTGCATTTGTGCTCAATAGCAAAGCTTTGGCACTGCTCAATTGGTGTAACAAAGAGCAGAATTGTACTCTGCTTGGTTTTCTCAGAGAATGGACCACTTAACCAAATAATGCTGTAAGTGAACAGATAAAAGTGGGCTACTAATTTTAGAAATGATCCTCTGCTACTGCCAAGTACTTCAGAAAGCTGGCATGAGCTTTCCAGCAGGAAATATCCCCGTGTGGAATAGTTGCCGAAGAATGCCAGCTAATGTAGAACAAAGAAGAGTCTCAATGTGTCATGAAGCAGTTTTGAGAAGAGAGGGACAGATATAAAGCTATGGAGTCACACTAGAGATACATTTGGCTCGGAGTTTTTGAACTATGAGTTAGCAATTTCTGTTAGGAGACCTGGGCATGAAAAGCATCTGGTTGTTTTGGAAACAGGAAATAAGAAGTGCCCCAGAAGACACTAGTGAGAAAAGCTTTTGCTCTTAGCAACTTCGTGTTAGCTGAACAAATTTGCATTTGGGTTCCAGCTGAAAAAGCTGTATACTGGTAAATGGAAATGGTTGAAATATAACTTATCCTGCATCTGCTTCTCACACATTTTCTCTCTTCTTTAAAACAAGCAACTTTGCCAGGACACTCTACAATGTCTATTTGGGGTCAAGACAATTTCATTATATATAGTAAAGGCAGAATTTGCAAACAGTAGTCCAAAAGCTAGGTAGGAGAAAACCAAAGTGAATAAAAGACTAGAATATCTTATGGGAGTGCAGCAGAAATAGAAACAGTAGAAATAGAAAGAAAGATCTGAGACAAAAAACAATAGGAGTAAGTGGAGTAATTTGATGAAACTCTATAGAAAAGTTTTTATATCTCTTTTTAAAGACATTTTTAACTCTTTACTGTGTCTTACATTCAAAAACATGCACAGTGCACAGCATTTCTTGCCTAATTCTCAACTTTGACTCACACTTGCTGCCTTCTGAGCTATTTTTTCCAAGAATCTGTTTTTTCTACATGACATTTTCTCCCTTGTTTGTCCTCTACAGAAAAACTGTGCATCTTCTCAATGTTTTATATCCTCCTTGTCCAGGATTAAGGCAGCAATAACAAAGGAGAGATGGCTTTCATTTATTCCAAATTTCTCAGACCACTGGGGCATCTTTTTTCCTCACCTTAGCAGCACAGCTGAAGGGCATCAGGAATCAGTGCTCTGACTCCCACTTGGTGATACTTCGCTTGCTCCTTCTCAGCTGCTCAAATGAATTGATGATTCTGCCCATAAATTGTCAATCAGCCAAACCCAGGAAAAGGGAAGCATATTTGAATACCTGTTTACAGATATATTAGTGAGCTAAGGAAGATTAATTTCTGTTTGTCTTCTCACCTGAAGAGTTAGTGTTGAAAGAGAAAATAAATCCTTTTCCTTGCTCCTTAGCAATAGCACCTGCATTTTCAAACAAATACAGGGATTCAATGGAAATAGGAATTTTATAAGTTTTCTCAAAATTTATCAGGCATCCTCCATGCATGCACAGAGAAAAGAACCTGAAGTGAAATTACAATTGAAAGAAAACCGTGTATTCAGAGAAGAAAAAAATTTTCTGTTATGATATATCCTTAACATTTAATTGGATCTTCACAAAAACCATTCCTTTACATGTTTTTTTCAGTTGATAAAAAAAATCCAAAAAACCCAAAAAAACAAAAAAAACCAAAACCAAAACAAAACAAAACCCCCAAAACAGAGTAAGGAAGATGCTGCAGGAGGAATTCAAAGTCCTGGAGTAAATTCTGATTAATTTGGAATAATGTTCTACCTTCACAGGACTTGTCTGTTGTATTCTGAAGGAAAATCATGAATAAATAAAAGAAAATACATATATACAGCAAATTTTAGATCAGAGGGATCTCTGAGTTATAGCCTCAATTTAATCATCACTCAAGACCCATTTTTGAGACTCAGGTGAATTAGAAGCTCTGTTACTGACTCTCTCTGTCATGCAGAATTTCACACCATCATTAATACCATTCTCATGAGATTTTTTAATTGATACTTAGAAAACAGCCAGTGAGAGAACATGAGAGTTTTTTGATCAGCAGTCTTTGACATTAATCAAGACAGAGTCAATGAGGCATCGCTCATTAACAAAGCTGAACTTTCATTGTTTCTGTCCTACCACAAGTTCCACTTTATGTTCATGCAAAGAATATGCAGCAGGTTCAGGTACAAACACAGCTTAGAAACTGCCACTGCTGCTTATGCATTCAAGAAGTATTTTTTACTGTGATTTCAGCCAGGAAAGTTGATTTTCAGAAAGCATAATAGTTATGGCTGACTCAAGTGATGAAGCCACAAAGAGCATTATGCAAAGGAGTGTGAAAGCACAAGGGTGTCAGAAACAATACAGCAAACTGTTCCAACCCTGCATTTAGATCAAACTCTTCAAAGGAAGTAGAATGAAATTAATGCTTTTATACCCCTCAGCTGGTTACCAGGAGACAGAAATCCCTCTTCTTCTGCAGATTGGAAGGATAAAAGGGGCTAATAAACAACAATATAGGGAGCTATGTGTAACCAGAGTATAAAGTTTCAGTGCAATATTTCTGTTTACAATCTGGTGACTCGTGTACCACTAAATATCTTCCAGAAAAGTTCACTCATATCAAGAAGTGTTTTTTATCAACATTTTCAGTCTTGAGCATATTAAAGAAGTAAGAGAAAAAATTCAGTCACACATTCAGTCCACACATGGATTTATGTATTAAATTTTTTAGTTGCATTTGATTCTTCCTGGTCCAATAAAGTTACACTGCACTGCCAGAGCAATGTAAATTGGTCTTAAAATGACACTTTTGGCAATGTGGGATTGATTTTAAAAACCTCTTTTTCTTGTTGTTTTCCCAAATGTAGATGTACTTTGTCCAGAATTTAAATGCGCTTTTAAGCCCCAGCTTAGTGCATACTTGCTTAAGGACCAATAACACTGCAAATTTGGGCAGCGTTACAGGGGCTCATACTCGAGTTTGGCCACTCTCACCATCTCAGGGCCAAGAAAAGAAACTCTGAGCACTATTTGCCTCCAGCTGCAGCTCTGCCAAGGCTGTGAGGCTCTAGAAATTTTGTGTTTCTGAAATGCTGGGATTAAAAATACTTTAAAGAATTACCTGTACATTTGAGGCATATTGTATTGCACTTCTAATCTAATATTTAGAAAGACCATAATGTTTTATTTGATGTACAGATTAATTAACCAGCTAAATTAAATTCTTTGAAAAAAACAAACCATGGAAACTAACAGCAAAGAGTACTTTATCAGAATCTATGTATTTAGAGAACCACTTAGGTACCTCATCTTGACATCAACACTGACCTTATGTTTGCCATTAATCCACAAAGTTAATAGCAGAACTATTAGGGTATGATTGAGATATGTATTTCAGACCCCTCACCAACTATAGTCTGGGTCATGTATATCATCTGTTTTACAGAAATTCATCATCATTACAAAGTAAGACAAGAAGGAAAATACTTCCAATGACTTTGATAGTGAAGGACTAAAGCACATAGAAATTACAGACAGACAGCGATGCTACAAATTTCCTAAATCCTGTCATTAAGAGCTGCATAAAAGAATATGTGTGATTTTGATATTTTTCTGGGTTCAGACAATGAAAATTCTGAAAATTTTGTTTGAAAATCAGTTGTTGAAACTCACAGCAGGTAACAGACACCTTATATGAAGAGGTCATACTCTTTTTGTACAAAGAGCTGGTGATCACCTTTAGCTCTCTTCATAATGCTAATAACTCACTCAGTACTAGGACACTGAGGGGGCTCATCTCTGAAATTTCAACCCACAGATAAGGTGCAAGCACTATGCACCTTGCACTGTGTTTGTCACCTTGTCTACAGCACTAAGTTTGTCACCTTGGCTGAAGCCTTGTACAGCTGGCTGACCTCCCCCATGAAACTCAGCACAAGGGCTGGAGGCTTGGGATTGTGCTGCTTCTAAAGGAGCTGCTGCCACTCTGTGGAGGGGCAATCAGTCACTCTTTCCACAGCTGAACAGGTATTTTGGACCACAGTCCAGGTTCCAGCTGACAGTCTAAAGGCATATTTAAGTAAATTTACAGGATCAGAGACACCCTGAATAAAACTGAGCAACATCTTGAGCCACAGTTGAAGGCACTGTACAGGAAATCCCAAGGTCTATTATTTTTTGCTCTTACTGAATTGCTCTTTATCAGAGATATTTTTACTATATATTAAGCATGCCAAGCCTGGAGCTGAGACCAGATAAATTTAATCTTTCCCCCATTACATTCTACATCAAATTACATGATGTGAGGATTAATATTCTCAAAAAAATGTCAGGAGCTCTCATACTGCAGTGACAAGGCACCATAAATATTGTAAACAATCCTCTGTTTCTTGTGAAATTTCTGGATTCTGAAAGGGTAAAATTGGTAACATTTAACTAATATAATTAATTTGTACTGAATTGTTTGGCTAATTGCTAGAAGAATAACATTAACAGAGAGTACATGAGGAGCTCTATCAGTATTGTTATAGATGGGGATAAAACCCTCCAGATCAGAGCAGTCATCTCAGTGCTGTATGCATTCTGAGTCCTCCCAGGCATCCCAGAGTGTTTGATTTAGCTTTTGAATCTCCAGTAGAGCTGCAAGATGTGTGAAAACTCAAGTACTCAGACAGCTTTCTATTAGCTCTACATCTGAGGAGACTTAAGAGTATAAATTAATCCTTTCAAAGTCAATTGTAACTTGCCTTCATTAAATTGGCTCAAGATCATTCTGCTTGAGACAATAACATATGACTGACTTACTTAAACTTTTTGCTAAACACTGATTTTTCCCTTACCTCCTTCCTTATAAATGTTTGCTTTTGACATTGATTGTCAGAGACAAAAGAATAGGCACATTTTAGACTTTTGATTTCTGAGAGAGGGGCAGAGCTCTGATGCACCTGAATGTGTGATATACTACTATAAAAATACCTAATCCTGAATAGTCTCTCATCTGACTGGAAGGAGGGGAATCAATTCAGATGAAACAGAAAAATGGAAAAGGCTGTGTGGCCGCTGGTGGATATGTACTTTCTACCCATTTTAAAAGTTTTTCCTGGTATTTAATATACCCTCAGATCTCTCAGTTTCCTAAGACAATGGCAAAATATAATCACTCACATCTGTGTGAGTACCAATGCCAGCAGAATGAGTTCTGCCATGGAAGCAGGTGTAAACCAGCAGTGCTGCAGAGTCCTTTGCATCTTTACTTCAAACATTCTGAGGTCTTCAAGATCTCCTTTACTCTGTGATTTCTTTCTCCAAACAAGGTCATTTAGAGGAACATCTGTGAAGGGCAATGAACTTTGAGGAGCTGTACTGTAACTGCTTAGTCTGGATGGACTGCCCCACAGCATAAAGGTAATAACATCAAGATTTGGAAGCTTGAAGAATTGCAGAAGCACATTTACTTTTACTGCTGATGCATTTGGATGAATCCCCTAATTCAGTTCAGTGAAAAAAAAATGTCAGTTTCCAGTCAGTCTGGTCCATATAGACTTATTATACCTTTATAATTTAAAATGCCAGTAATACACAAATTAAATGAGATTGAATTTAGCACTTTAACTTTCCTAATACCTCACATGGATAATCTTCCTTGAGATAACATGTGCTTACCTTATTATTGTCTACTTTCATGTCTTTCTGACTTACTGTAGAATTGGCTTTTAAAGACCAGTTCTTTTTTCTTTTATTTTCCCTCTAAAAAATATAGTTTTGGGGTTTTTTTTGATCAACATCCATTAAGCTTCCAATGTCTATAACTCAAAATGTTATTTGTAAGGAGTATCTATTTGCTTTGAAGTGCTTCTTGGCTCCAAGAATTTTGGAAGAGAACTTTCTGGATCTCTTTCTTGAAGGCATGATCTTATTTCCAATTAATCCTACCTGAAAGCCCATTCAGTCTCAAAAAATACACCAATTTAAACAGCTGGCATATCTTTCCCATTTTGACTGCTAATCTCAAAACCAAACAGGTTTCAAAACAAAAAGCTTCAGTGTTTTAGTGATATGTTTAAATTAATCAAATGCAACCGTATCAAGTAGGAAAAGCTTAAGCCAAGTTATTGAATACAAGATGCAATTGATTTTTAAAATACCTTCATTTATATCTTCCCATCTAAGCTGTAATAGAAAGATGTATGGGTATCAAAGTTCTCACACCATTCCTTTTCCACACTGGGGAAAAAAAAAAATTACAATGGATTATGAACCTTTATCCATTACCAGAGTATAGTGCTCTGATAGTCAATAAAAATTCTCCAGAAGTCATGGAGAATGCCCAGCGACCATGCAACTTTTGACTTGAAAATAGTGTAACACAAAGTAAAATCTTCCAGTCCTTAGACTGATATCACATGAATGTCTGGGGTAAAAAACTATCCTTTGAATTTAATGGTAGGGTTGGAGTCCTTATTTTTGCCCATTTTCTTGGTTGGATTTCTGACTCCACTTCCTGCTGCTCAGTACTGGCTTCAGTCATGACTTATCCTGATTTTTTTGTAATGTCTTTTCCTGATTTCAGCTTCCTAACTTCAGTGTGTCCTGGCGTGGCACTGGCTTTCTCAGCTGAGCCTTCTTCTAAGTGTGACTCCAATATCCTGTAACCCTGGTCATGGCTGTGACACATGCTACTCAAAACTTCACAGAGCGGAGCACCTCAGATCTGCTTAATCTCTCTGTTGTGTTAAAAGCTTACAGAACACAAACATTTCAAGAGGAAAACAGCAACAAAAAACTGATTTCTCCTCTAATAATGCCAACCCCCTTTTTTTTTTCTGGAACTTGTAAAGAATTTACTGCTCGTAAAAAAACCAACAAACCCACAAGGATTTTTCCAATTAACTCTCCACAATATGCTTTAATTAGATAAAATAATGTAAGATATTGATGTTGGCATAATCTATATAAGCTTTACAAAGTCTCTATATTTCTTGTTCCCTCTCTCCAAATTTAAATATCTTCTCATGGTGCAATAAATATTTTAAATGGAGCAGAAAGACATAAATATAATTAAAAAGTACTCTTCACCATCTCCTTATAAATATTTTATAAGTTTTTACATTAAAATAATATGAGTCTGAACATAGTGAATTAGAAGGGTATTAGAAGCATCTGTTGAATACTTGATAAAGAACAAATTCAATTTGATTGAATAATAATTTTCAAAGCACAATACGAATCTTTGGATCACCAGGCATACTTCAGTATACTACATTGTTTTTCTATATCTCAAGGAGATAAATATGACTGTTTTATTTTGTCCTGTAAATTATTTCAAAATTCCTGCTGCAGGAAGTTGTCACTTTAAATTTTATAAGCAAGAATTGTACATCAATAAGAAATTATTAGTGTAAAATTTAGGATGGTATGCTAACATAAAAAACCCTGAAATGACTATGTATTAGGCATCTCATTGGGTAATTCAGTCAGACATACTTTAGTTGTATTATAAGGAGAAAGACATAGCAAAATTTACAGTGTACTGCACAAAACTCCTGACTGTTGTAAAATCTAAAACCGGAACAAATGGAAAACCTATTAAGACTGATTTTCAAATATTCTGAAACCCTAGTTCCCATAAATTAGTGTCAGCACAGTCACAGACCCAAGTTGCACAAATGTAGTATGTGAGCATCTTAAATATGAAGCGATTCAAATAACCACTCTGATGTAAATCTTATTATGCAACTGTATAAACAAATATATGGTTGAAACCACAACTGAACAGACACAAAGGAATATGTTATGGGTATGGGATTCTAATACATATGCTCTAGTGTTCAAGTCAAGAAATTCATTTAAAAGGACCAATGAAGGTGTATTTTCTAGCACCAAGTCCACTTGGTCATTTGTTTCAAACAAACAGCAGGATGAGGTGGTCACCATGTCATGAATAGTATTTAATTTCATTTCACTTCCAAATATGTATAGCTGGAGGACACCTAGTATGTTAGACAACCAACTTCATTTAAGGCATTTTTCTCTCATGTGTAAATGAGGAATGATCTGTTGGAAGAATGATTTAGGAAAATTTTCTTTCAAGATAAGTTCTTTTTCCAGAACAGTTTATTAAATGTATTTGTGTCTAAGGTTGTATAGAGCATACTTCAGGGTATTTCACACAACTCTTGGCTTTATATAAATGTGGTATGCAAGTTTAACAGTATCCTGTGAGTTATAATTTCATCCATGCTGAACAATATGCCTAGGAAAAATATATAACATGTATGTTAAATTTTCATAGAGGTATAACGGTCATTAATTTTTGGCTGCAATAATAGACTTGCAATCCAAATTTTATGCAAAAGAAAAAGATATTTTGCAGATGCATTGCATCTTGGGCTTTATGGTAACTTATTCAAATATCTTTTGAACTTATTCAAAAATCTCTTGATCAAAGTGTCTCATTAAAAGTTCAGCATATGATGAGACAATCAGTTATCTGTCATAATCTGAAAAAACATGGTGTTGTGAAAAGCAACTTTGACATGGGTAAGGATGAAATGGATGAGGTTAGAGTTGTAAGAGTCTCCAGACAGGATGTGATTGACAGCATCATAACCTGAGTATCTGATGTACAAATTGTTCTAGACCATCCTGATATTGAGATAGAGAGGTATTTAATTGCATGGTTTATAGAGGAGATCTGATGTGCTTTACAACAAACTTGTTTAGTGCTATTTCAATGCCAGAGTGTTTACTAACAGTTTTGTGAGTCTTGCTAATTCTTCATCGAGAGTATAAAAGTTGGCTACTGAAAGCTTATTATTTCTTGAGGAAGATATTATCAAATGCTATATAGAAAATGAGAAGGTGAGATTGGGTAATTTTTCAATAGAATAAGAGGAAAATGTTGGATGTTAACTCTGAAGTGTTTTAGAGTTCTTTATGAAAAACTGCAGTAAGAGGTTGACATGCACAGACAGAATATTTATCTTAAGTTTTCTTTTCTTAATTTTATTTTTTTCTTCTTAATTTTTCTGGTATATTAACATATTTCAGAGAACCTTTGGTGTGCTTCATGGATGTACTTTAATTTGTAGTTGTATCCTTTATGTCTGTAATTTTATTAGGGGCACAAAATTTAAAAAGTTATTTTAAAAATTGGAGCTGTAATAACTTCCTCAAAATGTTACCAAAATCCTCCAAATGAAAGCAAATCAATCTTATAAATCTCTTATTAAAACTTCCTTATCTTTCAAAATTAAAATCACCTCATGAGCTTTTTCAATAAATTCCAGTCCACTCATATAACCTACTTGTATTCTTCACTGATTTTTATATTCCTAATAAAGCAAATCTATTTAATTGTTATTTTTCATGTGAAAACTTATAGGAATTTGATCCAACCTGTTTTCTTAAAATGTCTTCCTGCTTGAGATACTGTGGTGACAAAGATCTTGAAATGGTCCAAGTATTTGTGTGGATATTTCTGTGCTAAGTTTCAATGACACAGAGCTACTATTTTTATATTTAAAATAAAGGTCATAACAAATTTTATGGAGCATGATAAACTATATTAAACTAGAAGAATCACAACATTTAGTGTTTTGTGATACAAAACATGAGATCAGGCACATCTAACACACCACCAGAGACCTGATAGCTAAATAAAGGGGGGAAGGATGGAAATCATTTCATTCTAGGCAACAGATTTGAGCTGAAGGAATTCTTTACCTCATTTCTTCATCAGTTTTGCCACCCCATAGCTTCTGATTAGCTGCCATCAGACCTTATTAATTGTTCAGTTGCAGCAATATTTGGAAAGAAGATCTCTTCAGCCCAGTCCAAGTGCAGCACATTGCTCTCTTGCAGTCTCTGTCCCTGTTTTCTCACTTTTGCAGGTTCTCTATATTCAGCACTGTTTTCATCCTTTTTTTTCATTTCAGAACTATTTGTGAATAACCAGAGTTTCTGTTTAAAAATGTAACAAGACCCTTGTGCTACAAATGATCTGTAACTTAAAACTTTATGTGCCAAATTTCATTCCTGAGGGAGGTCACTTGATACTGCTGCTTGACATTCTTCAACTGATAAATCTCTCATTAAATTAGACACTTCCACCGTTGTGAGAATTGCCTTTTATGAGTCCCCACCACATTTTAAAGTATAAGTGCAAGGAGCAACTATCTGTTAAAAATGATTCTGTAAAACCTGACTAAACTCTGGAACCAGGATAATGATTTCAGACACTACAGGATAAAAGCTAGCTGCTTTATCTGAAGGAGATTTTGTTTAGTAACCACTTGCTACATAACAATACCTTGTTAGACATTTGATAAATTTTTTTTGAGTGTTCAGTTCCTAGAGTACATGAGTACATGAGTACAATTATATCAACACAAATGAATGTATTTTCCCTAATAGCACGTAATATTGAATACTGGATTATTTTGTTCAAACTGATGTAATCAAAATAAAATATCAGGTGAAATAAAGTGAAACAATTTTACTGTCTCTCAGTTTTTGTGTTGGTTGAGCAGAAAATGTGTTTTGTCTGTCACCTTCCTAAGGCAATCAAATCTTAAGCTACTAAATTTTGGAAACAAATTTTACATGTAGACCAAAAGACTCTCTAAAAATTCATACATGGAAAAAAAGAAAATTAATCATTAATTCTCTACTTGATATAACACCAAGAAACAGCTTGCATTTAATTAAGGGAGATTAACACCATCTTACAGAATACAAAAGAAAAATATCAATCTATTTTTTATTTGCATGCATATATTCTTACAAAACCTGAATTACAGAGGGCTATGGCCTATATCATTCAGAAAGATCTGTAAAATAAGATAAAGTCTGATGATGAATATTCAGCATTTCATATCACCTGAAAATCCTGTAAAGGGCTGCCTGCCACCTACAACATCCCTTAACATTTTCAGTGGCCTGCTGCAATCCTTCACAGGGACAACATTTCCATCTGCAAAAATACCCTGATTTGTTACAGAACAACTGTATCTCATTTGAACCAGTCCATTAAAAAATTCAGCAAGAATATCTGCAGCACCAAGAAAATATGGAAAATCTGTGGAGACTGAGGGCTCAGTGAGATCATAATAAAGTTGGAAATCTAAGCTCTCATGGCCAGTGATGTCCTCCTGACTTACACCTCTACAAGATCAGATGAGTAAAGGTAAATATCTTTTTCTGTATCTGAAGTCTCTGGTACAGTCAGTTAGTTATTCACTAACTGACTACCAGTGCTTCAATATAGTTATATTGCTTAAAATTCTGAACATTAAGAAGGATTATCTAAATACTTAATATTTATTAATTCAAATTTTATATATTCAAACAAATAAAATTACATGCTTGTGTATCAGAGTATGTAGACAGTCATTACTAAAATTCACTCAAAGACCATTTTGCAAGGCCTTCCAAAAGTTCAAGACATTATTTAATTTGTATTGGAAATTATGTTTCCAATTCTTTCAGGGATTAGAACATTGCACAGTACTGTCAGCTTACCATGATTAATATGGGAATTGTGGAATTTTATCAAAGTTGTCCTGGATCCTAAGTTGTCCAAAGTGAATGAGAAAAGCCAAAGAGCAATTAACCTTGCAGGATAAAATTGTTAGGGGGAAAGAAATATCCAAACATACAGTAGCAGTCTGACAGGAGACAGAATAACATCACTATATTCTTTTCAATTATATGACCACTGAGTAACACTTTGACTATAGGCATAAACTTCACACTGCTTGTCTTTCCTTAATACATTTTCTTTCCTCTACACACCTTTTTACTAATTCAGTGGTTTACCTCTTGTTTTTTATTTTCTCTTTATAAAACACCCAACTATGCCATGTAAAATGGTTCATCTGTAACAGTATCCCTAATTTGCAGCTAGGAAGGCAACACAAAATCAAAGATTTCAAAAATTCCATGCCATAAAATTCAATTATTTGAGCAACAGATAACATGATATGTCAGTCTTTTTTCCACAACATAGATGTATGGGAGAGCAGAATTCAAGAACAAAATTATCTGCTTTATCTTTTCTAATGTCTTTTAATTTCAGATGTTTTCTCTTGGGGAAAGTAGCATCAGGCTTCAAAATACTTTTTTTTTTTTTTTTTTATCTTGAGCAAAGTTAATAGAAACAATGTTAAAGTGAAAGAGAAAACAGAGAAAATCTCTGTTTGCATGAAATACATAATTAATATTATAATGTTGCAGGTAGTTTTTTTTCTCAATTGCTAATTTTTGTTGTTGTTGTTGTTAATAAGGACATTTGATGCAATACCTTGAATACCTTGAGATATCTTTATCTGAAAAGAAAGTAGAAAAAATATTATTTTTACTATTATGAGTGAGATTTTTTTTTTCTTTTCCTTTTTCTATTAGTTTTAATTACCATCTCCACCCTTCTTTACTTCTTGTTGTAAGCAATCACTAACTATTTCAATCAAATTACAAAAACTTCCTCACTGAATAAAATCTTCTTTCAGGTAATTTCAAGTAAAATAGATCTTTCACAGCATCATCTGTAAATTATATCTATTAGAGGCATAATAAATCATCTGGACAATTGGGGCAGAATAGCATGGGTTTTCTTAATGTTATGAACATAAATATCTGTTAATAAACCTTTAAAAACTATTTCAGATTGAATAAAATTTCAAAATAAATAGACTACCTAAAAAATACATTTCTGCCTTTCAAAAGATGAATTTACCTGTGCCCTGACTCAAAAATATTTAAAGGTAAAATCTGTTTCAAACATTTTATAAGTGCATTCCTGAGCCTAATTTACTTGTGAGAAGTCAAAAGCCCCCAAACATTAAGATTTGGCTGAAAAATTAAGTAATCTAGGAAACACCTTTTTTGCTTCCTGTTCAATCTGCTCTTCCCCTAGTGCCCACAGATTATTTTCCTTTTTCTCATGTAAAATAGGATTACAATTTTAAAACCAAAGGATCTAGGTATTTGAGAAAACCAACTCTATACAGGATACAAGAAGAATTTTTAAATGAGCCAAAAAGCCACAATTCATGTAGAGAAATAGGGGTTGTGGTTGGATAAAGCTGAAATTTTTCTATGGAATAAAAAAGACTTGGCAGTGAGAGTTTG
Organism: Pycnonotus jocosus; assembly: GCA_013400435.1. NCBI lineage: Eukaryota > Metazoa > Chordata > Aves > Passeriformes > Pycnonotidae > Pycnonotus > Pycnonotus jocosus. The sequence continues at coordinate 153,657 of VWYP01013769.1, read as the reverse complement.
CATTTGTTTTTCTACTATGTGCACAGATTGCCACAAGCTACAGGCACTATCTACCCTGCAATAATATACACTTGGAGATGGAATTAGGGACACATTCACAGTCTTACTGAGTATCTTTCCTCATTTTGCATGCTTAATTGTACAAATCAAATTCTAGCAATGTTGATTTGCCTGTACTATATATCTGATACCTTAAAACAGATAAATCAAAAAAATATTCACTAAAAAAGCAAATTTCAATCACTTCAAAGTTCATCAGTCATTCTATTTTTCTAATTTTTTAAAATCAATGCCTCAATTCCTTTTCTTTTGAATCCTCCTGCAAATGTTTATGTTTAAAACATTTTGAAATATTTCCTAGTTTCATGACACGCTTGTCTTGGTCTCTTCCAAAAATTATAACATCATCATAAATATTCAGAGACTCTATACACCATCACATGACTTGTTAATTAAACCTTGATATTGCTCAGGTGCTGACGAAACTTCAAACATCAATCTTCTGTAGCATTATGGTTTTGCATGATTCACAAATAGTATGCCCGTTTTACATCTAGACTGAAGCCCAATAAAGAGTTTACAAAGGATGTGAAGATTCTACAGAATCCTCACTTGGGTGCTGCAGACAGTGAAAAACTAAAGGCCTTGTAGAGAAAAAATTTGATACATAGTTGGAGAAGATAGAGAAATTAACTGCCGTGATACCAGTCCCTTTCAGAAAAAACGTGGAAGTCTGTACACAATCCACCTTTTTGTTGTTGTTGTTGGGGGGGTTTTTTTGAGAATTTTAGTGTGCATTTATCAGAATAATGCCTTTGTGAAGTGAACAGTGCAGTCAAGTCCCTGCTCTTCAATGTGTTCTGGTTTTCAGCTCCTCAGGGTCAAGAAATTCCTCTCAGCAAAGCATCTTTTATACAACTGCAAACAAATCGTTCTGCTTTACCAAACCGTTCAGAAGGCAGATGAAGACATAACATTAATTAATGAATTGTAATTATGTATTATACATATATATATATATCTGTTCATATGGGTGAGGTTATGAATCAGGGAATATGACTAAGAGAAGAGATGATTTGCTTTAGGATTCAGCACTCATTAGCTTCCTGCAAATCTCTCTAAAAACTGCAGGCTGTGTTCCAGGGTAGGTACTTGGTATCTGTCACAGAGAATGTCTTGGTCCTGCTATTGGAGCCGCGTGCAACATACTAACATACCTCAAACTAAGAAATTCATTAGTAAACATATTGTCCTAGGGTGATTATATAAATAAATTATATAAAAATATACAAAAAATACATGTTCTAGCACACAGGTTATAACATACTTACAATATTCCGTCTTGTAATGATCAACTTATTTTCATGTCCAAACAGGGCCTGCAACCTCAGTAATAGGAAAGGAGAATTTATGACAATCTCCATATGTATATTTCAGAAGTTCTAACTAATATTTTTCTGTACTTACAGAGGAAAGAGAAAAGTGGCCTCCAGTTTGGACACCTGATCAGTTTATTCTCTGAATATTAGAAAAAATATTTTTTCTCAAAGTGAATTTCCCTTGTTAAAATGTATATATGCACACACAGGTACAGTGTAAACCCTATTTTACACAGGTTTATGGCTATAATAAAAATTTATTATTTTGAATTATCTAATTTGGCTTTCACCACTTTTCAATTTTTAGTAACTGCAGGACAACTGATTATCTAATATTTAGGGTTACATACAATGCTAGATAAGAAATGATGATAAATCAAAAATATGTGGATGTTTGACAACATGGAAAAATTTTAAGGAGCATACCAAATATATTGATAACATATCTATAATGAAATATTCTTAGATTGTCACTTTGTTGCATAGGATCCATTAAGAATCTACTTCCAAAATGCTTTTTGAATAGACATCTGCAGCTCCTACAGCTGTAACACAACAGAGTTAATTTTTCTTTAACACTGTTCATCCAAACTGCATCTCAAAGCACTTTATGGGGGTGCAATAGCAGATATTTTTCACATTTTTCAGTACTGTGCTTATGATTTAAGTTTGGTACATCCAAAAGCCAAATATGACAGATTGAGAGTTTGAAATTGAAAATACATTTTTATGTAGATGTTTTCCAATAATGTTTATTGGGCATGACACTGCTCAGTTTGGCATTTTTGCCACTGAGGTTTTTCCTTATACTCTGAGATAACATGGAAGACCATCAACTCTGTTCTTATCCATCTAATGACTAGAAAAAATTCTACAGTGAAACTGAAATTCCATCCAAATATCATGAGAGAACCAGAATATATTTTTATTAACCTGGTATGTATTCGTTTATATTTCTCTCCTAGATCATTCTTCAAATCTATTTTCCATGTCCATAATTCCATTACATAAGAGTAGATGTTATTAAATGATTAAAAGCAAAGAGAGCTGACCGTCACAGGAATGCGTTGCAGTTTATAATTTTAAAGTCTTCCCCAGAGGAACACATACTTTATTTGACATTCATTCCTTCCATCTCCTTAGATTATCATTTACAGTCTAATAAAAAGTACCTAATAGCATTCTAAGCTGCTTTAAAAGTATGGTGTACAAAACAGTATTTTTTATCATGGAATCATAACACAACTGTGTATTCCTGCTTTCCTACTCTTATCTGTAATGTAACCAGGCCTCTTGCTGGGTTACATTCAGTAGTTTCGTTTTGTACCCTTAGTGGAAGAGAGGTACAAATGAAAATGCTGTCCAAAGATATCAGATAGAGGCACTACAATGCCTACAGATCAGGACTGAGGTATGGAAGAACTTATAACGAGATTCAATCTGTTGCTCTAGTAATTCCTATCTCACTCTCTGTTTATAATGTGAGGGATGGGATTTATAATGTGACGCATTTATAATATGTCAGCTTATGTCATCTGACCAACTACACCTTCCAACAAGAGAAAAGAAGACTGGGGTGTGACCTCAGTCTCTGCAACTACCTGAAAGGAGGTTGTAGCCAGATGGGGTAGTGTCTTCTCCCAGATAATAAGTGACAGGAAAAAAGAAAGCATCCTCAAGTTAAACAAGGTGAAGTTTAAATTGGATATTAAGAAAAAAATTTCTTCATTGAAAGGGTTGCCAAGCATTGGAAAAGGCTAATCAGAGAAATGATTGAGTCACCTTCCTGGAGGTATTGAAAAGATGTGTAGATGAGGACTTAGGGAAATGGTTTACTGGTGAATTTGGCAGTGGTGGGTTAATGGTTAGAGGCAATGATCTCAAAGGTCTTATCCAATCTAAATAACTCTATGATTTTAATCCTTTGACCATCATTGTCTTGTCTCATATGAGATATTTTTCCTATTTAATCGTTCACAGGGTACCTGTTCAGATTATAAACAACAGAGATTTTGTAGTACATTTTGATGCACTTGTTTATTTCACAGATTATAATCCTCTGAAACTCAGAATGATATTCCTATTGAAAGATAAAACTGTAAGTAACAACAACATGTGGCACTTTATTATACTGTGATTCAATTTATAAGAGGAGAGAGGTCTTTCTTTATTTTCTTACATACATAAGATCAGTCAAAAAATATAAAAAAATGCAATTAGGATCTTGGTCTCTGATTCAGTATTGGTAATAAATGGGGAGAGGGGGAGAAAATGCTACTGAGGAAATGGGGTGTGAATAGGAATGAGCAAGATACAGCACAAGCAATAGGGAAAACAGCTCTGTAGGTAAGGACCTGGAGATCCTGGTGGACAGCAAGCTGTCCATGACCCAGCAGTGTGTCCTTGTAGTGAGAGAGGCCAAGGAAATCCTGGGATGCATTAGGAAGAGCCTTGCCAGCAGATCAAGGCAGCTGATCCTGCCCCTCTACTCAGCCGTGGTGAGGCCACATTTGAAGAACTGCCCCATTTCTGGGGTCCTCAGTACAAGGAGATACAGAGCTTCTGGAGCAGTGCAGAGATACTAAGATGGTCAAGTGTCTGGAGAATCTCTCTTATGAGGAAAGGCTGAGGGAGCTGAGCCTGCTCAGTCTCAAGGAGAGGTGACCGAGAGGGGACGCCATTAATGTGTATAAATGTCTAAAGGATTGGGATCAAGAGAATGGAGCCAGACTTTTCTTGATTGTACCAAGCCATAGGAAATGAGGCAATGAGTATAAAATGATATGAAGGAAGTTCCACCTGAACAAGAGAAATTTTGGTTTTGTTTTTGTTGTGTGAGTGACTTAGCACTGGAACAGGTTGTCCAGAGAGGTTGTACGGTGTCCCTGACTGGAGATGTTCAAGAGCCATCTGGACACAATTCTGTGCCATGTGCTTTAGGATGACCCTGCTTGAGCAGGGAGGTTGGTCAATAAGACCCACTATGGTCTCTTCCAAACTGACCTAGTCTGTGACTCTGTGAAAGTTTTCCCTTTTAGGTAGGAAAAAAAAAAATCACAGAATGCAATAAATAATGTAGCATAGGTCATATAGACATTAAAATATTTTCATTCATCAGGGAACCTAAGTTGTAGACTGGGAGTACACTTGAAAATATGTTAAGTGCAGTAGTAAAAAAAAAAAGTCTTTTCTGATGTAAAGCTGAGGCCCTGAAGGGTAGTTTCAGCTTTCACAAATTCTTTTAGCTTTCCCTTTAGGAACAAAATGATGAGGATGTTAAGGCATTTTTTTCTCTCTTCATCAGGGTATTTGACTTTCCTAAAGAAATAGCATTATTTTTTTCAGATTTCTGAAATATTTAAAGTTCTGTGGTATGTCATAGAAAAACAACTTAAACAGCTAAGTTTATATAATGTTATAATTTTCTTCTAGTCAACCAATTGAGTAATATATTATTGAAGAGAGTCCTGAATTTGAGTAAAGAATTAAACAAACTATGGCTAACAACAGGCCTGTTACCACTGTAGATGTATGGCTCACACTAAGTCCTCTTACATCACTAAGAAGTAGAGCTGATTCTGCACTTCTTCACAAGCCGTACTTGGAAACTGGAAGTATATACCTATATAGCAGATGCTTAGGATGCAATTTTTGATGAGACAATGAGAAGAAAAAGAAATTACTTCAAAAAGAGTCCAGATCCCAATTAGGAAGTGCCCTGTCTGGGAGATCCTGAGCCAGTGAATACGTCTGCAGATTGGAATGGCTAGAATCCTTTCAAGACAAAGAGGACGTAGTTGGAAGCCTGTTACAATGACCCTGAGAAATGTGCCAGCAGAGACTTTTCTCTTAATCAAACAGAAACTTCATTGCACAAGAGCTAAATTAAGATTCAATTCTTTGTTGTGCTGATTTAATGGACATCAGAAAGTTAAAATCTTCCCTTGGTGACAGCATAATTTATATAACCTCTGAAATAAGCCTTGGGAAAACAGAAATAACAGTTCTAGGAAAAAAAGCCCAATGCAAACCCAAACATAAAACAAAACAAACAAAGGAATCCCCCAAATCACAAATAAATAAACCAAAATGAAAAAAATCCACCTCTTCCAACAAAGAAAGGTGTGAAATATGGATATAGCATGTTTTGAAATTGTCAGATTATAGACCTTGAGCATGTACCCATGACCTCCTTTTCCTAACATAAATTCTGAGAAGATAGGTTCCTCAAGTTCAGAATTTTGGTATTTAATGCAAAAAGAGAAGACATTTACCAAGAATCAAGGATATGAGGAGCAGTTCTATAATGTGACCATGATTGGCCTTGAATCCATCAGGAAATTACTCTTAAGACAAAAGGCCTGATGACTCTATCAGTTTTGAGTTTACTTAATTGAGGCTATCATTGCAGATTCAGATACTCTTTTGCAGTAGCATATCAAAACTCAGTAGGAAGAAAGAAGAAATGCAGAAGCTGGCTAAAGAGCATCAAAGAAGTATAAGACCTAATTTCAGTATCCCTAAAAAACAGTTTCGCACTGGTGGGTGAACCTTAGCTGGACACGAAGTGCCCAGCAAAGCTGCTCTATCACTCCCTTCCTCAGCTGGACTGGAGAAAGAAAATATAACCAAAGGCTTCTGGGTTGAGCTAAGGACAGGGAGAGAACATTGAGCAGTTGCCATCACCGGCAAAACAGACTTGGGGAAACGGGTGAATTTATTACCAATCAAATCAGACTATGATAATAAGAAAAGAGAATAAAAACTTAAAGCACCTTCCCTTACCTCTCCCCTCTTCCTAGGCTCAACTTGACTCCAGATTTCTCTACCTCCATCCCCAACAATGTGAAGGGACAGGAAAAGGTCCCTGCAGTTACCTCATGGCATTTTGTCTCTGCTGCTCCTTCCTCCTCAGGGGAAGAACTCCTCAAACCCTTCCCCTGCTCCAGCCTGGGCTCCCTCTCGTGGGAGACAGCTCTCCATGAACTTCTCCAACCTAAGTCTTTCCCATGGGCAGATTTGCATGAACTCCTCCTTCTCCACTGACCTTGGTCTCTAGAGAGCTGTTTCTCTCACATATTCCCACTCCTCCCTACAGCTGCAGCTGTTCTTGCATAGTAACTTTTCCCTCTCCTTGACTATGTTTTCACAGAGGCACTGCCACAGTCACGGATCAGTTTGAGTTTGTCCAGTGGAAGGTCCATCTTGGAACCAGTTGGCATTTGCTCTATCAGGCATGGGGAGAAGTTCTGGCATTGATTTACAAAAACCATCCCTTGATGTCCCTCACTACCAAAACAGTGGCATATAAACTCAGCATAATAACTTAATACTGAAGCATATTAAAAGTAGCTGTATTACAATCCAAGCAGCCACCTGCTGGATTACTATTCTAGAACTTCATAAACACATTTTTGAAAGACTTTCTTTTAATTTCAAGCCTAATTTTACATATGGACATGAGGCACAAACAGTATAATCCATAGGAAACAATTTTAAAATGTTCTGCCATAGGAAAAAAAAAGCGCTTATTTTCTTCAAGAATAGGAAAAAAATTCTTAAAACCAGATGAGGTCCACCAATCTGTTTTGTTTTGTTTGTTTGTTTATCTCTGTATGATTTCTTAGCAAAATTAATACAATTTTGCCTTGTCCAGTCAGTGCACAGGCACAGAAAATACACTTGGTTGAAAGAGATGAATCTAGTTAGCATCTCAGTAAGAAGCACAGACTTTAATGTTATTTAAAGTAAATAGCCTTCAAAATAGAGGGATTATAGTTTACATGGATTTAATATATTTTAAAATCTTTTTTAATTGACTGGAACTTAGTAAGCTACTCATTCTATTTCTGTATAGATGGCCTTATTACTGACACAAGTAATTAAATCTATGTTCCAGTAAAATCTGTGTTACACTTTGTAGAAAAGTAATGTCTTTTAATTTCATTTAAAGACACTGCAATTTGGATGAGATTAGAATATTTGCTTCTGTCTACATCTAATTATTTTTACCTTCACATTTCTTCTTCATATTGTTAGGTTATTTTGTAGCTATAAATTTGCCATAACAATGTTTTCTTTTTCTCATTTTTTCTTTTTGTTTTGTTTTTCTGCTGAATTGATAATTTCATATTGCATTTGATAGCTCTTTAGAAGAACTATATTTTATGAATTATCCTTTTAGTAATCTCCTGGAGCCTTGATTAATATTTAAAGAATTTACTGGGCACAGCAAAGACATAATAGACTTTAAACTCTAATTATCCTGTTTCACTGCTTGCTATGTGACTAACTGTGAGTTTAGGTATTGAAGTACACAAATTGCTGAAACTGAAAGTTAGGGATTTACTTTTGCTGGTGTCTATGACATTGTAATATATCCTAAATAGTTTCAATGTCTGGAAAGTGTGTTTGAAATATGATGTCTCAATAGGTAAAATTTCTGGCTATATGTTTCAGGGTGTATTTATGGAGAAAGTACAAATATCACTTGGATAACTATTAGTATTGGAGCTGTTTGGGTCATCTTCACTTACGGACTGCAGCAAAGCATATCTGGAAGCAACAACATTTGCAGTTTGAGATCTAAAACATAACCCTTGCACCTACCCCTGAGAGGATTCTCATGTGCCACAATTAGTTACCCTTTGATTGCTTTATTTATTTCCTGAAAGCACCTCAATCAATCTCCTTTTCAAGTTCCTCTAAGTTTGATAATTCCTTCTGAAATTCTTTCTTTTGTGACCTCATTACATCTTTCTGAGCAAAGCGCGCTGGAGACTTAAGTTCAAACAACCTTTCATATTAAAAAAAGAGTATTCAACAGCCATGTACAGTGGCAGCTCTTGCTTTTCATGCTTTGTTGAGGGAATTATCTGTGATCCTTTAGGGCTGCAAACAACTTAACAAATATTGTAAAGCTGAGGTATTTATCTCCCAGAAATAGGATTAAACTACTGCCTCTCTTGTTTTCCTCTGCTTTACCTTGGTTATGTCCTCATTTTAAATATGTTTAAGTACTGTACTTTCTCAAGTGCTAGTCATGCTGTTCTCCAGAATAATGTGACCTTAGTATTTTTTATTTTCATTTTTTTAATTACTAACAGAAATAAAAAATAAATGTGCATAATCATGTCTTGAGTGATCCTTACTGTTGCTGACTTCAGTGAAAGAAAAAACTTAAGCAGACAGGAAAAGCAGAGAGGGAAAGAAAAGAGAGGGAGAGATATACAAGTTCTTTCTCACTAAAGAGCAACATGAATTTTTGACTGTGAATCAGCAAGCAGAAAATGCACAGGTAAATTATGATTTATATATAGTATTTTCTGGGACTCAAGAATATTTCTGCCGACACTTTGTACTGGAGGAGAGTTTGGCAAGAAACTGGGGCAACCTGGGGGCAACCAGCAGCAATCTGGGAAGGCAGTTTGTCACCTACTGGTAGAGGCTTTGACAGAGTGTTCATCCACTATTCCCTATCTGTGCTCAGTAGGTATGGGAAAAACTGCAGCCTGGGGCAATGACCACAGAGAAGAGCTGATACCCTCAGTCAGCCCCTGCTAACATACAGCAATTTCAGTGCACTTTTAGAGGGCACTTGATGTAGTTCTGAGGTTTTGCTTAAAATAAATCCAAACTTATATGTCTTTGTAATTAGTTTAACACAAGTCTGTGTGATAACAAAATGCCACCGAAATATCCATCCTGTCAATTGAACGTGGGAGAACATCAGGGTTTCACACAGAAATCAGAACTCATCCTAATAAAACTCAGTGGGAAGCCAATTCTAATCACACAATTTAATTTTGGTCCTGAGATTAAAATGGGGGGAAAGCTCTCAAATCATTAATTCCTGCAGTAAACCAACTCTAGATTTAGGGTTTGAAAGAAAAAAACAATTAGAAGTGGGATAAAGAAAATATCTGAACTCAAATATAAATTGCACATTTGTATTACAAATATTGCTTTTAAAAATAAAGGTTACTTTCTACCTAATGTCAACAATCCTACAGTTCCAAATATTATCCAAATCCTACAGTTACCCTAACAGACTAAAAAATCAGATACTATTACACAAATAACTTTATTCAATACTTTTAAAATTACCTGTTGCTTTAATGGTTCAAATTGACATATATTTATGAAAGATATATGTAAAAAAGCCAAATATTACTGGAATAGAAAATGTAAACTATACATGTTGGAAGGTTAAGATGTAAATATGTTCACCTTGTTAAGTTTTGGCGGGGAAGAATTTTCTTTTGGTTTTTATTTGTTTCCTTATGACTTTCTGGTAGTGAGCAGTTCAAGCAAAACTTCAATCAGTGTTCAGAGATTTTAGTGTGTCTTGGAGGTTAATCCTACCAAAATTCATGGACAAGTTTTATTTGACAGCTGTATAGATAATTCATTTTTTAGCAGTGTATAAACAAAAACACAAAATAAAATGTTTAGAGTTATCCCAAGGATGAATCCTGCTTGGTATATGAGAAACAAAATCCTTTGCTCATATTTGACAAAGATCAGAAAGTTTCTGCTACATTCTATGCCGATTTTTATATACACATGTCCCCAGAGCTGTTCTCATTTAACAACCCCTCAGTGGATCTTACACTTTATCCGAGTATGGTACCTGCTCTGGTGACTGTGAGCACCCATGAGGGACTCAGACTAACAGTTTATGAAATACTCTTTGTTAGCAGAAAATTGTGACAGGTTGCTGCTGGTGATAGCATCTGACTGCAAAACCATATTCAAAGCAATACACAGACCAGCTCTAATCCCCAATAAAAATATTCAGCACACACAGAGTGTGGTTCTCACCCAATATGCATCCCTACAGGGAGAAGACAGATTCAGCCTGTTGACTAATCCCAGCAGTTATAATGGAGTTTTTCCTAACCTATCCCCATTCTCAACTTATTTTTATACTATTTGTTCATATTTAGGTGGAGCTTGAGCAACTCCAGTCATACATGCCTTTGGTACTGATTGGTGTAAACTTCTCTCCCTTCTCTCTTACAAACACAGTCCATGAAAATTAGAGTGCACGCTCAGTGAGGGGTTGTACCTTGAAGGCAGGTAGCTTAGGAATGGAGGTGTGTATTAATATTACAATTAGGTTATGATGAACCAAGTTCATCCAAAGAGAGTGATTTCACCACAGTTGTTGGCTCAACAGCAGGACATCTCTCTCCCCTGACTGACAGGTGCTATCCAGTTTATCAGCTGCAAAAAACCATTCAGTTCCCATCCCTGAAAGGATTTCGCCACAAGCTGGGCTGGATGTCTCCACTCTACTCCACCCTCCATTCCACCCCTGTTAGCAGACTGTAGGTGTGGGGAATCACTCTGGATTAGGTCTCAAATGCTCCAGTTGTAATCCACCCAGGAAGTAGCAGCTGCATTTTACCCTATAATTTCTGTATCATTATAACTTCTGTTGGGATGTGAACATAATTTCTCAACTTCCTCTAATTTTACTCTCAGAGCTGGGAAAAAAAAAATAAAAAAAAAAATAAATAAATTAAGCTTCCAAAGATGGATTTAAAACTGTGCAAGTCAATGAAAAATTGAGATTTTGAAAAAAGTACCTGCACAACTCAGAAGTGTTTAAACTCAAACTAACTTCTTAATGGACTGCAGACTTTTAAATTCTCTACATACAACTTATGGGCATTTATGTTCATGGCACTGGGAATACATATGTATTCAGTGGGTACAAATGCACTTAAATAACACACCTAGCAGGAATCTTGAACCATTAGATATCTGCTAGACAGTAGAACAGAAAGAGTGTGATTTGATGTTCTCCAACATAAGTGTATACTTGCTCTACAAATTCACTGCAAGTTATCTTTACATATCTTTAAAAATTTCTTGGTCCTCCCAAATTAGGATGCACAGCTCTATTCAATGATTCAAGAGGAATCTGGAGGAAAATACAAAATCTTTAACTCCATTTAGACTTCAATTTCCTTATATTTCTTCTGAGTTTACAATCCTACATCTAAATTCTACATCCTCATCTAAACCGGACTTGTGAACAAAGAAATAAATGGTAAAAATAAACAAACAAGAGTATTCTTCAGTGAGAGTACAGCATACAAGATAAACTTCTTATGAAAGAGTGGCCTAGTGATGTGATCCTTGTTTCCATGACTGCTTCTGCTTTTCAATATTTAATATAAAATGTATTCACCTGTCAGGGATTAGGATCTCAAATGCGTCTTCCATTCTTTTTCAGTTGAAGACTCCCTCTGGCAGCAGTCCAAACAGCAAATTGTAAAGGTGGCAAAACTGTATGAGAGGGACAGTGATCAGCTATTCTACCTAGAACTCAGTCCAGCAGTTTCTGCTGTTAGTTCTGCAGAGAGCAGAAACTCACAGACTTTCTTGTCTTCTCTTTCTACAGGTCCACCCCTGCTGGTCCATCCACTGTGCTTTGTGTTCTAAAAGTCCTGTTTTAGATTGTGCCCTAAACTCTTGCAATATGAGAATTTTTGTCCATGATCATGAGATTTCTTCCATAAACTGCTGCCCAACAGGAAGCTAGGATTTCCAAAATTATGTAAGACATCCTCACCTGCTGGTAGTTGTGCCTTTTTTGCAACCACAGCTCTGAGGCTTGTCCATGAATGTGGTGTTACTGACTGATCCAATGTATCACATAAATTCACCAGCATAATAAACTGATCTTGCAAATCGCAGCATTCACAGTGTAAATAAAAAATATATTTAAGAAACCCAAACCAAACTAAAAAATTAAAGAAACCCCAAACAACACACACCAAAACCCAAACCAAACAATGAAACCCAAACTCTGGCATTTTCCACACATCTCAATGAAAACTCAAAACACCTTTACCCAAACTTCTGTAGAGAGAAAAATGCTTTTGAAATATTCAAGGAAGATATTCAGTGTAACTCACAGATTGATAAAATAACTCACATTGAAGAGAACCTTAGTCAAAACTCCTTAAATCAGTGAGGAGCTGTGAGATCAAATCAGACTGCTCAAAGATTTACATAGTTGGGCAAACACCTGAGGGTGGAAACTTGGGTAAAAAAATCTTTCTTTGGACAACCTGCTTCAAGGTTTTATTATCCCTATTTATTATTTATTATTATAAATGTGAAAGCATTTATTCTTACATCCAGTTGGTTAGACACTCCTACTTCTGTTTATGACAACTCTCATTTCAATGAATAACTATTTTCTCTTGCCCACCTGCCTTCAACTGCTGTGATGAGCCTGGCTCTGTCTACTTGATCACTTTCTCCCTAATATTAGAAAGGTGCTGTTCAGCTCCCTTAAAGCTGCCTCTTCTTCAGCCAAGGAAGTCCCTCAGCCTCTCCTCATCAAATTTTATCCTGTTAAATTGACAAAAAAAAATGGTTTTAATTCTTCTGTTGTAGTGTTTAGAGCATTCATTTTATATTCCAAGGCTATCTTTAGGAGAATATGAAAGCTAGATTAATGAGAAAATCGAAAGTAGGGAAGATGTATAAAATACATTTTCAGACACTGTGATTTGATCAAAATGAGAGAAACTGAGTGATTGGCTACAGTGGAATTAGCAGTCACAGAACTTTTCATGTTTCAATTCTGTGATTTTTCCCTATTTCTAATTTAAGTTAATAAATTATGAATTATATAAAGTTTTGCATTATGTTCTTCCGATGAAGTTTATAAAAGAATCATGATTTCATCTTTTCTCTACTTTGTGGTCATAAGTATGTTCTAGTGCCCTTTGTGCAAAAATATTATTCAAAAAATCTGTAGTTTCCATAAGCCCTTTTAGCATTTAAAGTTCCCTGCTTTCTCCCTTATTTGCCAGTGTGTGCTGGCTTTAGTTGAAATAGGGCTAATTTTTTAACAGTGGCTAGTATGGGTCTGTGTTTTGGATTTGTGCTGGAAACTATGTTGGTTACACAGGGATGCTTTTCTTATTGCTGTGCAGTGCTTGCACAAAGTCAAAGCCTTTTCTGCTCCTCACCCCACCCTGCCAGCACAGAAACCATGACTGCACAAGGAGCTGGGAGGGGACACAGCCAGGACAGATGACCCCAGCTGACTCAGGGGATATTCCAGAGCATATGGCATCATGGTCAGCATATAAAGCTGGGGGAAGAAGAAGAGGAAGAAATGGTGCTTGTATTGCCCAGTGAACATCAAGTGTGAAGGAGTCCTGCTTTCCTGGGAAGGGCTGAATACCTGTCTACCCATGGGAACTGGTGAATTAATTTCTTGTTTTCATTGGCTTACACACCTAGCTTTTGCTTTACCCAATAAGCAGTCTTCATCTCAGCCTTTGGGTTTCCTCACTTTTACTGTCTGCATTCTCTCCCCCACCCCACCAGCGGGGAGTGATCCAGCAGCTGCATGGTGCTTAGGTACCACACAGGATTCAACCAGGACCAAGAGAAGGGAAAGCATTTAATACCACAAACTTAAATTTATATTAAAAATAGGACTTTTGAGATTGCAAGATTCTGTACTTATCAGGTAGGATGAGACTGCAACTCACATTTTGTGGTGGTGCATTTTGTTGTCTTTGCAACGTTGTATCTTATGCTTAATAAGTTGTAGTTGAAAAATGGTTTGTTCCTTGTACCCCCTCTGCACCCTTTCCCCTTGGTCCCTTCCAACTGCCAATCCCCTTGTTACATAACCCTATGTCCTGCCTCCCTCCTGCCTGTCACCCCAGACCCAGCCTTCCCTTCTAGAAGGTTCGATCAGGTCTGCAAGGTAACTGGCTCAGGATTTCGTACCTCCCCCTCCTTCCATCCCTGTTGGGTGCCGGTTTGATTGTCAAGTTGTTAACCCCTCCCTGAGTTCTACTGATTGGTTCCCAGTTGAGCCCCTCCCAGAGAGCCGCCCCCCAATAAAACCTGCTGCAATCCTTCCCTTGGGGCTCTCTGGGGCAGACTTTCACAGTGTTGAGGAGCCCATGCCAGGGTCTCTTCAATAAAATCTGTTGTTTGTCCCCCCAAAGAGTCTCCCTTCGTTTCTCTGCCATCGCCACACTCCGGCTTCGAGATCAAAGAATCCACTGAGGCTCGGTGAGGTCTGTCTGCGGACTGAGCCGAGCCCATCCTGTTGTCGGTGTGCCCGGGGCTAGCTGGACGAAAGGACAGTGCACCGCGACAACATTTCACCCCTAGTCTCATATCTCTGTATATTTTGTATTGAGAAATGGATATGAACCCCTATTCATTTCAGGAATAAGTTCATAATTTACAAAAAAACCCTGACTGCATCTACATTTAGTTACTGTGTTGTGAAATCCCTGATACTTAAAAGAAGTTCTCACAGACAGCTGAGAATGAATCATATGAGAAAGTCTGTAACATTCTCCTGCCTTTGAAGACTTTATCTTCTCCGCTGGAAATGCTTTTAGCCAACATAAACTGTCAATTTCTGATTTTAAATACAGCTATCTAGCTCAAAGTGCATTCAAAACATTGTTTAAAAAATACTCCTTTTTGCTTTGTACTTTCCGTTTTAAAGGTGTGGGTGTCAAAGGAGAAAGAGCCTACAAAAGAGCCTTGTAAAATGTGTTACACAGTACGAAGCCCATACTTGAAGGGAGTCAAGAAGAATTCTATAGGTGTTCTTGATCTACAGTTTTAGTGAAGGGTCACACTGGCAATGTTTGTAGTTCTGACACCCTCTGGTTAGAGTCATATGGTTGCTAGAGTTGCTGAAGTGAGTAGCCCAAGAAGACCAAGGCTGATTCAGCTCTAGCAGCAAGATTGGGCACATTTTCTCAATATGCACACAGACAATTACATGTATTTCATACATATATGTATCCCCCTGGCAAGCCGCACATATCAGCACGGACAGAAAACACAACATTCATGCAAGCAGAAGCAGCATCCTGTTCCTCTCAGAGGCAGGCTGAAGATGCATTAGTGAGAAATATGTCTGTACATCTCTGTAGATACTGTATCTATATCTGTATGATGCATGTCTCCCCTGGAGCTGGCCTTACAGCCTATGTACTAATTAGAGCCCTTATCTCATTCTCCCAGCTGCTGGCACCCAGGCACTCAAAGCCCCAAGGCACACAGGTACACACACACGTGTAAGCCTGTACTGGAGAAGATATCTGGCAGGACCTGTGGCCCTCCAGACTGGAAGGCCCATGCGGGAGCAGGTTTGCTGGCAGGACTTGTGACCCTGTGGGATACCCATGCTGGAGCAGCCTGCTCCTGAAGGTCAGCACCCTGTGGAAGGGACCCAGGCCGAAACAGTTAATGAAGAGCAGGGTCTGTGGAGAGGACTGGTGTTGTAGAAGTTTCTGATGGTCTCCCATGGGATGGACCTCATGCTGGAGCAAGGGAAGAGTGTGAGGAGTCCTCCTCCTGGAGAGGAAGGAGTGACAGAGAATGTGTGATGAACTGATTACAGCTGAACCATTCCTTATCCTTCTGTGCTGCTGGAAAGGCAGTACAGATAGAGAAAAGTGAAGTTGAGCCCATAAAGAAGGGATGGGTGAGGGAAGGTGTTTTTAACTTTTTTTTTTTTAATTTGTTATTATTCTACTCTGATTTGATTGGTAATAAAATATATTACATTCCCCTAGTCTGCTTTCCGAATGACAGTAATCACTGAGTGATTTATCCCTGTGCTTATCTTGACCTATGAGTCTGTTTCCAGTTGAGTGATAAAGCAGCTCTGGTAGGCACCTGGCATCCAGTCAGAGTCAATCCACTGTGCTCCTCCAAACTGTAACATAAAAAATTTTGTACATACCCAAAATATTCTTCCTCTGGATTCCACACTGTGTCCCATATACCTAGCCAGTCATTATTCTCAGTGTGAAAGATGACAAAAGCACAGGACATGCAGACTTGCAGACTTTCCCAAGAATGAAATTCAATCTGGGTTATTCACATGGTCAGCTGGGGGTTTTTTTTGAGAACTCTTAGCTAAGACAAGATCATCAGCATCTAGGCAGATCCTCATTTTTCTATATCCTCCTATAAGAACCTGAAATTAACAGTTCCTAAAATTTGCTTTAATTAAAGGTGAAAAATCATTAAATCATAGATTTTTAAAAAAGTATGACCATTTAACTTCCTACTATGAGCTTTGTAGGCATGCTTTGAAGATGTCTTAAAACTGTTTAAAGACATAGTGAAAAGGGAAAGAGGGCATAATCTAAAACACTGCTATTGTCTTGTCTTTGTTTTTTGAAGATGAATAGCCAGACCAGATTTTGCTCTTATATACAGAAAGAGGAATGGGAAAGTAAATTTATGTATCTATCAATAAGGAAGTCACCAGATAGATGGTTGTTGGGTATTTTTAACAGAATGCTGAGAGGGATAGGGAGTAGGAGAGGCAGATGGAGAAAAAAAAAAAAAAAAAAGAAGAAGAGAAGTGGAAGAAAAAGGAAAAATTAAAACAAAGAAAATTGAAAAACAGTTTCTGCATTAATAGAAGAGGAAGAGACTTGAGAAAAGAATCAGGATATCAGGGACCTCATACAAAAATCAGATAAAAGTGTTTATCTTGTGTCACGGTGTGCACCCCTCTGCCGGCCTGGCTAGCCCCGGGCACACCTGCAACACGTGTGGGTATGGATCAGTCTCCGGAAAGACCTCGCCAATCCTGTAGATTCTTGGCCCCTGTCTGGACGCAGCACGGCAATGGTGAGGAAAGAAAAGGGGACTCTCAGAGGGGACAACTGCAGAGGTTTATTGGGTAAACTCACAGGAAGCTCCTCACCCTCAGAGTGTCAGCCTCAGAGAGCAAGGGACACTCGGTTACAGTAGCTTTTATTCGGGGGAGGAGACAAGGGGGATCCAGGAAAGGACCAGTCAGGTACAATGGGGTGTGGCTCTCAACATGACAGACAGAAAGGCAGACAAACCATAAAGGGAAGGAGGGGATTCCCCAGAGCTCTGCCCAATCATCCAGAGCCTTCCCTGGAACCTTCTAGAAGTAGGGAGAGGCCCCAGAATGACAGGCAGGTCCTACGGGCAGGGATCAAGGGGATTGACAACGGGGTCTGAGGGGAAAACAACTTTGAGTGATGGGGAAAACCAACTCAAAGGCAGGAAAATACATGGGAGAGATAGGAATGAACCAGAGGGAAAACTGGGGTACAAAAACCTGTGAAATCACAAAGAACTGAATTACAAAGGCAGAATATAACTTGGAAAAGCACCACTACAATCTTGACTGAGAGCAAGTATTGGTATATACAGTAACAAAACCAGCTTAACGATACCTCCATCTTCAAACATGACATATGCTCATCAATGACTAGAAAAATCAATATTTGCTGTTAGAATTATTTCAGTTCTATTATCAAACTCCCATAATATATCAAATAGAGCATGTTATTTTGTGTTATTTTGCATCAATACACTCTTATCCTCCATTAAGGCTTTCTTTGTATTGGCTGAGCTGGAGTTCATTTTCCCACAGCAGCCCTCACAGTGCTGTGCTCTGCCCTGGTAGCTGGAAAGGAGCTGAAAGCCCTGCAGGGTTTTGGCTGCTGCTGGCAGGGCTGGCAGAGCATCAGCGCTGTCCCAACATCCCGGCCCCATCAGGGGCTGGGGGTGGGAAAGGTCCTGGGAGGGGACAGAACCAGCCCAGCTGACCCCAGCTAACCACAGGGCCATTCCACACTGTGTGATGCCAGCTCAGGTAGGAAAGATAACACAGGGAGGAGGAATGGAGGGGTATTTGTTCTCTGCAGTGTTTGCCTTCTGGAGCAGCTGCTCCAGTTGCTGAAACCCTGCTGTCTGGGAAGGGGATGGACACCACTCACCGATGGGAAGCAGAGAATAAAGCTTTTTTATCTCTTTGCTTATGCAAGTGTAAACTTTCACTTTTTTCTTTAGCGAATTGCCTTATCTTGAATTACAAGCTGTTTTGCATCTTATTTTCTCTCCCCTGTCCTGCTGGGAAGAGCAGTGATAGAGTGGTTGGCAGGTACCTGACATCCAGGCAAGATCAACCTACAATGTATTTCAGCTTGGAAAGACAAGTATTAGCACAAGTTTCTTTGTTTCAAACACCTGAATTCCTAATAAAACATTATGTCCATTCTATTTAGCAATATGGCTAGACTTTCTGTGATTTTGTGCTTTGCATACAGCAAGAACACAAAATCTTCATACTTCAGTATTGTTAGGCTTTCTCTTTTTACTTTTGCCTTCAGTCTCACAAAGTAGAATGACAAAGACCAAATATATGTGGCAAATACATTTCACTTAAATCTGGAGAAATCAGTCAGAATTCCCCTCCCCCATTCTGTTTTTTATTCTGTATTTCTGTGGTCTTCATACTTTCTTTTGTGCAGAAAGCTTGTATGTGTTTTTATATTCCACTTCAGAACAATTTTTATCAAAATCTTCTTTGAAATACTATTCATCAAAATGAGGCAGTTGCAAATTTCTGAGTGAACACAAGCATTGTTGAAATGATTTGGATGCTTTGGAAGCAGAATGTGATACAAAAGACAAAGAATTAAGAAAAAAAATACTTCAAGTAGCAGGAAATGGGTTTTTTTTGATTTTTTTTTTTTTTTCCTAAGCACAGACAAAGATGTCAGGAATTCTGATTATATTGTTGTGGAGCATTTTTAATAAACAAGGATTTTCCTCTGAACAAGTTGACCAAACCTGAGATTTTTTGCCTTGTAGAAACCAACAGGGAATCAGAGGGCCTCAGGCATTCCATAAAACTATCTTCTTGTTATGGAGATTGATTGACTTAGCAGAAATTTGAAGAGCTTGCAAATCTGCTACAGGGGAAATTCCCATTTAATGGAAGTTTTCCAGAGTCATTGGACCAAGTTTTTGTTCTACAATTTTGCTGAAGATGCACCAACACCAATGAAGTAATATTCTGTTTCTGTGTTTGATTTCTAAAGAAAATACTAACTACAGGAAAATGAAGAACATGAGAGAAATAAAGCATATGAAAATAAGTCTCATAGAACAGTAAAGGTTTAGTGTAGCTTTCTTCTCAAATCAAAATCTCTTGAGATTATTTATGTTATCATTTTCTTCCTATCTACTTGAGCATATGAGAATAGAGCTCATTCTCTGTAGAGATATGCTAGAGGGGTCCTAGAGATAGGATGTCTTAATGACTGTCTTGTGCAGTAAATTATTGTGAGAAAATAATTTAACCCGTAAATTACCATGATGACCCCATGATGTCATTAAGCTACCCCATTTGGCTACTCCAGCTTTAATGCTTTAGCAAGAGTCACTACCTTTCATTTGTCTGAGCCCTATGAGCAACAGAATGAAAATTGACAGCATCTCCACAAACAAAAATTTTGCGTTTGATGCTTCCATGCAACAGCAGGTGCTTTCATTTGCAGTAAGAGCAGTCCTCCATCCTCCAGCAGGAAGACAATTGGCAGCAAACTATAAATGAGAATTTCTTCTCACCTGTCCAGACCTTCAAGGAAGTAAAGAAGTCAGGCTGTGCTCTTTGTCTATTCCCTCCACCAAAAACGAATAAGTAGATCAGTTTTTTCAACCCAATGAGTTGAGCTGGGATCCTAAAACTGTTGTTACTTACCTATATGAAAGTACATCCAAAAAAGCTATCTTGAAAATACATTATTGAAGCTGAAAAAGCAACTGTTCAAGTGCTAAGAACCAGAACATTCCTGTTCCCTGTAGAAACTAAATTCAAGCTTCTAGCACATTTCTCCTACACAGTGAGTAAAAGAACCCCTTTGTGGAAGCATAATCCTCCCGTGTAATCAAGAATGTGCTTGAGAGAAAGTGGTAGCTCTGGAACTGCAACACTTGTGCATACCTAAACACACATGCACACTGCTCCCTCCTTTCCCAGACTCCTTGTGTGCGGCAGTTCTCACATACAAATCCCTCAGCTCAGGCTGAGGCAGTAGTCAGTATGTCCTAACTCTGACAACTCCTCACATACTGGGTAAGAAAGCAATGTTTTACCAGTGTCTTGGCCAATTATCAAGGCAAAAATCACAAATAATTGCTATTTTTAAGAGCCTCACTCTGAAGCTCTACGTTAGAGATGCTAGTTCTTACTCAGTTTCAGATATCATTGAATATGATATCTGTTGATATAGTTGATAGATATAGTTGAGGTAACTAGATACTGACCTTACAAAAAACCCCAAACAAAATAGTGTTGCCCTTTTTTTAGTCACAGCCATGGGTAGGAGATGATTCTGTGTCTATTGCCAAAATGAGATTAATGGTTCAGAGTTCACTATATTTTGTAACCCATTATTTCTTCTGTAGTAATGCAGTGGCTTAATCTTTTTGCACATTATCAACTATGAAGATATCTTAAAAGACTGAATCTCCATTTAATATGAAAGTTAATTACAGTTTGGAACAGCTAGGGAAAAAAGAGAGAAAATTGGATTACTTGTGACAATGTTGTGACAGGCTTTTTGCCTATGATGATTTGCCATAGCCTTTGAGTTCTGGGTGCAGCTAGATGATAGTAATATCAAAACTATCTTGAATATGCAAATACACATATCTATTACAAAACATTTTATTTATTTTTTTGTTACAGGTGTAAACAGCAGGGATAAAACAATTCCCTGGAGTTTTCATGTCTCTGACAACAATCCCAGACATTTCAAATTCTGAACTAAAATATCTTCAATATTTCTAGAGTAGTTTTTGATGCAGTCACAATTATTTTGTAAAAAAATTAATTCTATAAAAATTCAGACAGAAATATTGCTTTTTTTCTTGTTTTTGTGTTTTGCTTTAGAATAAACAGAACATAACATATATGAGAACATTGTACACAAGAAATTTATATGACAATTTTTAAAGAAAATAATTTCTGTAACATATAAGCAGGTTTTTTACTTAAATTTTTTGGTTTAGCTAAATTTTAAATATTGAAATGGCATAAATTTGCATTATTTTATTGCCAAAGGTAAAACTAAATCAACACAAAATTTCAGTTCATATTCAACTTAGTGAATATTTTTATTAAGAATATATCAGGGAAAGGTCAATTTTTACACATGAATAACTTGAATTTGTATTTCAGATTCATACGCTTTAATCCCTGCAGCAAAACTTTCAACTGAGCAGAAAATATTTTTTCAATGAGCCATTTACTAAAACAATCACATAAATGTACTTCTAACACTGCATGAACCACCACTGTGACAATTTGCCATGATTTAACTTTCAAATTTGAAATTGCTGACATGATGACAAAAAAGACAAATAATGAGAGCAAACACATTACAGGAAAGGGCACATTTTTTTGGTAATTGTCACAGAATTGTGTCAAAAGGACGTATAGCTCCTGTTGTGGAAAATAATCTTGTATTTTTGTTCGATTCCAGTTTCATATGGCGTATAATAATTTACAGCTCTTGGGGAGCAAGTGTCAGCTACCCAAGAGAGTGCATTTCCAGTCTTAAAAGCTTCTTCGTGTTATTGCTTAAAGACTTCATTCTCAACATTATATTTTGCACGTCACTTGCTTTTCCCAATATTTTTTTCTCTTTATACTTACAGTGTTTTTCTAAATGAAGCAGCCTTTTATATACTCAAAGTATTAACAATTTCTCAACTTCTTTTAAAATATTATTTTGAAAATGAAGGAATAAAAAATTTTATATCTTGTTATATACTATAATTTAAGGCTATCTTCATATTAATTGGTTTTAGTCATGACAAGAAACTATTGATTTAAGACACTTTTCCACCAATATAATGACAATATGAATAAAGAATGCATGTAGCTTGCCCCAGAAACAGGCATTCTTCCTGTTGTGAGGTACAATTTTGCCTTTGCAAAAAACATGTCTGATTTCATAGAACTGCAGAGGACCTAAAGACATGACACGCTTTATAAACCACTGAAAAGCAATTGTTTGCTTGCTACTAACTCTTATTGTAAATACACTTAAAAGCTGCACAAGTTAATTGTTCAGTGCAGATTTTTTCTTCATGGAGGGCTGTACTTCCTGAAAAGAATTTACATTATTTTTTTTCCATTTTCCAAGCCATAAGGTAATCAAACCATTTTAAAATATATTTTTTAAAAAAATTATGAAAACTGTCTTGTACTGAGACTTACGAAAACAAAACAAAACTGATCAAACAAGTTGGTCCATTCCTCAAAAGTAAATTTGGAATGCACCCAACTCATCTAAAGAAAATAGAACCTCAAAACATTGAAAATTTTCTGCACTCAGAATGTAAAAATGTGCTTGAATTTGAACATTTAAAATTTTAAAATTCTTAAAATTTTCCATTTCATTTATATTTTGCATAGGATAAGAAAAAATGAATATTTTCTTTAATAAGTTGATTTACATACAGAGACTGTCTTTGATAGAAAGGAACATGATATAACTGTTCTTGAATTAATAAACATACATGGAAAAACTTGATATTTGAAAATATTAATTGCTGGGTGATTTTTTAAAATTACCTGTTTATTTACCCATATAGAGTAAAAGTTATTGTCTTTCTTCCATGCAGTTTCCTAAACATTAAAAACATGAGCACTTGGTTTTGTTTCATGAAACTAGCTAGAAATAAACTTTTAAGAAATTGATCTTACTGTGATATTCACCTTTTTGCAGTTTATGACAATAAAATGATGAATTGTCTTGCAGTAACACTCACTGAAGTCATGAAAGGTTAATAACTCATTTAAACATTCATTACATGTCCCTATCAAAGTCATCTTAATTTCACAAAGACATCTAAGTTTCTCTTTAGGGAAACACTCTCTCAGGATTCAAGTGTGATTCTTTATTAACAAAATGGCAAGTGCAAAGTTACATGTCAAAACCCTGACTGATGATGCTGCAAATTGGTTCTTCCACCAAAGCAGAAGACTTTAAATTACTGCTTTTTAAAGGTGTGCTCCCTCAAAGGCAATTAATGTGTCAGTTGTCAGTCAGGATTATTTAATTTCACAGTGAGGGCTAAGAAAATGGGTACAGCAGATTGATGAACAGAACGTGGTGCTGCCCACAAGAGAATTCTAATAATGCTTCTGGTTTTCCACCTTTATTTGGTCAGGATTTAAAAATTGAAAGTTCAGTGTGTCAAGTAGAATTTGGAAATTTTTTTTAATACATTCAAAACCAAAAAGAAACAAAGAAACAAAGAAACAAGAACCAACCAAACAACAAAAGAAACAAAACCACAAGAAAACTCACATACTAAACCATCACAAGGACATAAACTTTCAAGGAACATAATGTTCCTGGGCATTCATAACTTTACCCATGCAAGTCATAAACAAGCATGATAAAATTGCTATTTCCAGTATATCTGTTTTGTTATTTATCTTGTTGACAAGTTGTGTCCCACACAGCCCTATCTCAGAATGAACAATAGTTCACCTAAAAGTTGTAATAAGATTTTAAATAATTTTTATTTTGTGATTCAGGACAATGATTTCTAACTGATGTCCTATAACTTAGGAATGTCATCATGTCCAGAATTCAGAACTCTTTGCATCTGCCCTACTAATTTTTCCTGGTTCAAATCATAATTGTTCTCCGAAAGTTAATCTTGAAGTTAAATACACTTATAAACTGTTCAGTTCACATTTTGGACCTTTCTTAGACTATATCAGATGAATTCCTTACAAATGAAATTAAATTGGAAAATGCAATATATCCAGGACTATAAATCAGTCAGCCCTGAGTCTGCACTGAAGTCAGCCTGAAGTATACTCTCAGAAATTACATGGACATGAGATTCTCAGCACCAACATTCCAGTGCATAAATCCATTCCAACTCAACCACACCATTTGTTGATATACACATAGATCAGATGTCTCCTGCTGATGCTGTTCCAGCTGTCATCATGCAATCAAACTTCCAAAATATAAATATATCTGTAGGAATGCAACGAATACTTGAAATAAAATCTGAGAATTGAGAAACAGAGGCCATGCAGAAGAACTTCAGTGTGGAAACAGTCATCCCAGTTATGTTTTGCTCTTTGCGAGTCCTGATGCCTCGAAAAACAAACAGCATAAAAGCATAACCCTGCCTTTCAATAAGATAAATGTTTGCTGTGTACACAGATGGGATTTGATAAATGCAGAGGGGTAACTTACAGATAAATACATGACTAAGTTTTCTGGAAAAATGAGGCCATATGCAATAGATTTCCATTCTCTGAATAAATATGATCATCAAAATTGCTGTCCAGACGTTTGTCACATTAAAGCTTGCACTATTTTATATTACTTGCATCTATTGTTTTTAGTTTTATTGATTCAGAATTCAATTTGTTCAGTCTTCCAGTAGCAAAATGCAGTGTTTCTAAAGAAAGCATATTTAAGTAGTTTCCCTTTAAGCATGTAAACATGCCGAGCTGCTTGAGAAGTTATTATCAGAAGAGCAGAATGTTCCCTTGAAATGGAGGATGTTGTATAATGAGTGTAAAAAATAAGGTTTCCATGTATTCTGCTCAAAAAGAGATTTTGCATTAGAACAGGGACCAGAGAATCCTACATGTAGTTTTTTTTTGTATGGCAAGTTTTTACCAAAGAAATTACACAAAACAATTAAATACATACGGTTCTGTTACTTATTTAATAAATATATAACATTTAGAAAATGCTGAGGGCTGTCAATTGAAAAATAGATAAGACAATTTGAGTTTCACACTGGAGCACTTGTGTTCTGCTTGACTGACAAGTAAAATAAAGTAACATTTAGTTTTCTGCTTTCTCTTTTCAAAGACTTCTAAGAAAAGAAGAAGAAAGTTTCAATATTTGAAATATAAGGTAATTTTTAGAATTTTTGCTAATCCTTACAGAAGTTCATATTGTCATGAAGACAGAATGTCTTATCTTTCAAGAATGTAATCCAAAATGCCTATGGTGCTTTTACAATCCACACAAGAGCCTTTTATTTGTTAAAGCCATAGGTATCACTAGGCAGCAGAAATAAGGACCATATAACCAAGNTTTTATAAATAGTATATTTTATAAAATATATTCATTGCCTTTATTAAGGTATTTTAAATGTGTTTTTGAGTTTGAACAACAAGAATGTATACAAGACACAATTCATTAGGAAAGTACTCAACTGAAGAGGAATACTATTCTTGTTTCCTTAATGCCAATAGTTTTTTTGTTTTCTGAAAACTTCTCAGATTTATACATTTGATTCAAAGGTCATTTTTAATGTTAAAATTAAATCTAGTTGCATAAAATTATGTTGTATTAATACCTATATTTAGAATGTCTATTGTTATTAACATGTGACAGTACTCTGATAGCCTTTGTATTTCTTTTCTAAGACATGGTTTACAGAGACTCAAAGCCATTCTTAATAAACTTAATCATATGTATTAAAATATTTAATAACATTTTGCTACTGGAAGACATGTCTGAGGAAGTACTATATTCTGAATCATCTACATTGCAGCATCTGGCTCACTTTAAAATTCATTTTTATCTGAGTCATCTTATTCTCTTTTGCAACTTGACAGAATAGCTTGACTCATTTTTAAAGATACAAAATGTGTTTTTAAATCCTCAGCATGTGAAAAGCTCCTTGACTGATAATATTTAACTCACTCTTTTGTTCTAATATTAAAAGTTATCTTGTTTTCACTGCACTAGTCTCTACACATTTACTTTTAAAAAGTCAATCAGATTTAAACTCTTAGGAAAGAAAGCTCTTAGGAAAGAAAAAAAATCTCTGATTTCTGCACTTAACAGGCCCCTTTCTTGTGGGTAGCCTTTGTGCTGTTCCCTTCATGAAATGTAAAATTTGCTTAATGGACAAACAAGAGGAGAAAACTTTCTTTGCATAAAGATGGAGCTAAAGCAGACATCAACTGCAGTCTGAAATCTAATGGATGGAAGGATCCTTCCTCTGTTTCATGACTATGTAAAAGATTTGCATATCTTTAGAACAGAAATCATCACAAGTCAGCCAAAAAGTTTTGGAAAAAAAAAGAGTTTTTTCTGAAGAGGATTATGCAACATTCTTGGACTGGGGTGAAGTTCTGCCAGTGATTCTCCAGAATGACATGAATGCTGACAATTTTTATCCTGTTCCAGGGAAGAAACTTGCAGGCTTGATACAGCTTTTATATTTAACATCATTCCTGAAATTCTACCTGTTAGTTCAACTTATTCCAAAGATGGTGTCATTCATGGACAAGTTGTTCTTTGTCTTAAAATTCACGGTAAGTGGAAAGCTGGCAGCTGGCATAGAACAAAGAACAAGGCAATAGTCAAAAAACAAAAACAAACAAACAAAAGTTTTCATACATTTTTATAAACTGAGTCTCATAAATATATATTTTTAATACTTTTGGTTTTCCTTTGGAAAAAATTTGAATATTCTCCAACACATTGGCAAATAGATGACTGAGGTTTCCACACTTCTGCTTAGGAAGCAGGCCTTGTTTCTGGACATTGGGATTAAGGATGCTATAACTGTACAAACTTTTTCCTGCCACCAAAGATCAGAAAAAGATGACCTCCATGACATCCTTTCTAGTGTGAAATCTCTGACTTTTTGTTCGTCCTCTCGGACTAAAATTAATCTTTATTATTTCTGAAATGGATAGAGCAGCTATTCACAGAAATATAGGTATATATGGAGCACTAAGTCAATTTCCTTCCAGCATTGTAAATGTTTTGTGTATTTCATTATTTTGTATATTTCATTCAATATTTTTATTAAAATGTACAGAAAAAGTTTTGATCCCACTGAAACCAGAAAATTATGTTTCATTAGGTTCAAAGAGGGAAGAAATGGCAGGAGACAAGACAAGGAAAAAGGAAAGGGAAATTATTTTTTCACTATTCAGACACAAATATTAAACAAAAATTATGAACATTCCAGAGGGAGGCTACTGCTGGAGAATCCGAAACTATGCAGATTAAAATGTATTTGTTTAAATTGCCTAATTTCCTTGGCATTTTTTTAAGAGCTAAATCTTATTTTGAGAACACAAAAAAGACAGCCCTTGAGGATGTAATAAAGAAGCACACTTTTCCCTCAAAAAATATGTTGTGTCACATGTTAAAAAGTTGCAATAATGCAAAATTTATATTTGGCTACGTTTTAACATATTGCAAATAAGAATGACAGAAATGTCAAAATCTGCTACTACAAAGGGGTATTTCTTTACTGGAAGTAATTCTCTGTAGGCCAAAGATGAGGGAGATAATCTATTTTGTAACCAGCTTGCCCCTTTTTCTTAGCATCAGAAAGGTCAAGAAATGGTAATATGCATAAGAAAACACATAGTATGTTTCTCTTTTCTTGTCTCCTCCTGTCTGGGAAATGATAGTTCGTTACAAATATTTTTAAAAGGAATCCCACAACTTTAGCTATCAGACATATGGTAATTAGTCTGATTATTGCCTTTGCACCCAAATACTTATTGTTTAGTTCTGTGCCTTTATTTAGCTAGTGAGTATAGGAATATATAGCTGGTTTATAGCTGGATATAATGAGTCTAATCATAACAAACCTAATTCAGCTAACCTGGCTTCTTCTAGAAGTCCCTAGGGGAACGGAGACTACAGGTTCCCCACCTAAGCCCTGGGTGCAGATATACCACTGGCCAGAGATCTAAGCAGTGCAGAGATTCCCAATCAATAGGTTTCCCAAGCCTGAGAAATTCAAACTGGCTATAAAAAGAAGCTTGGAATAATAAAGGGGTTACTGGCTGTTGCCCAGGACTCAGAAGAGATCTGTGTTGTGCCTCTGTCTCCAACCCACAGACCTCATGTTACAAGTGAGAGGTTTTTTTTAAGACCAAAACTAACTAGTAGTGACCTTGACATTTAAGAAATCTTAACAGCTCTGAAGAGAGCCTCCACAGACCCAAAGAACTAGAAAAGCAGTTGTTACCAGAGAACTGTACTATTAAATTGTTAGAGCAGATGTATAGATGTATAGTTGTTGGAGCAGAAGAGAATCAGAATCATTGAATGGTTTGGGTAAGAAAGGAGCTTAAAGACCATTTTGTTACAAATCCCCTGACACAGCAAGGGACGTCTTTCACCAGAACAGGTGGCTCAAAGCCCCATTCAACCTGGCTTTGAACACTTCCTGGGATGGACATCCACAACTATAAATATCTCAAAGTTGAGTACCAAGAAGATGGTGCCTGACTCTTTCAGGGATGCCCAGTGACAGGACAAGGAGTAATGGGCAGAAATTAAAATACAGGAAGTTCCACCTCAACATGAGAAAGAACTTCTTTACACTGAGGTTGGCAGAGCACTGGAAAAAGCTGCCCGTGGGAGGTCATGTTGTCTCCCTCTCTGGAGACATTCAAAATCCACCTGGATACATTCATGTGTCAACCAAATAAAACCCATCTGTCCCTTTCCTTGGCAGGGATGTTGGACTAGATGATTTTTAGAAGTCCCTTCCACCAATAACAGTTCTGTGATTCTCTTGGCAACCTGTTCCAGTACCTCACCACTCTTATAGTAAAGAATTTCTTCTTAATATCTCATCTAAACCTACTCTTTCAGTTTAAAGTAATTCCCCTTATCCTGAGATGATATACCCTTGTAAACAGTCCCTCTTTAGGTTTTTTGTAGACTCCCTGGAAGGCTGCTGTATGACCTCCCTGGAGACCCTTCCCTTTTTTCAGGCTGAACAACCCAAATTCTCTCAGCCTCTCCTCATAGGAGCGGTACTCCATCCCTCTGTCTTTCTGGCCCTCCTTTGGGCTCACTCCAACAGGTCCATGTCCTTCTTATATCAAGGGTCCCAGACCTGGATGCAGTACTCCAGACAAGCTCCTACATGAGTGGAGTAGAGAGGAAGAATCACCTCCCTCGACCTGCTGGCCACACCCCTTTCGATGCAGCCCAGAATACAGTTGGTTTTCTGGGCTGCAAGTACATGCTTCTGAGTCATGTTAAGATGCTTGTAAGTCAATACCCCTAAATCTTTTTCCTCAGGGCTGCCCTTGATGAATTCTCTGCCTAGCCTGTATCTGTGCTTGGGACTGCTCTGGCCTACATGCAGGACCTTGCACTTGGCCTTGTTGAGCTTCATAAGGTTTGCATAGGCACAAATTCCAAGCCTATCACAGTCCCTCTGGATACCATCCCTCCCCTCTAGCCCATGGAATGTTCCATATAGCTTGATGTTGTCAGCAATCTTGCTGAAGGTGCCCTCAATTGCAGTCTTATGTGGGAGGAAGTATGTCATGAAGCAGAAAGCAAGTCACGAGAATGATGCAGAGACGTGGGCTGAGTGGCCGACAGCCTTAAGAAGTGTTCAAACACTGGATTATTAGGTATTTTGATGTGAGACTTCCTTAATTCTTCTTACCAAACAGTTCTGCTAATAAAATACATAATGACCCTTTCTTACTAGTACTTAGCCAGACCACTGGAGTATGATAAGTATTATAGATTTTCATTGAATATGTATAATGAGCTGAATAGACCCTTTATAGATTTGTACCTAAAATTCATCTAAACTAGACTTCTTGCCCTGAACGCTATTAAAAAAATAGCAATAGGAAAACCTGTTCCCATTCTGAAGTGCTTCTTCTCCTCATAAACAATATAGTAAGCCTAAATACTTAATTTTATCTGGAAGGTTCAGCTAGGAGATGAAGAACCTCACTCAAATTTTAAATAAATATTACCCATGCCTTAGGAATTGCAGTGCCCCAGAAGGTTTATGCATATCTCACAACTCACTTCAAATCCCGAACCAGAGTTTCAGTGCAGTGTAAGCTATGTGTGTACCTCTTCTTTGCACAACACCAAGTCACTGACAGAGTGAACAGGTACAAGTATTTAAAAGAAAATATCAAGAGAAGTACAAAAAATTAATTACTATACAGGGAACAAGTCTGTTTCTTTCAAAAGGTGAATTTGGAGAAATCTGATAATATTTCATCACACATGTCTCCGGTATAACTCCTCTAAAGCTTTCAGCCATGTAGATCACTCCTTCACATTCATTATGCATAGTGCCTTAGTGTCTGTGTCTTCTACGTTGCAGAATGCAAGATGGCTGGAGGTTAATACCAGGTTTCCTATGCACGCTATCTCTGAAACCAGCATGCCGTATCCATTTAGGATTCAAGCAAATTGAACAGAGCACAAAAGTGCTTTACATATATTAACTCAGCAACTCTACAACAAAATTCACTTGTAATGTAAGAGGAGACAAATATCCACGTACCGTTTCAAGTGAAAGCTGATGCAGACTTTAAATCTGAAAGCAGGAAGGATGGTTTAAGGCATGGAGTCTAAAGAAGAAAGGATTTAGGAGGATAAAGTGTGCTCCCAAATGAAAAGTAGTTCAAGTAATACTGAAAGCAGAATGTGCTACAGTGATTGTCAAGCAAAAAACAGAGTGAACCAAAGTAGACAACAGCAAAGAAGGAACATTAAATTTGTATATAATGCATATAATGCATGTCTGTATATTTGTAAATACAGGTGGGCAATTAAGGATAGGATCAAAATACTCATATGATGTATGTGTTTTACATCTACAACTGACCTTCATAACAAGGGATCACAATTCCTCCTTCCAAACATGGCACAGATGCCTTCAAAGCCGAGTGTCCTGAATTTCCAGCTCTTTCAAAGCCCATGCATAATCCAGCCATAGGATGCTCCTATCTCTGTTCTCTCATCCCTGGTACAGGCATGTCAATGAGTTTTACAAACACAGAAAAAGGTTGAGTGCCTTGATGTAAGAGGAGCATCTAGGGCCAGAGATAGGCAGGAATTGAATGCAGCTGCAGGATCAGGTTGGGAGGAAATAATTGTATTTATGGTGTGCTTGGCTGTATTTTGAGGCAAGGTATCTGAGTGGGAGAGGTGTGCAGCAAGAAAGTTCCTGGAATCCCTTCCTTTATGCACCCACACTATGCCTGATTGGGGCAGGAGTTTCCATGAAGGACCACAGCCTACTGATAAGGCATGGAGAACATACCCAGGGATGCACAGGAAGAAGCCTAAATTACTTCAGAAAAGATAAAGGTAGAAAATGCTCTGAAAAATCAGAACTTTTTTTGAACAGTTTTTCTTTACAAGAAAACCACCCCAGTTTAGTGCATCATGTATTTGACACAAAATCCAATACACTTTAGGCAGCACTGTAGTGTCCCTCAGATGGACTACTAGATAAGATCCATATATTTGGTGATTATAACTAATTTATAGCATTGGTCATCAGGGGTGTTAAAGGAAAGTAATTTTGTTTGTTTGTTTGTTTGTTTTTCTTCTAAAATACAGTAGTAACAGAAACATTTTCTAAAATGTGATTAAGTTTAGCAGTACTTTTTTATTAGATAGGATATTGGACATATAGTCCTTTAGCATATGTGACAGATTACATATTTCAAATTATTAAAAAAAAAAAATCCTTCTCTTACCCAGAGAAATATTTTTACCTTTTTTTTCCAACACCATGTACTCTTTAATTAATTTTTATTTTTATCATCTGAAACATTTTCTCATGGAAAACTTGAATGATGTGTACTTGCAGTAATTTAAATTATGACACAAGGTAATCCCAGTTCAGCTGAAACTTAAGTTCAGTTTCATCTATATTCATATACAAATCATTTAGAAAACTCACAGCCTGAAATGGTTTAAAAAACCAATAAATAATAAAGTGTGACCATTCTTATGAGATATCAAAATTTTCTATTATCCTGTTTTTATAGGCAAGATTTCCTGTGGGTTTTTGGCATGTGCAATTGTGAATTGTGAACAGAAAATTCAACTCTCCTTCCGATGTTGACTTTAAATTAACTTGAAATGTGATGTGAACAAAATGAAATGTTTTCCCCTTATGCAACTACTTATTTCCTCAGCCTAAATAGAGATATTTAGCTGACATCCGTTGTGCAAACTTTATATATGTCATTTATATGAAGCTACATAGAAATTCCCCAACAGTTTTTTCAGTGAGCTGGAGACAAAATTATCCCAAGATGACACACAAAGGAAACATAACACATGAGAAAAGCATGTAACATTAATGTTAAAGAAATCAACTCAAAGCAGAAAGCAGAATATGATAAAATGGAGTTGAAATGCAGGGGGTTTTTTTCATTTATTAAACTAGATACTTACCTTAAAATGCTTAAACAGATCAAATGAAAATACAGGGCAATAAAAAAGAAAATGAGACAATACATAACATAGCTAAAGAATGGATTAGACCTGAATTTAAATAATTCATTCATATCCGTGTCTTATGAATATAAAATAAAACAAGTACAACATGAATGCTAAGCAGATTTTATTTAGACTGACTAATTGACTCATGCAAAGTGAAAAAATAGTTTAAGTTATAATGATACTGCATGTATGAACACCCTTAAAGATGTTTAGACCACTTTCCTTAAATGAAAATGCGCATTATTTTCCTACTCACTTTCTCCATGTCAGATCAGTAAATATTGATGTACAGCTACAGACAACACAAAAGGCTATTTATGGTTTTACATTTGAAAGCCAGTGACTTAGAATAAGATCAGCTGGGGCAAATATGCATACTGTATTGCTGATTTCCTTATAAAATTATTTCATTTCTTCTATTAAAATATTTTAATAGATAATACACTGGTATTATTTGAGAACAACTTTCTGATGTCAATTCTCAGCTTCACTATGTATTCAGTTATCATCAGAGTTGCTTAACCTCTGCTGCCAGGAGGTTGGGTTTATTAATAACAATGAAGATGATAATATGTGATATAAACCTGAGCAATACCAAAATAAAAGAAGTTTCCATGACAAAACAGAGAAAAGCAAAGAAGCTCTAAAACACTATTAGCTTTTAAGCTACAGCATCAGCATAAAAGGATGAAAGGATAAAGCTTTTAGAACAGATATTATGTCAAGTTAACTGAAAATAACCCCCCCATAGATTAGTAAGGAGAAACCTCCAGCACATATTACAAAGGGCTTAATAATGGGGTGATAAAGAGAAAAGGATGCATAGTTTTCAGAATCAGACATATCCAACTGATATAAAAATTTTTCCTTGCATAACTTTTTCACAGAATCCACTGGAACTTTCATATTCAGAGACAGTTTTAGATGTAGATTCTATTGCATTCACATTTACATTTCACAGACTGTAAAAGAATTAAATCAAGCAAAATTATATATCCATCCTGCACTAAATTTAGCTTAGAAATTAAATCATGTTTCTCTTCTTTAGCCAATTATTTAAACAAAAAAAAATCTCTACTTTTTCTAATAATTCATCTTTAGGTAAATCTTGTCAATTGTAGAACCTCTTTCTGCCTCATAAAACATAGTACAATATTATGAAGCCAGTAGGATAGCTGAACTTGGTTCATTTTTTAAAATAGATGGATAATTGTTTTCCTGTTGAAACTCTCTTTGGACTTAGTGTGTGTTCTCACCTTTCACTGAAGGCAGTAGTAAATCAGGAAAGACATGGGAGACAAGACCATGCATCAGTAGTGACTGTGCTTTTCCTCAATTCTATTTTCTCTCTTGTTTATAGATTGGGTAGTGAATGAAGATTAAAAAAAATCAAGAGGGAATAAGGATTCTTCTAAATTACTTGAAAATGTGACAGAAATCAAACAATAAAACAAAACAAACAAACAAGAAAAGCGAGTGAATGAAATAATAAAATCATCCAAAGAAACCTCCCAATCAAACCAAAGAAGATTCAAAAGAAGAAAACCCAAATTATTCTTTTTTTTAAAATAATCACATTATTTCTTTTCCCATTGCTAAAGTATTTGCTTGTTTCTGTAACTATTTATTGAAAATTATATTCTTGTCTATATTCATTTAGATACTAAGAGATTTACTTCTTCAATTCTATTGCAAAGAATTTCAAAAGTGGTAGATCATTAAGGAACAAATAGATGAAAGTACATGAAGTTCCAGACCCAAGAACCCTTCAAACATTCAAAGCCCCAAAGGCTCTTTAATACACAATAAAAATAAACCAGTAGGAACACAGAAATTAGTGGTCTTGTCTTTCAAATATTGTCTTGTCTTGTCTTGTCTTGTCTTTCTTTTATTTCTGTGAACTGCTGCAGCTCAGAATTCTACCTGTGGCCCACCAGTTGCCCAAAACAACCCAAAGAATTTTTCCGGAAATATCTACTATTTTCAACAAATTAGAGAAAAGTTATTTCAAATATGCCTTCAAGTTCTCTATCTCAAAAATACTTCATAAAAATCACAGAGCTATGAGAATTATTACCATTTTGGTTAAAAGCAAGAGAACTGACAGAATATAGTGTGACATTTTTTATTCTATGATCCTTCGTGGGTTATCTATGCATCATTTTTATCATTTTTTATGACCAATGTTCATACGGTTCAACTTCCCAGAGCACAGTAGAGTCATCCTAGAGCTTGTTACTCAGGTTTGTGTCCAGGCAGCTTTTGAATATGTCCAGTGGGGAAGATCCCACAGCTTCTCTGGGCAATCTCTTCTAGTCCTCAGTGAACCACATATTAAAAGTTCTTCCTCGTGCTCAGTTGGAACTTCCTGTATTTCAGTGTCTGCCCATGGTCTCCTGTCTTTGGGACAAATAAGGGTATCTTTGACACCCTCCCTTCAAATATTGACATTGGTGAATTCGCCTCTCAGTCATCTCTTCTCAAGGCTGAGCAGGCACTAATCTCTCAGACTTTCCTCATAAGAGAGATGCTCCATTCCCCTAGTCTTTGTTGTCTTCCCCTGGACCTGCTCTTGGATCTCCATGTCTCTCTTGTCCTGAGGAGCCCAGAACTGGGCACAGCACTCCAGGTGCAGCTTCACTAATGCTGATTAGAAAGGCAGGATCTCATCCCTTGACCTGCTGGCAGTGCTCTTCCTAATGCATCCCAATGGCTTTCTTGGACACGAGGACACATTGCTGGCTCATGGACAACTTGTTATCCACCAGACACCCAGGTTTTCCTCTTCAGAGGTGCTTTCCAGAAAAATAAAAGAAACAAAACAAAGTTATCTACATTCCTAAACTAGTATATTTAATATAATGTCTTGCTTTACTTTTTTTCCAAACTTTTAAATTCTCTTTTGTAATTAAAATATAATGACAAACACAAACAATGACAAATTCAAAATGTAATGAGGCAGCATGAACCATGTGCAGCAGTGCCAAAATCAGCATAAACTTTATGCTGACCTGTAAGTAGAAGTATCAATATTGAGTCTTACTGAAGTTTACTTGGTAACAAATCTTACTTCAGATTTTTAGCCCTAAAGCCAAAAGGTCCAGAGAGGCTTTTATGGCTACTTTTTGAAAAATTAAAAGTATTGCCCCACAGAATTTAATTTGTGTAATTTCTCAAGGGAGATTTTAAGTATAGAATGTAAAGGAGTAGAAGAGACCCCCAGAGTGCTGTTAGCCTGGGCAAGAGCTCTATTCTTGTGGCAAAGGGTTTATTTCCAAGCAGTATGATCTTTCTCAGAGGCCCTAAACACTCTTGTCTCTAAATGTACTCTGTACAGAACCTTTCATAAAGGTTTCTCATGTGATGTATTTGCTCTAAGCGCTGTCATAAAAATCGTGTGAGAAATAACACAGTAGAAGAGCTAGAGGACTTCCTGAGACCCACTTTCAATGCTGGTCTTTTTTAAAAGCCAACCTGTAAGTATAATTGAACAAAGATTTTCTCAAGAACATCTGGCAAGTGTTTTCCTGAGGTCTAGATACTAATCCACAACAGAATACTTGATAATACCTAATTCAACCTGAGAGGTAGGTCTAGTTATATGACATGTAATCTGCAACTGTTTTCTCTGATGTTATCTCACCCATAATGAAATGTTATCTCGCTTTATATCAATTTCCATCTTAGTCAATCTTTTTCAGGACTTGTGATTGGGAAGGTTGGGCCTCTTAAAAGATTTTATGAATTCACACTCTACTTTTAAAATATATTAATGTAAAGTGAAAATACCTTTCCAGTTGTGAACAGACCATTAGTTACACCGACGTTTTCTGCTGAAAATATGCAAAGGATAATAACCTCATATTATTTTCTCCTTTTTTCCTATGTTCAGATTGCCATTTATTGCTTAACTTGAATTCTCTCTTTACGGTAATATCTCTTACAAAAAAAAAAAGTGTTGCAAAAGTGGTTCATCTGCTTCTTTAATCTTCTCACTCATAATTTCTTCTAAACCTTGATTACCAGTGATGTTTTTTCAAGGTATTATATTTGGTCTCTGTAGTGGGTTGACCCTGGCTGAATGCAGGTACCCACTAAGACAGTCTATCACTCCCCTTCGCAGCAGTACAGAGGAGAGAAAATAAGATGGAAAACAACTTGTAGGTTGATATAAGCAAAAAACCAAAATATAAATAAGAAGAAAGAATCTCACAAAAGTTTGCATGAACGTGTATAAACAAAGAAAAACGTTTAAACTCTACTTCCCATCAGTGAGTGGAATTTATCCACTTCCTGGGAAGCAGGACTTCATCACATGGAGCAGCTGCTCCAGAAGGCAAACATTACAAAATAGCAATCATCCCCTATCCATCCACCCTCCCTTCCTCAGATTTTATACTTCAGCTGACATCATATGGTATGGAATAGCCCTGGCTGGCCTGGTTGTGTCCCAGAATGTTGCCCACTGCCAGCCAGGCCCCTGATGGGAAGGGAGGGTAAGGGGAGACGGTGCTGTGCCACCCCTGCTCAGCAGCAGCCAAAACACTGGAGGGTTATCTCTCCTTTCCAGCTACCTGGGCAAAGCACAGCACTGTGAGAGCTGCTGTGGGATAATGATCTCCTGCTCAGCCAGACCAAATAGACTCTCATTGTTGAGCTTGCCCTTGTAACAAAAAAGTAAATTTAATCTCATTTTGTGACATACTGTAATAGTTTAAATTCCAAACTGGGCAGAAACACCAATTCATGTAGTGGTTTCACGTTTGCCCAAATTTCTGTTTCCCAAAATTAGTGTAGAAGTCTGAGTGTCCACCAGAATCACTTATGCTCCTGCTGTGAGACAGGATTAGGAGAAAAGCAAAGTAGGCTCAGACTTGAAAGGTATAAAGACAGGTTTATTAACACAACTACAAGAGAGAAAAAAATTAGTAAGAATCAGAATAAAACTTTCAAAACACTTCCCTCTCCCCCAACAGCTTCATTTTCCCACTAACAACATAAAGAGACAAAACCTGGAATTTTAGGTCAGTACCAGTTATAAAATAGTCTTTCATCAGTCCATTTAGAGAGAGAAGTCTCTTTTGGTCTGTTATGGTAACTTTCCACAAGAAAGAAAAGAGTCTGCTTGTGGCTTTTAACGCTCACGAAAGCAGCCACCCAGGGGAAATCTGCATTGAGACCCCTCCCATAACATGCAGCCTTTCCTGCAGCTGCATATGGGCCATGAAATTCACTGGGGTATCATCTTTAAAAGATGAACAATTACAAACATAATTTCTTTTTTCATTTCTGGGAACAGAGGTTTCCTTTCCCCTGTGGGGCAGAGGGCTTCACATCACTTTCTATTTATTTTACTCTGTTCAAGCTTCTCATGAGATCACAGCTGCTTCAATATTTACTTAGTCCATCACAAATACCTTTGCTCAAATCTACAATCTGAATACTCTTATCATCCCCCCAAATGCATTTTTTTTTCCCTTGGTTTAAAGGAATGTTCTAGCATATTACAGTCAGTTACCATGGCTCACAAAAGACTTTCAGCCCAAAATCCAAGGCATCTTCTCCATCTCCTCATCTAAGCTATAACTCCTCTTTTACCGACACTCTGATATTTTCATACTGTCTCTTTGCCTGTCTCCCACTCTGACTTTTCTCTCACTGGGAGAAGGGGTAGTGCTTTGTAA
The DNA here is from genome assembly GCA_013400435.1 of Pycnonotus jocosus. Taxonomy (NCBI): domain Eukaryota; kingdom Metazoa; phylum Chordata; class Aves; order Passeriformes; family Pycnonotidae; genus Pycnonotus; species Pycnonotus jocosus. The sequence goes on along the minus strand of VWYP01013769.1, from coordinate 115,458 downwards.
GTTTCGTCTGTGTAAGGAGAGAGTTAACACTCTCCAAGTCTGCAGAGGGCATGCTGCTTCCTCCCCGGGAGATGGCTGAAGGCGGCAGACTCAGGCTGTGCCGGGGCTGGAGCCAGGATCTCTCGAGTGGCTGGGCTTTTTCCCTCCCCTTCCTCTGCCTGGCAGCCGCTGGAAGAGGCGGGGCTGGTGCCAGGCTGCGATGAAAGTGCAGGGTAGCAGCAGATGTTAGCAGCTCCTTGGCCCAGGGCTCGGCCAGGACAGGCCCTTTCTCCTTCCCCCCTCTGCCCGGGAGCCGTGGGGCTCACCCTGGCCCGGCTGGGCTGCCCGGGAGCCGTGGGGCTCACCCTGGCCAGGATGGCCACAGCGGCAGCGCCCGGCTGGGCTGCCCGGGAGCCATGGGGCTCACCCTGGCCCGGATTGCCTGCCCGGGAGCCGTGGGGCCCACCCTGGCCAGGATGGCAGCAGCAGCAGGGCTCGGCTGAGCTGCCCGGGAGCCGTGGGGCTCACCCTGGCCAGGATGGCAGCAGCAGCAGGGCTCGGCTGGGCTGCCCGGCCCTGGGGAGCCACAGAGCTGGGCTGGGCCCGTTACCTGCTCTGAGGCAGGAGGGAGAAGGAACTTCTCCCAGTCGTCTCCGATATTTAACCTGTGTAGTCCAGGGGCGTTTCTAACTCTCTAATTGGTTAATCAAGCTGTCAACTTCAAAGCCAGCCACTAACTGGTTTCTGCTATAACTCTCTTGGAAAAATCACTTCCGTGCTAAACCGGCACACACACCAACGTGAAGCTGTGATAGTGCAATAAGTGTTGCCTACAAATGAGACATTCAAAGATGATTTTTTTCATACTCTTTCCACCAATACCCAATCTGTCCATGGGGAAAAATACTGAAAATTCCATAGCCGTGGAAATGGTTAGTGGTGACAATTTTTAATGACCAAGTTTCTCTGGCCATAGTTTATAATAACATAAATTTCTTGACAACGTAGAAAAAAAAATGCTTAAAGATTTGAACTATTTTGCAACCTTAAATTTAAAAAGAATTCCCACCATCCCCCATAGAAAGTAACTCTTTTACACATCTTGGCATGTAATCAAATCAAATCATCCATATGTGAAATAGGCTGCACCGTGATGGACTTTTGATGTTAGTGATAAATTTGATGGAATTCCTCTCATTCACCTTAGACTTCTACATCTGCTTAACAGTGGAGATCAAAAGACTTCTTACGGAAGCATTTCTCAGATGTAACTTAAACACTCTCTCTGGGATGATGGGAATCAGATCCTGATCTCTAAAGAGAGTCCGGACAACTCTCTCTGATGTATAATAAAGACATCCAATGAATTTCATTTAATCCAGAAAGCCTCTTAGAAATTTGCATCCATTTTTTTTCTCAACAAGTTTTTTCTCATGTCAATAGCCTAATAAAGTTATGTAAATTTAGTATCATTTAGTTTTAATAGCCATTTCTTCCAACAACTCAAAACATATGGAAATTCACGTTGCTAGATTTATACTTTTTTTTCTTTTGTGCTGTAACACAAGAACATTAACAGATAAATCTTGGATGTAGTTTAAAGTTTACTGATGAGTACAACTAGAAATAGCTTCTGATGCTTTGCAAGAATCTTATGAACAGTCATTCCCAAAAGGAGCAGAAAGAGCAGACACTATCAATAAAAAGAGGTTCAGGTTTGTGATGTTGGGTTTTTCTTTTCTTTTTACTTTAAGCCAGAAGGCCCAGGCACACTTTACTCAGCTGACCAGAATTGTTTTGACTTTTTTGTGGAGTCGTTAGTCTTTATTGAACCCAAGTCTGCTCAGAAATATAGAATCATTTGATTTCAAATCATGGTATATCTAGGAAATAATATTGTATGCATAAAATTAATTTTTTTTTTTTTTGCAGTATATGTACACTAAAATTTTTGTACACATCAAATGTTCCTCAGCCAGTTGACACTTTATCTGTTTGTTTCTCTTATCTCTGTGAGAGACTAAAATGTTGATGGCCAAGGTCTCAAAGAGTCAGCCATTTGGCAAAGCAGTGGGTGCTTGGCTGATGGAGTTCAAGGTCACAGCCCAGGTGCAGAGGGAGTGCACACCCACCACCAGAGGCTGAAAGCTGGATTTTGGCCCAGAGGAGGGAAGAGGCCAATAAGAAACAGCTCCTTCAAAGTGGGAAAATGCTTTTTGTCATGCCAATTTCTGCCCTTACACAACGGGCTCAAGTGTGAAAATTTGTCTCTAAGTTCTAAGGGAGATACTGGGATATTCGCCTGAAGGTATTCAACTCTTTTGATGGGGCATGATTGTCTCAACTGTGCTGACTTAGGAGACAGCTGTCATGTCTTAGAAGGTGTGATAAACCGTCAAAGACCCCTGAAGTGCCCCATGACACTGAGTGCTATAACTGTAGAACTCCTTATCCCAGGGAAGGCACCTGGGCATTCCTACATAACAGGAGTGTATGTTGAATCATTGAACTCTGTGTTTTGTGGGCTTTTTCCACTTCAATGGATCAAGACTGCAACCATCATTTTGACAGACATTAAAATTGCAACAGTCAAATCTTATTGCTAGATCTTGGATGGTGACTACCTTTCTGTCTCCTTTTCCTCTCTCTTTCTTCTCCTAACTTCCTCTCAAAATATATTGTAAGCAAGGCTAAAAAATTCCAGTCAATGTCTTAGTAAGTGCCTTGTTCTTCAGAAAAGTTAAAGTTGGCAATGTATAAATTTGCTAAGTTAAAGTTCGTGAAATGCCTTATTTTGTCTGGGTGTTTTTTTAAAATTTGCCAAGTGCCTTATTCTACCATAATGTTCTAAACTTTGCAAGTAAAAGTGTGTTTTTGAACCTCTTGAGAATTTTGTTGTTTCTTCTATGCACAGCCCAGAATCAATCAACCATCCTTCCCGTAAACCAGACAAGCTGACTGGGGCATAGCATTCACCTAGAACACCATACTCTTTTCCAAATTGTTTGCCTGTTACATTTTCTATTTTTCAGATAATTTCTTTCCCATCTTAGCTGTAATCTTTAGCAAGCAAATTGTGGTATCCCAAAGTTTGTCTGGAATAAAACTCTAGATTTTACCTGGCAACTTTATATGTGTGAGTAAATTTGGTATAGATAGAGGAGCTAAGGTGGATGAATCATAACTCTTTTTTTCTCTTCCTGATAAGATCTTGGCTGTATTCTTAAGTTTTTATAACAGACTAATAAAAAAGCTGTCTTCACCAGCTACTAAAGGATAAACAGTTTATAACAAATCTACATTCTAAATGTGCCATTAGCTATTTCAATTGCATTTTCTAATATTTCAAGAAAAATTCTTGCAGAGTGCTTAAAAATGAAGGTTGATAACAGATATAAGCTAAGTGTGGAATATGCATATACTTATGAGTTACCACTGTTAACATTCTCTGTGTTATCCAAAAGACATACAGAATTGTAGGCAAGCCACATTAACAGAGAGAATCTAGTTCCACATTCCTACATTTTCCACTCTGAATTCTCATTTTTTCTGAAACTGAACTTGGTTATCTTATCGATAATTATGCCATACCATAACTTGGTATATTAAGAGTTTTATACTGAAGTGCTGAATTTCAAGGCAAAGGACTAGCTCTATTAAGTGTCTCTGTAGAAACATTTCACACCATAAACATCAGTGTTAAATTAATAGCAAAATTCAGACACTTCAAACTGTCATTACTCATTCAAATACTCCTTCAGCTGCCTCATTGCAGCTCATTCTGCAAGTAAAGGCTTGAAATTCATGTGTATATGCATACATTTTATTTCCCCCACCTACTTTCACAGCTTTGAATTATTCAAACCGGAGTAACCTCTTGAGCGAAAAGTAATTTCTTTGTATTTTCTATCTCTCAATGTATTTTCTTTCCAGGAATTTCCCCAAAAGCAATAATAAAAAAGCCAAATTAGAGGTATTGGGTATTTGTCCCTTTGGTGACTCTGTATATACAATATTTATTAATTTTAAAAGTAATTCTACACACTAGATTTGTACTAGAAGCTAAAGAACTCAGATGCATTCTTTGTGGTCACAGAAAAGAATGGTGTCACAATATTTTCTTGGATCTTATGTTTTGTGGATCTTATTAAAATAAACATAAAGCTATGGTTTGCACTGAGGAATTTACAATCCACTGAAATATAAAAAACTCAGTAGATTTCTTTAATGAGGTTTTAATTCTTCCATGTAGTTTGAAATTACCAAATTCTACTGATTCCAGCAAAATAAAGACAATGATCGCATTGAAAAATCTAACTAATCAGATGCTCAGTGTGATTGACCAAGATATCTACTCTCCTTCAGTCTCCACCAGAAGGCAATAGAGAGAAGGAGTTTGTCTGTGGTGTTCCAAACTATCCTGTAGAGGAGCCAATTTCTGAAACTGGAAAACTCAGAAAAGAACATCATAACAGTTGGAAAATAACACCATAACAGAGACTCGTAAATTAGATGTCTTATTTTGAAAGCCTCATACAGATGAATGCATTGCCAGAAAGCATTTTAAAAACAGGTAATCTTTCGAAGGAGGACAGCAAGAGAAAATACATGATGACATTTTTTTTTTTTTTAACTTTACATTAGAAAGTAAGCATAGTGAAATATTGGCACACATGGCAAAACAAGTAGGTAGTCTACTTTGTTCTAGGAAATGTGTTCATGAACACCCATGTCTACATATGGGAAAAGGAACAGAATGTAAACACAGAAGGATTATTTGGAGCAGGTAGAAAGTAAGATAAATATCTCCATAGCAAGCTGCCACTGAAAAGGACAAGGATTATCAGAATGCAGTTTTTAATTGGGTTTGACAGACTTTTGAGAACGGGAAGCATCAACACTATAGCTGTCATCACATTTAGGGACCACAGCCAAGAAAGAATAATCTCTGAAGTGTATTAACATTTTCTGAGGCTCTCCAGTTTTGTGACTTTAGATAGAACTGAGCATCTCTCATGATTCTGAGGAAGTGCACCACTCTGCTACCTAATAATGAAAAAGTACCTGGAATGGAAGTCAGGCATGTGCTTTATTAATTTTATTGTAGGGAAACTGTTTTTCTATCAAAATTTACAGTACTGCAAATTCATTAATCTCAATATAATGAAGGACTGGGAATGCAATCACAAAACACACTCCTATAAGAAATCTCTGTTAAAAGTTCCATCTTAGCAGTGATCATGGCATCTGGTTTTGCCTAGTGTAGTTCTAGCTTGATATTAAATTTATATGGGTACCTTAAGATGGTTGTCTATTTTATTTTATGAAAGTGTACGTGGAGAACAACATAACAAATTAAGGGAAAACTCTGGAGAGAAAATACTTTTTCCTCTCATTCTGAACATGGTAATTCAAACAGCTGCTGCCTGGGTATAATATTAGAAGGGGAGGTTTTGTGCCACATCACTTGGACGTATTCAGTCTGAGAAACATTATAAAATGAATAGTTTGGAGCATAAAAATATTAATTCCCTTGATAATTACCTATTTAGCATTTCTTCATCACCAGTCAAATTTGGACATCTTTATTCACTTTCACTTGGGCTTGTGAACACTGAGCTCTCGAGGCTTCTGGAAGTCATCTGAACTGTTCAGCTGTTCAGCACAGTGTGTAGCACCCAAGCAGTGTGAAAAAGTATACTTTTTTTAACAAGCAGTATAACCAGGTACAGAAGCTAAGAATGGAGGAAAAAAAAAGAAAAAAGGTCTCGGTGTTATTTACATGCCTCAGAGGGAGTGTGGGAGGCCTTGTGGATGGGACTAAAGCTCTGCAGCTGTCATGACTGGTTGTTTGGGATGTTTTCCTCAGGATATGAAATTTTCACATCTACCTGTTTAGGAAGATGACATTTAACTACCTATATAGACTTTTGAAACCAATTTATTTAAATAATTCCAATTTTGAACAGAAAATTCATATAGCTAGTCCCCCAACAGAAATACAGGTTTATGAGAATAATGCAGCATACTTTGTGATCTATAACTGTTCCAAAACCAAATGCTAGCTCTTTTAAATCGTCTGCTTATTCTGACATAAATGCAGTCTCATGAAACTCTCTTTGTTGCACTTGGTTTAAAAGCAAACACTTCCAGAGTAAAAATATGAATAACACAGTCTATCCACCAAAAAACAGATAAGAAAAAGTAAAAAATTAAAGAAATATGTATTTTATTAATTTTTACCCTTTTTATTTTATTTTGAATCCACAAAAATATGTAAATGACATAAGGACTTATTTTCTCTAGTTGAGCATACATCCTTAATGTTATCCTATATATCCCCTCAGTTGCAACTTTAAAAAGGTCCACAGAGTTCAATACTGGAGCAGTGAAACAGCAGGACATCTTCACAAAACCATGTGACTATCCTTGTAAAAGTTCTGTGTTCATTTGCACACAGTGAAGAGAATCATTATTGTTACTAATGCTGAGACAAAAGGATTTCAAAGTAAAAAGAAAATTACTTTATTAATATAGAACGCCTCATTTCCCACTGCTGGTTATTAGTGCTCTTTTCCTATTGCCTATAGCTTGTCTTTATTCACTTTCACTACAGAAATTTTATCATCCTTTCAACCTACTCTAATTTTCCTTCTTACTGCTCATCTTCAGAATATTGTAGTCAGTATACACTATGTTTTAACACCTAAGTAAGAGACATTTAATACAGAACAGACAGAAAGATTGCTTGGCAAAGAAAGCACACACACACACACAATTATGAAGATATTTCTTGCTTTCATTTACTGTTCTCATAAACATTATCTGTTAATATCTTATTTTTCAAAATTTTAATCTGGTAAATTGCTAGAAATGTTGTCTCTAACCAAACCAAAGATCCAAACACATGCTTAGCTAGAAACTTATACATCAATTTCTTTGAAGTTGCTAATCCTGCAGAATTCTAAAATGAAACAGTGTTAAATACTTTGATGAAAAGAGAGAAGAAACAAACTTATTTTCTGATTTCTGGAAGACAGAAGACAAAGTACCTTCTACATGTCACACCATTGCTCTTGCTTGCATATATATATATATATATATATATACCATCCTATTAACCCTGGTAGTTTGATACAAAGAAAAATCAATGGCATATGATTTTAAAGTGATTTTGTGTTGTTGTTTTCAGGGTTTCTTGGTGGGTTGGTTGGTTGTTTTTTTCCTGTGTGTTAACTCTGCTGACAATTTCAATTATCTTTCTTTAGAGTCTTCTCAGCATCATTACTCATCATGTGAAAATTTACCCATGACTTCACAGTTTGTAAAGGAAGACGGGCATTGTGGGGAGTCATTGCATTATGCTGATTTAGGCTGATAGGTATAGCAAGTCACACAATTATTTTTTCTATATTCTTGTAGAACAATAGGAATAAACAGTGCTGTAGACTTCAAACACTGTGTTTTTCAGGAGTAAGGAATATTCATATGAGTACAGTTGTTTTCTTCTTCGGTGTGAAAGATGTGAAAGACACAAAAGAAAAAGACTATGCCCATTAGGTATAGGAAAGGTTTTCATGCTGGATATATTTGTTAAGGATATACAATAGTAACTAATAAAAATACAAGACCCAAAATTGTGGCTTTTAACAATGGAACCAGGGATAACATCATGTTGTTTCTCATTGCACATTTGCTTGTGCTTTGGTTTCTAAATCATAAGTCTGACAATTTCATTAATGCTGTATCTAGATGTTTGTTAGCATACACCTATTACTTTTGTTTAGCTAATCTTACCTTTCTTATACTTTCTTATTCAAATAGTTTTCAGAAATCTACTAATTAAACACACATAACAAACAACAGGCAAGTAATTTTCACAATTCATTAATATTATATATATATATAAAATTCTATAAATTCTAAGGATAAATTCTCAGTCTTTACATGTAAATTTTGAAGAAAGAATTGTTTATATCCATGGTAGCAATTTCCTTGTATGGTAGAGATGTTGAAACATCCCTGTTATTCCAGTACACCCTAGAACATCAGAAAAGATGTTTTAGATCAAATGCCTTTGAAGAAAGAGGTTCCCTAGCAGTAAGTCTTGTCCCACATAATTTTAACACTTTATCTATTTTGTGTATCTAACCCACATTACAATGAACTGCCTCATACAGTCCGATGGGCAGATAAGTATTATGGAGTACCCAGGAAAGTCAATTTTTCTGAGCTAGATCTTAAGCCAAAGGAAAGATCTGAAAAGCATTGTATATTTTTCTGACTTTTACTCTCTATCCATTCTTGTTGATTACAATGACAGGAGTCTTGGCCAACAATAAACACTTACACAAACAACAATAAACACACCTATAAAGTCTGCAAGTTGAGAAAGATATTTAAGCTAAGTGATTAACTCATTTGGTTTTCTGTCTTTTGTATGATGCCACATGAAATCTCAGTTCTAATCCCGTTTCAAATGTCTCAACTCTCCAGTCTAAGTTCTGTTATCCTAATATGGTACATTATAGAAATTGACTAGTGTCTGTTAAATTCATAATACTCTTTGTATGGTCTACAGAAGTATCATGGTTTACCACTATTCAATGCAATTCCCATTCCAAATGAATATAAACTGCCATGAGCTTTAAATCACAACAGGGAAAGAAAAACAAAAGGAAAAAAGAAAAGGAAAATAAAAGAAAAGGAAAAATGAAAAAGGAAAAGGAAAATGAAAAGGAAAAAGAAAAGGAAAAAAAGAAAAGAAAAAGAAAAGGAAAAAAGAAAAAGAAAGAAAAGGAAAAAAGGAAAAAAGAAAAAGGAAAAAGGAAAAAAAGAAAAAGAAAGAAAAGGAAAAAGGGAAAAAGGAAAAAAGAAAAAGGAAAAAGGAAAAAAGAAAAAGGAAAAGAGGAAAAGAAAAGGAAAAGAAAAAAGAGAGAGAGAAAGAGAAAGAGAAAGAGAGAGAAAGAGAAAGAGAAAGAGAAAGAGTGAGAAAGAGAAAGAGAAAGAGAGAGAAAGAGAAAGAGAAAGAGAAAGAGTGAGAAAGAGAAAGAGAAAGAGAAAGAGAAAGAGAAAGAGAAAGAGAGAGAAAGAGAAAAGAAAGAGAATTTGAACCCCATTGTTACTAGCATATCCTTCACCTCTGACTACAAGCAGTTATTTAGCACATTTTTGAAATTTTGGTTTAGCACTGCTTGGTGTTTCAAAACAAAAGCCAAATGTCCAAAGATCAGTCAGAAGCGTACAGAATAAACATACAGCTTTTCTTTTTCTGCGTATGTGAGTTCATTCAGTCGGATCTCATATTGCTGTAATTATTTTTGGTCACAATGAGAAAAGTCACAACTTTTACAGCTTAATTTATGCATGCACCATCTAAAAGTTTATAGAGCATTTTGCAGATTTTGTCTTCTTTTAATAGAGAACAGCAATAGTGAAAAAAAATTAAAACCTTTTCCTTTGAGCTCATGCAAGCATGCCCAGCTTTAAACCAAAAGAAAGATGTCATTACAGACTAGTAATGTTTCCAGAGAGGATGCATTAGCATTAAAAATAAATATTATACATTCACATAAAAGCAGAGATTGAGCTACAAAGTAAATCACACTTTTAGAGTCATGATATTCAACATGCAAGAAAATAGTAAGAAAAAGCTTTTACCATATATATATGTATGAGTACACAATGCACTTAGTACTTTTAGGAAAAAAAAAAAAGATGCTAATGCTCTTTAGCAAACCTGGATGCAATTAATTTCGAGGAATGTAATGCTTTCACTAATGTGGAGTGTGGTTAACAGACCACCAGCTAATTTACTGAATCAAATCCATGTGAAAGAAAAGCTTAGTAGTGTGTGTGTTCGTCTGTTCCAGGAAACTCATCATTAAGATATATTTAAATACAGACAATCGTGTTGATGAAAGTGTTTTTTTATAATAAGGTTTTTTGCAAGAGTGTAAGATGTGACTTCGCACATATTTGTTATAAAAATAAATGAGAAAAAAAAATAAAAACAAAGCAACACAACCCAAAACCAAATAACAGTTTCATCTGTGCCCAGATTTGTAACACAGTAAATTCTACTTTTTTTCCATTTCTAGTAAAAGGCTTTAGGCTATTTCCTGAGCTCAGAGCAACAGTCTCAGGACTGGCTTGGGTTTATCTTGGCCAGAGCTGGGCTGGGCTGGTTTCTACTCCTGTCTCAGGTCCACATATCTGTTGCTTCCTCTACCTGAGCCTGAACTGTGCCAGTGCGTCCATGGGAAGGGTCTGGCAAATCCAGGCCATCCCCATGTCTGAGCAGGGGAAGATGGCGAGGGTTATGCTCATCCTTCACCTAAGATCAGCCAGGAAGCATCAGCCAGAGGTAAGGAAGCATTTAAAACTAAATCCAAGCATATCAAACAGAAGAGGAAAGATGCACCCCACCTTTGCACACAAATCTCGCATGTACTTCGTATATGACTTATTCCTCCTGGTGAGACTTTTGATGTTCCAAAACCATTAAAACCTTTCCATCCTGCAGCTCGTGAGACACAAGGAAGTCCTGACCATAAATCACAAAGATGTATTGAAAGGATGTCCATCATTACCCTTAATAGCTTTGCAAAAGTTTCTTTCACACAGAAGGAAAAAAGGAAGTTTTACAAAAGAGGAGGAAGGCAAGAAGGGAGGAAGGAAAGAGGGGCATTCTGTGCAGTGCATAATGATTTGCACACATAGCATTTGTAGTTGTGGTTTTATATATCACAAAGTAAAAAGAGTTTGTTTAGGTCAATGCTTTGTTGAAAAATCTTTTAAGGAGCAACCAGAGGTTGAAGGACTATAGGTGATGTTCTCTAGTGTTATGCCAAGTGGCACAATGAGGCTCCAGGGACAGGCCTTCAGCTGAAGAAGAATAATTATTGAAGGAAATTTTCAGTCTTAAAAATTATGTGTAATGTTGGTGAACAAGATAAAGAAATAGTAGGTGAACTAAATTATGAGCATTACTCAAAAGGGAGAGGTAAATGCCTCATTTCTTTCCTGAAGTGTACACACCGTGCACAGAAAACACGTTGGAAAAAAGCTGCTTTCCAGCAGTGAGCAACGTGATCTTCTTCCTTATTAGTAATTTTGAAACTTTCAGTAGGTTTTTTTTTTTTCTTTTCTGTTGGGACTGCTTTACAAATTACCATGAGCTTTAGAGGCAAAAAAAAAATTAACATAAGATTACATATGGTCATATTTTTAAACTTTTGAAATTATGGACAAGCTAAAAACAAAGACACCAAAGCTAAATTATTAGCACATTTTGCTACTTAAATCCAGTTGAGTGTTCCTCACTTACCTTGCTTGATATGATTTTTATATCAGCTGCCAAGAGACAAAAGATCAGTTTATGAAGAAATAGATAGATACATCAGTTTCACAGATTTTAAAAAAATAGTTACACATGGTAAGAACAAGTACAATAATAATACAAACAATGCTGACCATTGTATCTGAGGACATGATATCACATGCAGATTGATAACTACAGCGATGGTAGTTTGGCGTGCAACAAAAGTTAAATTTGGAAAGTAGGGTTCACAGACAGATTATTGAGCCTTTAGCTGTCTCTATTGAGACAGCTGTATTGAGCTTTTCATAGAGCAAGAGTAATTAGAAATTGTTTAGACAGTTACGAAAGCCTTGTAAATATTCATAATATATCTATGAAGGGATTTAATTTGCTTGAATATTGGTCAGAATACAAATTTCAAAACAGAGAAAGGAAAAGTGCTAAGCATTGCCTGGTAATTTACATGACAAGCCCCAAAATCACAAGCTGTTTTGAATTATATCTCAAGAAATAAATCAAATATTGGTAGTTTGAATGTACTAAAACCCAGAGATATTGAGCTTTGATCCCACAACAGAGAAAGGCATAAAGTTTTTGCATTTCCATTCAATGTCTTTATTTGTGTTTCCACCTTTGAGTTGTGGAGAGCTGTTCAACACATTTTCTTGTTGAGGATAGAGGAAGTAAGAGAGAACAAAACATGCAAAACATGTGAAAGAAATACTGAATGTTCTGAGCAAAGTTGTTTTTTCTTTTCTTTCTCACAAAGATATCTTTCTTCAGTCCTGATGAGTGTGTTCTTAGCTGCATATAAACCCAATTAGTATTGGGTTGTCGTATTGTGGACATGATTTTCTGTGAGACTTTTGCCTGCTAGGCAGCTGCTGAACTTTCCCAAGGGAAAAGCTGTCAACAAAAAGACTATCTCAAAACAAATTTGGAAAAACAACCCCAGGTTCTCAAAACAACCTTCTGCAGATGGTGTTTTGGCATTTCTTTAGTTTAACCAATGGGATTGGAGAGGTGTCATTCCTATTCACCAATCCTGTTAGCCTGTATCGGAACACCTTATAAAAGGTGTCAGGAATTAGACAATAAAGCCTTCTGATTTTCTTCTACCTACTGACTGGAGTCAAGCATCTTTCTTTCGTGTCCTATTGTGACATCCTATCTGTGTGCACTGTTACACTTTATCCAATATATATGCTTTGTCCAGAAATTATTAACTTATTATTTTAATGTAGTAGGTATAGTCTAGGTACAGCCATTCTCAAGCTTTCAGACCAGGCTCTGCTCCTTTCATCTGTAGTAGTTTGGATGATCTTTTCTTTTGCTTTCGTTGATAAATCCTGTTTCTTTTGAAGGAGATGGCATAGACTTGTCCTTGTGGAGAAGTAGCAGTGGCATCTGGTGAGTCAGTGGCCACCACAGCCAGACTGAGGTCCAGACCAAGTCTTTGACAGTATTTTACTCTTATCCTTCCATCTTCATTAGTGAAGAATGAATGAGCTGGAACAGATGTGAGGCATGGGAAAGGAGCAGTGAGGACTGAGAGGATATGAAGGGTACCTTTTGGAATTTCTCCCTTTTTTTACTGAGCAACTTCAGTATGTTATGAGTAAGAAGTTATTTGCACCTTAAGGACAAATAAAAGAACCACAACAGTGCAATACTCAGTTGCAAAACAAAAGATTAAGCAATACTCATAGAGCATTACTTTACCTCAAAGTCCCATCTCCCCAAGTTCCTTCCTATATTCAACAGACAAAAAAAAAATTCTCTAAGGAGCAACTTGGAGTGGTGACAACTGTAACATTATTATGAGCAGTCTTACTCCATCTTACTCCATAGTCTTCCTAAGCCAGAGGTCTCTTGGTGAATATTCTGCAGTGATGATAACAATAAGGTTTAAAAGTACTTTTCTGACATACTTGCACAAGATTAGTCATATGTATTGTGGGATATTCAGTTGTGGAGTTTAACAACAATGAACTTTATGTGTCACAAGAGACCTGCATAAACCTACTTCAGCATGAATTAAGCTGGCAGGTTTTATTCTAATCTTAAATAATACTGTAATAGTTTTAACCTAGAGTGCTCTAATTCCAATAAAAAGCATGAGAAATTGTGTTTTGAGATGGGTAGGGGTTTTATTGTATTTGTTTTAAATGGAAGGTGTGAATGCAAGATATGAATAGACATAATTATCTATGAATAGACATAATTATCTGTCCTTTGTCTCTCACTGCATGCAAAAATTCACTTCTTATCCTCTTATTTTTTGTGAATAGGTGTACCCTCTCAAAAGCCCCTCTACAAACTATTCCCATTGGAATCTCATGAGTCAAAAAAGACTTACAGACTGAAACAACTGTATATGCTTTAATTAGACTGGAATGATTCCATTACTATTTAGCTATTTATTAATGTTGTAGAGTTGAGCTGTGTTATCATTAAATACTTGTCATTATAATGAGACTTCATGGAAAAGCAGTTGGACATTCAAGTCAGTTGTTTAGAGTGATACTCAGATAGAAGACAAGCTTTGACAGAATGAAAACCAATTATAGCTAAAATTTCACAGGTTTGGGGAAAATATTTATCTATCCTGTTGTTTTGCTTCCTTCCTTTCATGAGTTTGATTATTTAAAGCCAGCATTTTTAACAAAAAAAATTCTTTAAAAGAAAAATAAATTAAAAAGATAAAATTTTCCTAATTGTGTTATGATTGATGATACAACCTGTAACTTAATGATTGAATTTGCTGCTGCTGTCAGTGTGTGTAATGGACAATGTCCATTAAATCAGTAGGTATGTAGTTGTTATCTACTTGTTGTTCACTGCCTTTCCTTGTCTCAATTAGATTTAGATATCTACATTCAAAACCAGATTTGAAGAGACAATTCTTAATATATTGTGGACAATTTTTTGCCATATATCAACATAAATTCCCTTTGGTTATTAGTGACTTTAATTCATTGCTGTTTTATGAGAAGAATGTGTGTTATTTCAATTTTACAGATGTAGAACGGGTATATATGGATGTTAAGGTTTGCATATTCATTGGTGCCATATCTCGTAAGGTAAATGGCATGCATGAGTATATATTTGCAATTACTGACATGCAAATTATTGTTAAGCCGTACTGTATGCCAAACCCTGCTATCAGTCTCTTATCTGGCTTTTTGCCAGTGCAAGTGCTTACTTCTAATAAGGAATTCAATCTACAACACTTAACATATTTCAAATAGCTCGATTATAGTTGCATACACTGTGAAGTAGCAAATAGAAATAACACATTAATTAATTTTGTAATTTCTGTGGCTAACACGCTGTAGCATGTGGCTGTATTGAGCCTTGCACAAGAGGTCCTCATTCTCAATGCAAATCCCACATTCTGTGGAAATACAAATAATAGTATCTGTGTGAGGCCCCAGAGGTTGCACAGATAAGAATACATACCTAAAAATTAATGAACGTAGCATGAGAAATTCAGTGAGTTAAACAGTTTCAGAGCAGTCAAAAAAATCAAAAGCAATCAAGCAGGGATGAATCCAATGCTGGGTTCAACAGGGAGATGAAGGAAATCTCAGTTCTAATTCTATTTATGTTTTACAGTAAACGCTAATTAGATTAAAAAAAGAAAAAAAAAGAGTAAAGCCTAGAACCTTGATTATTTCTCATCTACTGACTGCTCTAAATTCAACCTATCACGTCAGAAGACTGTATTTATTCTTCAATCATTTTCCAGGCACATAAAGTCCTGTGCCAAGGGATGTGCAAAGGAGCTGAAAGCACCAGCTCACCTCTGATAAACAGGCAATTTTCACAGAATATGAGATATAGAGATCAGATCCCCTGACATGGCTGTATGAATCTACTAACCACTGGGTTAAGGGAAAAATGTCTCCTTTGGCTGCTGTGGCAGATATAGCTGGTTTACAGCTGCACAGATTATTTGGTTTAACAGACACCAGCTCAACCAGCCTAGCTCAAATGAACACATCCCCAGACATGACAACAATAGGTCAGATTCAAACCCAGACAGAGGACCTCAGCCAACACCTCTGAAGCGTGGATGCACCCATATCATTGGCCAGGAGGCTAGGCAGAGTTGAGACCCTTGTCCACTCATGTCTGTAAGCATGGAAATTTGAAAGCCCTATAAAAGGGGCTGCTGGACAATAAATGGTTGTTCCTGCACGATCTCAGTGTGTGATGTTGCATCCCTGTTTCTGACATCACTGCGTGTCACTCCTCCTGCTAGAACAGTCATTGGCTTTTGCCCTTAGCAGAGGCCTCTGTGTGCTCACCTCTTACAAAATTTACTACAACTTTACAGCATGCATCAGGAGGGTGACCCCAGGACAGAGGATGAGTTAGACCTGATGTGAGGCACTTAATTCATGCCATACAAGAATCCTCTAATGCTCCTCTTTGGTTTCCTGTTTAAACTCTTTATCACTATCTACTCTACAACTGAAATCAGCAATTCTCATCTGCTGATTTCAATGAAATATTGCCAAGGGATCTATAACCCCATTGATAGACTTTTTGAAGACTTTTCATCAGTTTCAGAAATTTGGGCTCATTCCATCTAGAAATCATCTTCAGTGGGATATACAAGTCTGCACAAGACCCTCATTGCACAATGCTCTGAAACTCCTAAGTGCAAAACTGATATGAAATACCCAGTCAGAAGTTCATGTTCTATATATTATGTAATAAATGATAGTATTGTGAAAAAAAACTTTAATCTAGGAAAATAAAAGGAGGAAGGGGGAAGGGAAGAAATAAAAGAGAAAAGGAAAAAGAAAGAAAAAAGAGTTGTGTGTGTATAAATTTGAGACCAGTGTATTATGAGCTGCTGCCTTAATTGACTTTACCTGTAACATTTTCAATACTGCCATAGGGAGCACACTAAAGGAGAAAGAGATTTCTTAAGGATTTTGGTCCAGATTCCAAATTTTTTTTTATAAAGTATTTTATAAAGTAATTTATAATTCTCTAAAGGGCAGAATTATACTCAAATTTTAGATGCAATTTCTCACTTAATATTATATTGCCTAAATCTTATAGATGAGTATGGTTGAATAGAAAATAAATATTAAAGCCACACTTCTCATCCTTTTCACAATTCAAGTGGCATTTTCAGCAGATAATTTCAGAATTAACTATTTGAGGCTCATACAAAATAACTTAATGAAACTATGTCCTTTATATCTATTCTTTATGAGAGGATTTTTTTTCCATCAGGAAAAACAATTTCTCATTAGTGAGCTAAGTAGCAAACAGTTCCCAGATTAAGAGGAAATAGTGTAAAAGATTTTCTACATTTCTCACTTTATCTTTTTTCTGTTGGTAACTTCAGTTTAATGATACTTCATGATACATCATGGAAAAACGTCATATCTGAAAAACAGCAGGAAGTATTAATGGCCTTAATATTTAGTAGCAGTAACAATGTACTATTCTCTATAAATGACCTTTCTTTACATTTTTGGAATTGAGCCCTCAGTATGTCCTTGATAAATGAAAAATACCTCTGGCATGAAGAGACCAACAGGCAGTGCCTGAGATACTTTAAATGATAATTGCCACAGCAGGCCATCTTACAACAGAATGATGACCAAAATCTGTAACCACTTTTATAAACAACAAGTTATAAGGTTATTTGACAACTACTTTTATTTTAGCACTTCATAAGAATCATTTACCTTTGTTAGATGGCTGCCTTCATGGGGGAAAAAAGGGAAGGTCCAGGTTTACAGCTCCATCATTCTTCTTTTGAAGTCACTTTAGATTAATAGGACCCTGGTGATTTCATATAATTTACCAGTCAGCCACTGGTAACTAAGTAAGAACTTTTCCCTGGGGGGCTGCTGGATGCTGAACTGCTGAGTCTGATCCCTAACAGTACATTACTAAGTGGATGAAAGTGGTAGAATTAGATGAGGGCATTTACAACACCATTTGGTCCTTGCTGTTTCGCAACAAGAATCCCTGTTGTGCCCAGTGTGTGAGATCATGGAGAGAGGAGAAACATATTTACAGAGTTACCTGTTCATTCTCAGCCAGTGTTACTGCCTGCATTCTCATCTGAAGAAAAAGCACTCATCAACTACAACATTTTAGGCCTGTAAAAGCTTACAAAAGTGGTGAAAGAGTAAAATGGATTTTAACTTTCTGACTTTCATGGCAAGAAAGATTAAAAAAAAAAAAAGACTGAGAAATTTTTATCGCTTATATGTATCTATAAGTCTATTAATATAATAATTCAAATTTGATAGAGGGTATTTCAAGGAGAATGATCTGTGACTCTTGGAATTAATTATTTTTTAAAATGCCATTTATTGTTTTAATTGCAGCAGGAAGTTTAGGTGGTGATATATCTAATTTTAATTAGACAACAATTTAATATGTGGACTTTTATCAGGGAGCAATCAAGGAGCACTTGATGTGAGGGAAATCCTCTTGGATTTTAAGGTCCCCTCATCATCCCTTTCCAGTATAAACTAAAGGATGCTCTTATGTCACAGCCAAACCAGATGTATACCTCTTTATTTGAGTTCAAAATGCAATGTATGACATCATACAGAGGAAGAAGGAATCAATGAGTGTTCATGTATTTCAGAAAATATAATCCTAATCCAAATAAAACAGTGTCTTTAAACCTGTTCAGTTCATAAAATGTCCCCTTAGGCACTTGATATCAAAATCAACTATTGGAATCTTTGTCTTTCCAATGCAGAACCATTATCTTCAACATAATTTAGAAAAAGACAAAAGAAGCTTATTTAAGCAACAGTGGCAAGCTATTGAGTGTGGGGTTTTTTGGTAAATGTTTTCTGTGAGCTGTATATTTGATTTCCAGTCATTAGACTTATAAATGTTAATTATATTATTACCGTGAAATAAATAGGCTCAAGTCAAGATTTTTATATGTGATTTCCTTAAATTAGAAACATTTATGTTGGGTCTACAAAATTTCAAAGCTCTTACAGAAATCACAACAGCTGTATTATACCATAGGTCTGATTGCACCCCTATGTCATATTTCTTATTAATCTTCCCCATTCCTTGATACCATGAGAAATGATCCATGCTGCTATTTGATTGGGAATATTTTCCAGCATCTGTGGTGAAAATTCTACAGCATGTGACCTTTTATTTTTTAATCTTATGTCTCTAAGGTAATGGTCCCTAATGAAGCAGGACAAAGAACAACTTATGTGGAACACGTGATATAAGAACATGATATAAGAACAGGTTAGAAACGGAAAAAAGTTCACATGAGCTTATTGACCAGAAGTCTCTGCCACCATGATATATAGCTTTAGAATTGAACTCTATAGATCATCTCAATTTCTGTCACTGTGCAGTTCAAAGTTTTGCAAGTCTCTTGTGGAAAAAAAGGACATAACCCCTTAAATCTTTGTAGCTGTGACATTGATGTTTCTCATTCAGAAAAATGACCCTAGGATAAAAATGAAAATGAGATGCAACTGCTCATCTCAAGAGGTTATCTCAGGGCCTGTAATGTGAAATACATTTTTTAAAAATATTTGTTTTGCTAAAAAATAACAATAAATTTATTAGTGTACATGCTTTAATGAATTTATACCATATGCTATTTATATAAGTCCTATTAAAAACAACATTAAGGGGAAAAGTGTTGCAAGAAGCCTTCTCATTCAGCTTAGAGGAAAAAACAGCTGTGACATTGCCTTTAAAAGCCTTATTCCAACACTGATGTCACAAGCTCAAGCTTTGTGTTTGCATAGAAATATCTTGTAATAAAACTTTCCAAATACAAGGAATTTGAGAGCTGTTCACATTCTTTATTGTAGGACCGTTATCCAACACATTTTTAGAACTAGTCTTCATTTTTGCTGATTTGTTGTTTTAATAAAGATACAAAAAACTGGGAAGAACTTCTCTCTTTGATTCATCAATCCATATATGTGACTTAATGGACATACATTTTACCACTGAGAAATTACTTACTTTGTCTGGTAGGCCTCAGTAAAGTAACATAAGGTTTTCTGATATTAGCTTTCATTTGGATATGATAAATATGAAAAATTCCTTTGTTCTTGGCGGGGGTTAGGTTTTTTCCTTTTTTTTTTTCTTTTTGCTTAAGGAATTTGTTTTCTCCATTACTAGGGAAACTAGGTAACTAGAAGACAAAATGCCAGGTGCTAAGAGTACTTAAAGGTGCTTGACCAAAACAAAGAGTTGCTCTGGGAGGGGGAGACAGCTGAGTTTTGGGGGGCTGGGGGCAGGTAAAAGGAAGGAAGCTTGGCCTTTCTTGCTCTTTGGGCACTCATCAGAGAGGACACGGCCAGACTGTTCCACTGTCACCGGAGGAGCCCCGGTCCTGGGAAAATCTTCCATCATCTGCTCACGTGCCCAGGAATCCTGGGCTCCTCGGCTGCCATGCCAAAGAAGAGCCGGCCCTGCCCTGCCACCGCAGCTCCTTTGCCCTGCTCTGTTTGCTACAGTGTGACCTGCACCCCGCCCCTGCCTGCCCAGGGA
>VWYP01013769.1:66183-95342 GCA_013400435.1 Pycnonotus jocosus | reverse complement strand
CACTGCCTGCCCAGGGACACCCAGCCCCTGCCTGCCCAGGGACACCCAGCCTCACTGCCTGCCCAGGGACACCCAGCCCCTGCCTGCCCAGGGACATCCAGCCACACTGTTTGCCCAGGGACACCCAGCCCCTGCCTGCCCAGGGACACCCAGCCCCTGCCTGCTGGGGACATCCTGCCGTTCCGGCTACCATCCCGTGACATTGCACTGTTTCCGTGCTCCAAGGGTCCTGCAGGGGCACCAAGGCCAAACTGTCCTGGGTTTTGGGAAGCAAGGCTTTCAAGGGGCTTTTTTGATACTGTTTTGTTATTAATGCTGTTGTTGTTGTTTTTCTTTGTTGTTTGCTTTGTTATACACACTAGTAAAAAGCTTTTATTTCCTCTTCCCGTAACTGTGCCTGAAAAAAGCCCCCTTTAATATTTCTTTTTTTCTAAATTATAATAATTTAGAGGTAGGAGATTTGAATTGTCCAGAAACCTGTCTTTCAAACCAAGACAGTTCTCTATAGCTGCCATATTTCAGGTAGAATCCAGGAACCTCAGGATTTACACGCATACTCTAATTTCTGAACAGTGACTTTAATTAGAATTATTAACTCACAGCCAGTGCTAAAAGAGATAGTGTAGGTTTCCTCTCCATGTGCTCTTTGGATCAGTCTTACTTGCACTAATATCAACATCAAAACTCCTGTTGATTTTCCTGAGAGAGAGATAGGCCCCATTTACTGCATACTCAAGACCCTAAAGGATCTTTTAAAGCCTTCAATAAACCAAGCCACTGTTGCACTGTGGCTGTTTAATTCTGTTAGAATTATTCCCTGAGTAGCACTACACTGCAAAACATCTTTTTTTTTTCATTTCAATGTCTTTTTTCTCATACCATTTTATTGCTTTTAAACTTAAATTCCCTTTTCTTCATCTTTCATAATCAGCTCCAATGTCTTCTTAGGCTAGCACTCAAATTTAGTGAGAGGGCAAGCAGCAGACAGTGACACAAGGGCAAACAAAGGAGCAGAACATGGGAATTACTGGGAAAAGACATTCTAATTCAAATAGTTTTAAGTTATTCAAATTCATCTACTTTCATTTTTATATGGCTTTTGACACTAAATACTTGAGTTAGCTGAATCATATGGTTGTCTCACTTTCAGTAGTTTAATATACCTTAACAGTGATTTCATTTCCCCTGAGAGGCACAAACCAAAACCACATAGGGATAAATCATTCAAGCTTGAAAATAATTAAAATTTTTACTTCTTTCCTGAAACAAATTTAATCTTCAAATATACACATTTTGTCAAGTAAAATAAATATTTGTTTATATTAACCAAATCTAATTTCCTTAGCTATATTGATTAGTAGCAAAGATAACAAAGAACTCATATATGCCCAGGCATATAACTGTATAAACACAAATGTACATTTGTTGAACTAGATGTGTTGTGTATGTATATATGTTCTGTCCTTAATGATGCTCCTCCTTTGCAGTTTATAGCACTATCTGCAAATTGTCCTCCTAATACACAGCATGTGGCATGACATATCTGTCAATTCTCTTCTCCAGATGCTCTGAAAAGGGCAATGAATACTGGAGAGAGAGTTAACTTGAAATGTCTACATTCCTTTGAAGGAATATAACAGAAAGGACTTGACAGTACATTCCTGATTAGACCTTTCCACCTGAACCCATTCTTCATTCTCTTTCTGCTGGCATCAGCTTTTATTGTAAGGGGTTAGCTTTGTGCAAGGTACTTTGTAGAGCTACTGAGAAACTAAGGCAAGCTACTGTGCAGCTACTGTGAAGTGCACAAAATTATAGTCTATTAAACTATGTCTCCATATGGGATTAGCTGGATGATAATTAAGCCTTCCCTGCTTCTAGATGACAAAAACCTGTCAGCAGCTCCAGATTGCTATTTTTAAAGTGGTGTTTGTAGTGTGCAGAGTTGCAGAGCTCCATCCTTTTGTGAGATGCATTTGTTTCCTTTCTGGATCAGGGATCAGCGACCTGGGTCACTTGCACTGAGAGACATGCTGTACAAACACTTGCAATATTTTTTTTCCAGAGACAGGGTAAGACCTGGAGAGATGGTTAGTGAAAGAGAACACAAAACAAAGCCACACAGTAGGAATGTTACAAAGCACAGCTGCATGAAATACAGTTGTGCTTACAGATGCGTTCTGGCAGGATGAGACTGCATGTTACTTTGGGAGTATTTCAGAAGGCACATGTCAGTCCTGTGTTCTTAGGTCATCTTCACCTGCTCATACACTGTACTCCATAAAAAAAGTTCCAAAGGTGAGACAAAGTTTTTCAAATATGCCTTAGTTAGTTTAACTGCAAATGCAGGGAATGACAACTACCTGTGTGCCACTGCCCAAGCTGAGGAATTTAACCTGAAACCACTGTGACTGACAAGGAGTAAAACTACCAGGCCAAAATCCTCAAAAAGATTCACCTAGACCTGAAATCTGTCTCTGACACAAGCTAATGAATTAGCCAGTGGCTTAATTTTGTTAAGTTAATGAACATTTACTTGAATATTTTCTTTGACATTACAGGATATAAGAATAGATATCTTAGAAGCTGAAAGGCTGGTTTATAGTTTCAGCCATGATAAGCTTCTGTAATGCCATAAGAAGTTTGTTTTTTGACTTCTTTTTTTCTTTAAAGCATTTTATTTTCTTGAAATGTCTGCTAAGTCGTTTTTTTTTTCTCCATTTCATCTAGCTACACTTCAAACCAAAATCTCCTTTAAAGGAAAATGCTTCTGAAAAATAAACCATATTTTATAAAATAAATCCTGATGTCACTCATTTACATCATTTAACAAAGTCTTATGTAATTAGAGTGACTAGGCCTGAGAAGAAAATCCAAGTCAATGTAAATCCCAAAGTCAATGATTTTCTTTCTACTATCGGCCATCAACAATTATCTGAGTTTCTGTAAATACACACCTGTTTTGTTCTGCATCATCTAATATCCAAGTATTATCTTCAAAGATTAAGAAAAAAATGTCCTGAAACTACCAGCAATCTGCAAAGTACTGTCACCATCAACAGGTCTATTTCGCATGATGACATGATGGGTCAGCCTTCATGTCTGACAGTTTTATTACAGTTTACAAGAACATTCTTATCTAATATAAGTTGTTTAAATTTCTTGAATATTTGAAAGCTTGTTGACATTTTCTGCACAATATATATTAGCAAATCTATTTTGAAGCTCTAAAATCTTGAGGAATAATTATTTTCATTTTATGGTGATATTTACTTGAATATTTGTGACAACAAAGGAATAGTAAACCAAGCTTGTTTTGCATAGCAGATGAAAACACAAGGTAAAAATAATCTGATGCTTCTTTTGGGATTGGTGTGATGTTAATTGCACCCCCACAAGTTTAATTTTGAGAATCCTTTGAGTCACTGTAATTCAGTCTTAAATGTTCCCAAGCTCGATGCCCTGTGATTAGCTCTGCTTTCCTGTGTATGTAAAGGGGAAGAACAGTCAAATAATTTGAACCAGGCTACAAGACTATTGACATATGCAATGATGTTACTCATGACAGGATAGGCCCTAGTGATGGTAATCCACAGGAGGCAACACACAGCACTGAATAACATAAACCTCACTAAACTGAAAACAGTGCTAGAATTCAAACCAACATAATTCGATCAAATAGAGCTGTGCTACAGATTGTACACAAATCATCTTTTGGAAGATTAATTAGAAACAAACAAAATTATGGTGATCATGATTTTTATTAATGTGTGATCCTGTCAGTATTCACATCATGAATCAATTATCTATATTATTTAGTTTATATTAAAAATAGAATGCCAAGAATACCTGAAGGAAATTGAAAACTACATGTTGCTTTTTGCAATATATGTAACAAAGTGCTGTTTCAAACTGTGAATACTCAAGCTGGACTTCAGGGCTGTTTTTCAAGAATTAAAAAACCTAAAGGATGGGAATGCCTTACTGTGAAGAGAGAGAGGGGGAGAGAGAGAGGAAGGAATAGGCAATTTTTCTCCTTTCCTTCATGAGAAATGGTCCCATCTACCAGTGACAGATATGTGCATTATGGAGAAACCCATAGCACATGACCTGCTCCCAAATGTTGCAGTCAAATAGAATTCAGTATTATATTCCCATTATTGACCTTAACTGAAGGTACATCCTTGAGGATCCTGTGTGACATTGGTGGTAGTGATAGAGAATGGGGAGCCCTAAAAAGATTTATTAAGATGATTTGGTCATGCTTGTCAAATCTCAGGCATCTCTGACTCATTTCAGTATTTTTATATTTTACATTGAATCCTGGGATGTTTTATATTGAATGCTAGGATGGAAGACTGAGTACTACGCCACAAATTTAACCTTGTGCAAGATGGCCCAGCCCTGCGGAGGCTGGAAATGGTTCCTGAACCATGAATGTGTACATGTGACTGGTATTCACTTTGTCTCATGTTGCTGTGAGTTCTCCAGTCCTGCTCAAGTGTGACTGCAAAAGCTGCCCTAAAATTTTGAAGAAATAAACTTTTCATGTACAAAAATATGTGGAAAATCAAGAATTAAATTGTAAGCCCTTGGAACCTTGCCACCGACAACAGATCTTTGCTAATCCATTGGAGCAGAGAACTCTTTTGTTTTGGTAGTTAATTTGCTTGGTAATAGGAGAAATTGCATAATTGCAATCAATGTCTCCCAAGTTATTTACTGTTGAAACAGATTTTTCCAAATATCAGTGGTTTTAGATGCTATCATAAATTAAGAGTTTAATAAAACAAAAAAATCAAATGTTAAATGTGTTTAATATAAGCTTTAGTATATTAATTCAGTAGAATTTTCATCAGCTAGTATTTCCAAAAGAAAAAAAAATCCTTACAAATATAAGCAGTATAAAGGAAGATATGCCTATATAGAAACAATTTTCACATACCCGTCTTTAACATTCATTACCTTCCCCTATGAGTCTGTCTTTATCACAGCAAAATAGATCATAAACAGACACTATTTCAGCCTTACTCAAAAATCATAAAAAATTGGTTTCATCAAAATCAGCCTTCCATAACTAAAGAAGGAATATGAATCAGTGTGGTGGGTTAACCTTGCTGACTGCCAATTGCCAAACCATCTATTCTCTCACTCCCCTTTATCAGCAGGACAGGAGGGGAAAATAAATGTGAGAAGGGTCATGGGTTGAGATAAGGACAGGGACATCACTCACAAATTGCTGACACAGGCAAAACAGACTAGACTTAGGTAAATGTATTTAATTCACTGTAAATTAAAATTAGAGTAGAATAGTGAGAAATGAAAACAAAATTAAAAACACCCACTCCAAGCCTATTTTTCAGCTCAGACGTGACTGCATTCCTAACTCTTCTAAGTCTTCCCCCTGAGTGGAGCAGGCAGGCAGGTAATGAGGTTCTAGTCAGTTCATAAGCTTTTGACTCTGTCATTCCATCCTCATCACACTCTTCTGATCCAGTGTGGGTTCCTCTATGATGGGATAGAGCCCTTCAATAATTTCTGCAGTGGGGATCCTTCCCACCAGCTTCATGAACTGCTCCAGCAATGTCCTTTCCATGGTGTACTGCTCTTCAGGAATGGTTTGGGTTCCCTACATGACCACAGCTCCTGACAGAAGCCTGCTGCTGGGCCTGGTCTTCTCCACAGGTTGCAGGAAAATCTCTGCTCTGGTACCTGAAGCACCTCCTCTCCCTCTTTCTTCATTAACCTTGGTGTCTGTAGGGCTGTTCAGGTCTTTTTCCTCTCTCTCACGACTGCTACACAACATTCTTAATTATGTTATCACAGAGTGGTCATCTCCTTGGATCATGGGCTCAGTTTTGTCCAGTTCTGGGGCCTTTCAGAGCTGGCTGGAACCAGCTGTGTCCAACATGATGCAGCCCCAGTCTTCCTCTCACAGAAGCTACTCCTTCAGCATACTGTGCTACCAAACCCTTGCCATGTCAGCCCAATACAATGAGTTTAACAGCAAAAGACAATACAACAGCAAAACAACAGGATTTTGCTGAATCCTGTGTGACCTTCTGCAGGCTTTCTCATTCTGCATTTTTAGACCTTCACTGCAAAGATCAGAAAAACTGGCAGTGGCAACAGCAGTAGCCAAATTTTTTGTGGAAAAGATTGTCCAAAATGCTATTAGGAAAACCACAATTATTATTCTGAAAGTATTTTCTTAATTTATTCTTCTTTTAAAAAAGAAAAACACACAAAAAAGGGTATAAATTGCTTTTCTGTAATGAGCATGCATCACACCTTTGACTTATCTCGTGGCAATTTTCCATTAAAAATATGGAAAAGTCAATGTCAAAAAAAGCCCAAATCAAAAATGCAATAAAAAATATATAAGCAATGAAAAGGAATGAAACTCTGTCTTACATATCACAATAGATATAAGAGAGCAATCCACCTAATACAAATGATATTTTAATATTAGAGCAGCCATATGATTTTAATTTAAAAAAATAGGAGTCTTTTATTTTAGATTTAGAAAAAAGAGAAGAATATAAACCTTCCATCAGAAACATCTCCTTTTGAACAACCAGTTTTTTAGGTACTTTGAGAGCAAACAGGCCATTACTTACTGAAGCATCAAACTCTGTTTGGTTTTGAGTCAGTGAGAATAAAGGCCTATCACTGTACACTAGTTTTAGTTGTATCAAGGACTGTACTTAATGAAATTTTACAAATACTCTGGAATTCTCCTTCGAAAGAGTACATCAGTCATAGAAGTCTGCCTTATTGTTGGAGTCCAGGGCATTCCTCTGATAGCCCTGGAGAGTGAGAAACCTCGGCAAAGCAGTCAGGGAACTGAACAGGAAGGTTTGAGCCCTGTACAGGGGGGTATAAGCTCTGTACATGGGGGTCTGAGACCCTGGCACAGAGCCCAGGAAGACACTGCCTTTGATTTCAGTCCATGGGAAAAATTACCACCACTGGAGAAGACATTACAAGTCACAAGAGTGTGAAAAGATAGTAGTTTAGTTTATCACTGGGTGAAAAATCTGTAGTTTTGGGGTTTTAGAATGGGGGTGAATGAGAGCAACAGGCCTTGGCTGGGAACAGAGCAATTAATGAGATAAGAAATAATAAACGAGGCAAAAGACCTTGAAACAAAAACCTGAAGATTTCACTTCTTTCTTTTCTGCGTCTGGCTCAAACCTCACAGCCTCTTAAAGGGCACAGAGACTTTAAACCACCAGAATCTTGGGGAATTACCCCGAGACCTTCTCTTTTTTGAAAAATCAAAGTTCTGGATAAAGCATCTG
Organism: Pycnonotus jocosus; assembly: GCA_013400435.1. NCBI lineage: Eukaryota > Metazoa > Chordata > Aves > Passeriformes > Pycnonotidae > Pycnonotus > Pycnonotus jocosus. Next base: position 88,038 of record VWYP01013769.1, on the reverse strand, counting down.
AAAGGGTTGTTTCACAAATGTTTGGGTGATATTGGACAGTATCTATGAATACTTTTCTGGAAGGCCACTTGTGTAAACCTAGTGAAACCCTGGATTCTACCTGTTCAGATCTCCCTGTTACAGTGTCTGCCTCCAACAGAGGGTAGGAGACAATTTCATGTTCAGTCTCCAATGCTGTTCTTCTCATGAAAGTAGAAAATCACACTTAAAGGATGAGAGAAAAATTACTGTCAAAGCTGTCATTGTCAAAATAAAATAAAATAAAATAAAATAAAATAAAATAAAATAATCACACATTATGAAAGTGCATATATCTGTGCAGTAGTTATTACATATAGCTGCATCTAACAGAAATTTGGTTGTGGACATAGAAGGCAACAGATTCACTAGTTTCCATAGCTGCAATAACTTCTTTTTTTTCTTTTTTCTTTTTTCTTTTTTCTCTTTTTTCTCTTTTTTCTCTTTTTTTTCTCTTTTTTCTCTTTTTTCTCTTTTTTTTTCCTCTTTTTACTTTTTGCTTGTTCTTTTTATATAATTCTTCCTCAACAGAAAGAGAGCTTGCTTTCTGAAAAAGGAGACATATTTTTTGTTTTTTAAATGCTTCATAGAAGTAAAATATCTCAAAAAAATTACATGATCCTAGACAGATAAAGGAGAAAATGAGGAAAAAAATCCTTCCTGAAAACATCATTGTTGAAATTTAATTACCAATGAATGAGCACATCCTTTAGTGCTGTTTTTCTGAGAGATGAGAAAGTTTGTGTGTTTGATATGAGTTTAAATGTGATGCCTTAGTCAACAAGCTGCACAGGTAATAAGCTCCTTTGGCCAATAGTGTCTGGGAAAATATCACACAATACATAACAAGGTCAGATATTGTTTCTAAAGCAGACATTATTTTAAAGAATTGTGGTATTTACTCAACCATTCTCTCTAACAGCAGAATCTATTTCAATGGTAGGAGCTTCATTTCAGGGAGCAGCTGGGCAGTATGAAAGCAAGCAACCCAAAGAATTCTGTCCTTTAAATCTGTGCAAGATATATTTCTTATATGTTACCATTTAAAATGGTGAAAGATTCTGCTGTGAGAGCTAAGTGATTTATTACCTTGATATGGAGCACAGGTGAACATATTTCTTCCTTTTTCACTGATACCATTAAGAAGTATTGCTTCATTTATCTTATATATTCTACCTTCATTTATCTTACATATTTTACCTTCAACACTTGTTAGCAAGCTGCAATACAAACTTCTTAAAGAAACTTTTGATACTCAAATAATGAGATCCTCTGTGAAAAATACAGTTCCAGAGACTCTGGAACATGGTTCTCTCCACTCCTTCCATATGAAGAATATTAATAATAAATAAATTGGTGAATAATCTTGAAAGAAAAGAAACATTAGGCTGCCTCTTACTATCATCTCTTTTTATATGTAAATAAACTAAAAGCATTTTTATATGTAAACAAACTGCAAAATTTCTTAGTTGTGTAGTTTATGATAGCAGATGAAAATACTTCCTATTTCAAAGTTTATGCTATTGAATGATAAATTACATTATTTCTTGACTCACATGGTGAATAAATCAACCAGATAATTAGTAGTACAATTAAGCTATGGGAAAAAAAATAATATCAAGAACATCAAAATGAGACATAACAGGAACCATTAGGGAAAAGTATTAAAAACAATCTAATTTTTAAATATGAGAAAGCAAATAATTCTCCCCTTGCCTCCCCCAAGATATCAAGATCTGTGGCTAAGCTCCTTGAGGCAAAACTTCAAAACTCAGCAGAGGCTGGTTTACATAAAACAAGTTTAACCAGGCTGGAAGACATTCTCTGTGCATTTTTATGAATGGCTTTCAGTGAAGTTGCAATAATAGCATACATGGGAGACATATGGAGCTAAGAAATCCAAGGGGAAAAAAAGATATATATATATTATCTGGTGTAAAATCTGGTAGCTGAAGTAAAATAAATTGTAAGATCTGCCTTCTTTTCCTAGCTTTGTCACAGGACTCACTACAATCTGTGCAAATTAATTAAAATGTAATTGTTTCTACTATTGAAAAGTAGAATTGTAAAGCCTGAAAATCCAAAAATGTCTTTTAAACAAAAAAAAAAAAAAAAAAAGTTTCTCTGGCCGTCCTTCCATGTTACTTCTGTTACATAGCAACCCTGACTGTCACTGAGCTTCTAGGTATTCCTGGTAGTTCCAACCAATACCAGTCTGTATGTCTAACAAAGTGTTTCTGCTTCATTATAGAATCATCAAACAATTAAGATTTCTCTGAGGAACCAAGAGCTTTTCTCTGAACTACCTCTTTTTACTTGGAAAAAGAAGTTCAAATAAACAGCATGTGTTTCTTTTCATTTGGATGTGTCATGTAGGTTAAAATGGCATAAAAATATTACTATGATAAAAATTATGTTAGTAGCAAATTTTGTTTTTCAAACAGTTAACTGATTCCAAGCAATTGGCAGCCCCACTTCTGCTGTGCTTATGATGCTTTCCAAGAATTGGTGTAGAAAATAAATTTTACCAGAGAGTCTAATTTTCTTCAATTGCAAGAAATCACATGCACATTTTGTTTAGCAATAAATCTGGTCCAGGTAGCTGGGCTTGAAAGCTGCAGATGGAGACGCAGACTGGGCTTGGGTGGGAGTCTGAGACGGGAGGCTGTGAACTGTTAAACTTTGGGATAGCAAGGGGCATGAAAACTCTGACATCAGCCAGGTGGACACTGGGACACACAGCTGGAGCTTGGAATTGTTGATCTTTTGGGTAACAGAGGAGATGGAAGTGAGCTGGTCGGACATGGAGAGGAGCAGGAGTGGGGTCCCAGGAGCAAGAACGACACCTGCAGACAGACTGTGAGGATATAAAAGCCCAAGGACTCCTCGGTGGGGGTCCCTCCTCAGGAGCACCAGCTGGAGCTGTTTCTGTGTCACTGCCCCATCAATAAATGGCTTTATGGAACCAGACACCTGGGACTCTGGGGTGGAACCCTGGGGTGGAAGCGGTGGGGAAGCCTGGGGTGTGTGGCTGTGAGTGGGGTGTGCAGGGGGTCAGGGGGGCTCCCCTGGGGTCACTGGAGCTGCTGCTGCCAAGGGGCTCTGGGCCCAGCAGTGAAAGTCTCTGGCCTTGGGAGTGGGACAGACAGAGAGGATTGAGAATGGTCAGACTGGGAAGTTTCCTTAACAATTTAAAATTTCAGTTTTAATTTTATTTTAATTGTATTTTTTTCATGTATTCATACACATGCATTAGGAAGCACAACATCCCCATTCCATAATAGAGAGAACCATCATAGTGGTAGGCCAGGACACACAAATATACACATAGTTTACCCCATGGAAAAAGCTCAAGGATATTGCCAAGGCCTCTGCTGTAGTGGTAAAACTAATTAATGTAAATTTTGTACTGACCTCATTAAATGGACCATGTCTTCTGCTATGGAGAAATGGCATATTGTATGGAGTATCATTTTTGGTGAGTTAGAGTCAGCTGTCCTGGCCATCTCATCTACCAACTTCTCCAACCCCAGCCTGATGGTGAAGGGGGCAATGTTGGTGAGACAGTGCTGATGCTGTGCCAGCACTGCTCAGCAGCAGCCAAAGCCCATTTTGCCTACACATCTGCCCTTCTGCATGCTTCTTCATGATGGTGTGTTATCAACTCCTTTCCAGCTACTAAAACAAACAACAACACTATGTGGGCTGTTATGTGGGAAATATTAAACTTAATCTTAACCAGACCAAATTCACACCTTCTGTCCCAAAATCTTGGAATTTATTACTCTCCCATTTTTCCTACTCTGAGTTGAGTTCATCAGTTCTCTTTTGATATGACTGTGATTCTTTTTGGGGCATAGAGGATACTGCTCAGGCTTTTACTGAATCAGCATGCTAGGCTCATACACCTTTTGCATTATGAGCAGCAAAGATTTAAATTAATTTTTCACCCTGAAAACTTTTGCTAATTTCTATTAAAACATTAATGATGCCACTGCCTGACAACTGTGTCTGGCTTCTGCAGGACATGCATATGACTAGCAGCTATTTTTTTATATCAGAAGCAAATGGAAAATATTGAAAAAAAAAATCCACTCTTCTTTATGAAAAACACCCGGAATGTTTGTAGAGTTAAATCTCACTGTGAAAATGTGAGACCTTGGCTCACTCTATATATGGCAAACCTCCAGAAGTCAACATGCTCTTTGGAGGTGAACCCTTCAAGCTTAGCTCCTTGGTATTGATTGTGACATTTTCTTGTCAGCATGAACATCCAATTTCCAATGCAGGCAATATTTCTCATTAAGTTGTATAGACTATGGACAGCATAAACTTAAACAAATGTGCAGTGTCAGAGCTCAGGCAAAGTGTAGCACCTAGTTTTAATAAACTGAAAACAATCCAGCTGACAATATTCCCTAATTTTACCTTTGACTTGGTTTATATTTTGTTCCATCCAGCATTCCTCCTATTATCATTACTTTAGCTTCTGCTTTTGTAATCTTTCTTTTTTTTCCCAAGTGAGTGGCTTCATAGAAGTCTGCTTCACTGAACTTAGCAATAATCCTCTCATTGGCAGCAATGGTCCAGTATTAAGCTCATCTCTAGCAAAGTAAAATTTTTATTGCTATTGCTCTCTTAAGTGCTGAATACTCCTCTCTAGCTGTACAGTTCAAGTATTAATTCTTCACTAGACTCACAGATTTTAAAGCATAAAGAAATCAACATGATCAGCTAATCTAATATCTTGCATAGCATAAAGCATACAATTTTGCTTCATTTTCTTAATGCATTCATTACTTTCAGTTATATTATATTTTTCCAAAAGTCAGTTCTCCTGAATGAATGACATCATATAAAGCAGAATGTGTCCTAGTCTTTCATAAGTTATTGCAATGGCTCATTAAATCACAAACCAGTTATGCTTCAAATTTCAGTATGTTTCATTTATGATGGAGTCACCTCTCAGACTTTTCTCGGATAAGCTGAAAACCATGTCTCTGCTTAGGTCACTGTCAAACCGTGAATACTTTTACCTGTGTTTTATGAAGCTGTTTCAATCTGCCATCTTTGCTCTAAAGAGCTTTACACAGTCAGTATTCAGGTAATGACCTCACCAATGTGGCAATACATTTTCCCTCTTTCTACTCAATAGTCTTCTGCTTATTGTGATTCAGTTGTCTGAAGATATTGTCTGCCATAGGTATGTTCAAAGTGCTTTCTGATTACTCACATTTCAAAGAAGTTCGAGTTTTCCCACAATTTTTGTCAGTTAGTTAGCTTGTTCTCCATTTAGCTGTCTTAAAGGGCAAGTGAATTTGGTTGATGAATAGCAGAGCATTGTCTGTATAACAGCCAATATATTTGTTATCCATTGAGTTCACTAGTAATGACCTTGCATTTTCTTCTACAGATCTTCCACCTACTTGAATATTGTGTCAGAAGTAGCCAGAATTGAAACTTACTGCTGACAGAAGTTAGTCTTATTGGGACCACAGGAGACTGTGCCACCTCCTCCAAGTGTGATGCCTCTCAGAGCTCTCAAAGTCAGTCATATTTGGAGGCCTGGGCTGATAGTCCCCACTATCATCTCCACCCTCCTTGGATGTCCAGCTCTTTTCTGTGAGGAAACACAAACAGATTTGAGTGAGGTGAGTGTTTCTCTGAGCTTGAGGGGAATTTTTGATAGGTACCTTTCTGCACATAGAAATAGCTGTACAGATTACTTTAGCTCTGTGTGTGAATTGATTATTGTATGAACATGTGCTGTTTTTTTCTGGGTTAGAGCTAACATTCTTCCCAGTGTCTGGTAAGGGGCTGTGTTTTGGATTTGTGTTGAAGATAGGGTTGATAATACAGAGATGTTTTTGCTTGGAAGGTCTTTTCTGCCTTTCACATGGCCACACTGGTGAGGAAGTTGGGGTTGCATGAGAGATTGGGAGGAGACAGCCAGGACACGAAACTCAAACTGATCAGAGGGGTATTCCAGATCATATGACATCATGCCCAGTATATAAAGGGGAAGAAAGAAAAAGGAAAAGAGGGAATGTTTTGAGTGATGACATATGTCTCCCCAAGTCATCATTATGTGTGATGGGACCCTGCTGTCCTGGGGATGGCTGAATACATGCCTGGCCATTGGAAACAGTGACTTAATTCCTTGTTTTGCTTTGTTTTTGTGGGTGGCTTTTGCTTTCCATACCAAACTGTCTTTATCTCAACCCAAAAGTTTTCTTCCACCCTTTTGATTCTCTCCCCAGTCTCACGGGTGGGGGAGTGAGCAGGCAGCTGCCTGGGGCTGGGTTGGCAGCAGAGGTTAAAACATGACAGAATGTTACTATTTCAAATCAACAGTTAAGTTATTGCTGTAATTGAAGTGAAATCTACCAAATCACTTTGTAAATGTTAAAGAACGCAATGATTAAGAGCTACTACACACTTTTGCACCCTTATCTTTCCATCCAAATCCTTTTCACTCCTACCTACTTTTGCATTCCTGGCTTCCATGATAATCATTCAAAATTACTTCTTATCTGACCATCCTTTGTATTAGTCTTTGTAGCAAGCAATAGCATGAACCTTGCCATTGAACTCTGTAAAACTGTATTTTCACAAATTCATAATAAATCCAGTTTTTGACAGTACCATTGACAGGCCAAGCGACACATCCACGTTTCAAAACAAGTTATGTCTTTTTTTTCTTTTACTTTTGCATTTAACTTTGTTAATGAAGATATCAGATTAGACCTTACGGAGAGCATAATCTGTTCTATGTACTTACCAGCTTAGAGGTATTAAACATAACTAAATTTCAGGAATCCTGTGTATATCATGCACAAAGTTAATCTGCCTTTTCAAAGACATAGCAAATTAGGCATGTAATCACAGTTTACCTAACAGAGTCATAGAACCATTTTCATAAGTTCAGATAAATTTCCAAAAGCTTAGAAAATTATTCCAGTATATATAGAGAGAGGGAAAGAAAAAGAAAAAGAAAAAGAAAAAATAAAAAGAATAGAAGAAAAATTATAGAAAGGGAAAACCCTAAAAACCAGAGAATTAATTTGAATTACAGCATTGGGAATGAGGGAATAACTTTATGGTTTTGTGAAAAAGCTCGACATTGTAGTTGGATGAGATTTAAATTGTAAAAGGCTTTCCATATTAATGGGAAATAACAAGGTTGCTAAATAACAGTATGATAGATGTTAAATCAGCAGGTCTAGATAATTTTGCCTGCAAGTGCTGTAAAGAGTCAGCTGAGCAGATCTCTTGATCATCAGTGATGATTTTCAATAAGTCTTGGAGCACTGGAGCATTTCCAAAGGGTTGGAATGAAGCTAATGTTATGCCAATATTTTAAAAGTGTAAATGGGACATCTAATTATAGTCCTGTCATCCTGACATTGATCCCAGACAAATTATGGAACAAGAGATATGGGATTTGATGAATAACCTATTAAAAGAGGATAATATAATTAATGGCAATCAGCATGGGCTTATAGGAAAGACACACTTTTGAACTTGCTTGTACGTTGATCAGGAAAAGCTGTCATTGAACTTGTATGAGGATGATGCTGATGATCTTGTTTTACTTCTATAGGTCATTTAGTTTCATACTGAAGGTGCTGATTAACAAAGAAGAAATTTTGAACACCAACATTATACGTACTAAACTGAATAAAACATTCTAACGTGTGGGTTTTAATATACTATATTTAAAGAATTATCAATGAACATGTGTTCTAAAAAAATGCCAGAGGACTTTTATTTTTGGCCATCTTTGCAGCCTCAGTATAACAGCATTATTACTGGGAAAAGAAAGTAATAGATAACACAGCAAATGGAAGAGGGACAAATGAGGAAAAGGAAAGATTGCTCATAAGCAAGTTGGAATCCACCAGATATCAGATATAAACAATTATTTATTATAGACAATGAAAATTATGTGTCTAGGGAAAACAATGTAAAGAACACTGGTAAAATGGGACTTCTATCCTAAGAATTAAAACCCTAAAACCTTGGGGATGACAAACAGCAACCTACTATGCCTGGAAGAGCCTAATGCAATCCTGGCTTGTGCAGGATTAAGCCTCTCTTTCTTGGAATATGAAGGCTATCTCTGTGCTCCTCAATTAAAGAAGGACTCTCATATATTGAAAAATAAGTACCGAGAAACATTGCAAATGTATCTAAGCATCAGGAAATAAATCTTACACCCAACCTTAAGGAACTGTTTTAAAAATTTTCTGGTACAGCAGTTCCTTTGCCTCTTTTAGTATAGAGAGCACAGCAACAATTCTAGTGAGAAGAAGTCAGCTTTCATGACTGTTCCCAAGAAGTTCAAACTGTTTAAGAGTTACAAAAGAAGGTAAAGGATTCATTTGACCATAAGATGTCTGTACTTACATTCAGAGCAGAAATATGGCTGTGGAAAAAGGTGATAACCAAATCCATTTACCAGACAATGAAGTTTCATTTTTTTTCTCTCTAAAATCATACACTAATTCTAACAGAGGGTGTAGTTATGTCATTAGTTGTGGGCTTGTTTGACTGCAATAATTTCCTCTACTAATTGACTTCCACAAGTCAGCACTGATACATCATTCCCACAGATTTTGCTTTTGCTAGGTGCTGTCCTGGGTCGTATTTAATTCAATAACATTTATGAAATTTATGGTTGATGACAATCCACTATATAAAGTCACCTTTAAATACCCAAATTTAATTGAATTATTTCCCTGCTCTTTTTATCTTCTTACTCATCAAAAATAGAAAAAGGGGGAAGAAAAAGACAAATAAACAAACAAAACCATACCTAAACAAAACTCTGCCAAAAACCTACAGAAAAATTGTAGCCAGTAGTAAAAGAAGTAACACAGATGACTTCTTGGGCAACAGATTCAGAAATTGCTTCTCAGTTTAGCTTGTTTTCATTCAGCTTGGAACAGATCTCCCTTCCTTTGGAATGAAACACTTGAAGTATTATATTCCAAATGCTTGTTTAAAATTCTAGAGAGTATTATGTATTTCTGTATGTCACAACAGGACACTAAAGGTCGAGGCAGAGGCCAGCTCAGAGGTCAGGCAGGAATGCCCTATTTTTTTATTTTGACTCCAACTTACATAAAATTGATCAGAAGGCAAGAGATTGGCCAAAGTTGTTGCCACCTCTCCAATCTCATTGATGAACATCACCATCACTCAAGAAACTCCTCCTAGAGAAGAAAATATGTAAACATTTCTTTATTTACATGAGAAAGTGTGAGAACTGACACCAAGTTCTGTAAACACCAGAAGGCAAAGCGTAAACATCAGAAGGCAAAGTAAAAACATGAAAAATCAAGGGCAACATCTGTATTTTAGGGAATAAATAATAGGTGTTCCTCTTTTTTATGATTAAAACATAATGCTATGGACTGATTCAGTTTCACCTGACTGTCTATGCAATAACCTGTATTGAACTCCTTCTCTAAGACTTCAGATCTCCTAGCCTACACTAAAATACAGCAGTTGTTTGAGGGCATTCCCAGACCTTTCTAAGGAATTCCTGTGAAGAAAAATTAACATATTGTAACCACAAGATTTTACTTTACTGAGTGCTCACCATATCAGTTTCCATGGAATTCAACATGCTATTAACTAAAGCTCTCAGTTAAGAATGTCGAGAAGAAGCAAACAAAGATCATGAATTCAGAACTCTTCTGTACAGCAAACAAAAAAGTACTTGAAGAAATAGCTGCTTCTTTCAGTCCTGATTGTTCCACTGCTGTCCTTTGATTTGGAAAGCAATAGCAATATAAAATCCAAACTGAAAGAATATTGAAAAATAAAAATATTTTGAAAATCAAGATTATCATAAAACTGAGTTTCCTTTGCAGCTCCAATGCTGCCATATTGCACCACTACCAGTAATGACAAGTGAAGTTCATGCAAATATTTGGAAGTTTCCATGTAAAGAGAGCTATTTTGAAAAAGAGAAGTTAATAAAAGTCTTATTTTATGATATACTGTATAAAACTATCTAAATACTATCAAAATGTGGTAGAGCAGTTAAGGGGCAGAAACACACATAAGAATACAATTTTCCAAAGATGCAATGCCAGAGTTAAATTTTCACTGGAGAATGACTTTATAATAAGAAAAAAATACTTTATTCTGCTATTAATTGATTGGCAAAAACAAGGATAATGACTATGAATATAACAAATTACGTGGTTCCTAAGTGTTTCACAGATGCACACTGCCAAGGTACTGGAGTGTGAAATTAGTGAAGCACTTATGCAATATACAGGCATTGTGAATATGATTATATCTAAGAGATGATTCTAGCAATGATAACTTGAAGTTCACAGTAGAGCAATTACTCATTTTCATCAGGCGTTAAGGGTGACAATTTTAACGTTTAAGGTCTCTGTCTTGATCCCTCCAGCATCTTTATGGATGTAGCCAACGCAGCCATGCAGTAGTGTGGAAAGAATTTATTTTCTGTTGAGAGGGCTTATCTTATCTCAGTTCAGTGTGATGTTCCTATGGCTTAAGAAATTTCAATGTGGCACACAGAACACTAAGCCATGAAATATATTTAAGGAATAGGATAGAATAGTTCTGTTGGAAGAGACCTACAAAAGTCATTTAAACCACCCGCAATATTTTGCTCATATATGTGACAGACCAAAAGCTATGTGGTACACTGAGTGCAAAATTGTAAGGTGAGTCAAAATTATACATGGTCTAAAATGACACAGTAAAGAGTATGAAATGAGGAAAAAACACCCAGCCAAGGCTAGATACTGATCACAAAGTGTCTGTTTGGATACTTAGGGTCAGCTGCTCATGAATGAAGACAAATTGTGCTCATACTTCAATTCATGGAAATGTCACTACAGATCAGTAATAAACCAAAATCAGTCATATTCAGGAGGGAGTCTAGTTAAGTTTCTTTCTCTTTTTCAAGTGGATCATTCTGGAAGATGCTGGTTCTCCACAAAACACAGCAAGAAAACCTATACAGACACTGCTATCAGGTACAAGGTGTGACTCTTGGGGTGTCCTGCAAAGGGCCAGAAGCTGGAGCCAATGATTCTGATGGATCCCTTCCAACTCAGCACATCCTATTGTTCTATGAATTGAGACCTAGATTGAAAAGAAACATATGTATGGAGATATATCTTGAATTGTGCAAATGAGTTTTTACCTTTGCTGCAATCTCCAGTGTATCTCAAATACGTATTCAGTATGAACTGACAGTTCCCTATGCAGTTGAACATACCATCAAGAATTCCTAGAGCTCCAGTAGACAAAGTCTGAATTTTAAAGAACCCCATTCTCTTGAAATCTATAAATCATGACAATGCACAATCCCAGTATTTAAAGTTGTTTTTATACAGTGACTGAATTGACAAAAACTCCTATTCTGTCACTGAAGACAATTTGCATAGAGCTTCTCAAGCTCTAATATTTGAAATGAAGAAAAGGTCCAACATTTCTTTGAATATGGGCCAGAAAATACCTTGTTTTTCAGGCAAATGTAATCACAAATACACAGAGGTGGTTGTCCTAGGCATCTTTAACTTTCTACTCTTTTGTATTGATGTCCTCAGGCAAGAATTCTTAATTTCATTTTTGAACATATTACTTACTGAATTATAAATCTAGAAGCACTGACAACTAGCCTGAAGTAAATTTATTTTAATATAATCTGAAACTTTTATTTGCATCCTATCTTCCTCCAATGGCAATATAATCACCAAGATAATTTGCAAGATTAGCTGGAAAAGTCTTTTTCAATACTAAACATGAATACATAAAAAACTCATGCTGGTTTATTTCCTTCTCTATTAGAAAATGAAACTGAACACAGTCCTTTCTTGTTGAACCTAAGATTCATGAGTCTACAGAGTAAGACCATTAAAAAAAAAATCAGGGAGGAGATGGCTCAAGTATTCCTATAGTTTTCATCTTTCCTCAAAATTTTAATAATAAAAATGGGTGGGATCAATAAAGGTCCCATTCCAACAACTTTCCCACAACGTGGCTTTAATATGAGCCACAGAATTAATATCTGAGAGGGTAATACATCTGATGGTCCTTGTCATCCAGTTAAAGACTCAGGCTTTAATGCAAATTGTGTCATATGTTGGAAATTATTAGTTTCTCACATTTGCTTTTACAAGGATATGTGTGCAAAAATCCAAAAGAACACATGCAAAAATCCAGAATGGGTCTACAAATAAGACATTCAGATTCCCTGATTTCCTCACTGGCCTGACACAGAAAGTGTAATAATTTGTAACAAGGTTTTAAACAAGGCAGAAGAAGAAAAGAAAATGTTCTCTGAAAAAAAAAATAAAGACTTGTAGGTCAGACACTGGTCTTGCCCTCAGGAGACCAGTATCCATTTCCTGATTCAATAAGAGATTCATTATATAACACTGAGCAGATCTATGTCTCCATCTCCCATTTTCAGAGTAAAGATAATGTTGTTTAACACTCTCTAACCACAGTATCCCAAAACCTGCTTTGAGCTGCTGAAGATTTCTAATGATTTTATATTCACAGCTTTGTCTGTACAGTCTCTCTTAGGAAGATGTTGAAGGAAAGAAATAAATCACCATTTCTTTTCTCACCAAAAATTTCCTCCTACTGTGATCATCTAATCTGACTGGTTTTGTTGCTATCCAGATGGTCTCACTGTATTGTCCTTGCATTTTCCTGGTAACCCATAGTCAAACTCCAAGGACACTACTACTTTGAGGGGTCCTTCAGCTTATGTATTGTCTTGTTTATTCTTGCTTCTACCAAAAATATCACATTCTCCATGGCTATAAATGCTAGCTTCAAGGAAAGTCAGGGACGTAGGCAAAGACATGTAGCTACATCTTTAGAAACAGTTTGGAGCTGAACAAAAACCCACCAGAAATCTGCAGAATAGGCTCGATAGTAAAATGTGGACAAAACAATATTTGGTGCTCAGCAGCCAGTCCACCTCTGCCCAACACCCTCCTGTAATTCATAACAGCTCTCATTAATTACTGATTGGAATTTGTACCAGGATACCATTCAATTTGAGACTCTGTCCAGAAAAGTATCAGTGACAACTTAAAGCACAGAATTTTTTTTTTTAAAAATATTGCTTCTAAAAAAATAATTTTTTATCCTATTTAAGCAACACTGCGAAGAGACCATTTCTACACTAAATTATTCCAGCTGGATGTCTAAAGTGTTCTAGTTTTGAAAAAGTGATGCTCAACCGATGCTATAAATTTCACACAAATGTTCCAGTTATTTACCAAATGATTAAAATTAAATATATTATTGTCATATTACAGATTTTTTTTTCCTGGAATCTTAAAAATACTGCTTCAGACTTGCCCTTTAGTCCTACTCAATCCTGAAAATGTTTTATTCTCATATGGTAATGGTGGAAATTTTTATAAGTCAGCAGTGGAGGGCTAAGAATGACCTGGGGTGTATCATGCAAAGCATCACCAGGCAGGCCAGGGAGGGGATTGTCTTGCTGTGCTCTGCTCTGCTCTGCTCTGCTCTGCACTGAGGCAGCCTCATCTTAAGTCATCAGGGCAGTTTGGGGTGCCACAATGCAAGAAAGATATTAAACTATTAAAGAGTGTCCAAAGGAGGGCAATTAAGATGGTGAAGGACTTTGAGAAGAAGCTGTATGAGGAGTGGCTGAGGTCACTCGGTCTGTTCAGCCTGGAGGAGACTGAGGGGAGCCCTCACTGCAGTTACAACATCCACATGAGGGGAAGAGGAGGGACAGACACTGACCTCTTCTCTGTGGTGACCAGTGACAGGACCTGAGGGAGTGGCCTGAAGTTGTGTTGGGGCAGGTTTAGGTTGAATATTAGAAAGAGTTTCTTCACCCAGAGGGTGGTTGGGCACTGGAAGAGGCTCCCCAGGGCAGTGGTCACAGCACCAGCCTGACAGAGTTCAAGAAGTGTCTGGACAATGCTGTCAGGCACAGGGTGTGATTCTTGGGAATGGTGCTGTGCAGGGCAGGGAGTTGGACCCAGTGGTCCTTTTGGGTCCTTTCCAACTCAGCTTATTCTGTGGTTCTGTGATAATTTTTCTCATAAAAATGTTCTGTATTCACTTTAATAATTTAACAGTAATACTGATCATATAATGTTTTAAGTGCCTATTTCAAAAGCATTTTAGATTTTTTTATATTGCAGATTTTTTATTATGGAGTTTTCTGAGGTGGGGAGATTAATTTTTTCCACTCAAACTGTTTTAAATGCATAAAAGAATTTGTATTGATAGAAAAAATATCATTGCTGCCAAACTTGTAATGTCATGTAATTAGTGTTGAATTCCTTTCTTCCTCCACTTTGATAAGCTCTCCAAAATTAACAAAGCAAGTTTGAATGCAGTTCTTTTCTTCTGTCTCAGATATCTAACTTTGGGTGAGAAACCTTTTCTTTGGGAAGTACCTGTCTTTTTCATTTGAGTTTAGGGTTTGTGTAAGGACAAGGACTACCTTATCAGTGTTTTGAGTCAGAGATGGGAGCCAGAAATTAAGAGTCCATAGAAGTGGGTGGTTTTTTATGTACTCTGTCTCTGAGATAACTCCCTCCCTTACTTCAGGACATAGATGGGGTGATCTATTATCTAAACAAGTATCAATAATCTAAACAAATCAGTAATCTAACCACATTAAAAATTTTTATAATGGGACTTTTTATATTTATGTATTTCAAAAGTCTTCAGGAATCAACCTTCTGTTGCCTGGTCCAAATCAAATCGAGGGAAATGTGAGTTCTTCCATTGAATTCCAAAGCATAACCATCAAGCTGTTGTTTTCAGGTGGCACACAATCTCTTTTTTGTGAACGGACTATTAGCCTTAATACACAATTCATTGATGTATTTTACTCAGAAACATAGCAGACATTATTTTCTTTTCCCAGAATGCTACTAAGTACTAAGCACTTAGTAGTTCCCAGCTCTAAGAAAAGCCATCAAGTTTTTCTCAGCAATTTCCTTCTTTATTCACTCTTTTGAAATATCAACATGGAAAAAAGTTAAAATCAGAGGATGTATCATTATATGCATTTTAAGTAAAAGCACAAGTACCAAGGTGGTAAGAAATGCATTACTAGTAAGAGAGGCTTTTCTCATCATGCTGTTGTCATTTGTTTATGTCTGAATTGCAGTAATTCTTAAATCCTAATCTTAGTTTAGACCAATAGTATAATGACAGGTACTGCATTCTCTGAGTGTGTGCACTTGCTTCAAATTGACATTGTGTTGACTGGACATGCAGGATCAATTCTTCCCGTGGGATTAAGAGACAAGCAATAGAGGTGAGTATAGAAACATCTGTGTATAACAGTAGCTGCAAAGGGTGAGCAAGGTAGCACTTTCATACCTCCACCAAATTGTACTCAAAGTCTGTAAAGCTGATCAGAGAATTACATCTCAAATAATCTCAGTGCCAAGAGCTGATCCTATTGAGAATTCCAGTTTGAACATTTTTCTAATTAAATCTGTTAGCTACACATCTGTGTGGATGGGGATGTGGGGAGGTGGGTGGTCATTTTTTCTGCTGAAGGCACCCTGAACTTTTCTGCATGGATCTTTTTTTCTAATTTATTTAGGCTTTCATAAAGCTGCATGTTTCATTACAGTATTGGTCTCTACAGCATTAGAAAGTCTAAACTTCAAATAGAAGATTTAAAAAAAACAATTTAGAACCAACCAAGCTAATTAAAATCTCTAAGTGCTTTCTCTTTAGGTAACAAAACAAAACAAAACAAAATAAAAAGTGTTAAAAACCAGTCTGCCCTTCCCTAAATAAAGCATGAATATTTCTTTTTCTTGTAGAAATGCTGAGACACTGCATTATTTGTTAATCTGATCCTTTCTCACTCAGTGGGGCACAAAAGTATAATCAATGAAGCACAAATGTATAATCAGAAGATGAAGTGTGGGACAGAGAAGTCCACTATTACATGCTGGAGGATGCTGAGAAGCCAATGTAACTGCTCACTCATGTCAGGAAAAGAAGTGTGTCTTGAGGTGCCTGATCAGCAAGGTGAAGGGAGAATTTTACTCTTTTCCCCCAGCATCGGCGTGGGTTTATACTGTCAGAATAACTGAATAAAGACAGTGTCCAGAAGAAAGTACCCTCAGAGCTCTTCATAAGGACTGCAAAGGATAAAGATGATCTACTCTGAGCTCAGGTGTACCTTCCACTCACACTTGAGCTGGAGTGCAAGTCCTGTGCACTGTACAAGGCTTTTCCACAAAAACTGGAAATTAATCCGAAGGATTCACATGTCAGCTGAAAACACTACTGCATGATAAACTGCTACTTCTATTCCTTTCAGATAAATGAAAATATGTAATAGCACATCTGTCTAATCTATATCTAATCTATATCTAATCTTTATCTCTATCCATATCTGTATCTATACCTATATCATCTATCTATATCATCTATCTATCTATATATATCTATATAATCTGTCTATATCTATATCTATCTACATATCTATATCATCTACATCTATATATCTATGTAAGTATCTCAAAAAATGTTTGCTTTTTATGTCAATTTGTTGCAACATAAAGCAAATACATACCTGCTTCTTTTTAAACCAAATTTCAGATAAAACAGTATTTTGGTCAAATGGTCTGTGGATTTATTATTTCTCTTTGAAAAGTAATTTCTTGGTCAATATGGACACATCAGCTGTCTACCTGTGCCAGAAATACCCAAGCGGATTTCACCCATTGTGTTTTGCATCATTCCAGAACCTTCTGAACTGGAAGTGGATCAAAAATAAAGATTTCAAATTTATTAGGACTGATCAGAAAATGAAAATCTGATATGGAAAAATTACTGAAGTTTGCAATTTACTCAGTAACTGTACAAATTTGAGATATTTCATTTTTAATAAAGAAATTCATGTGAAGATATGCATAATAATAAAAGACATGGTCAAACTTTTACTCTAGCTGCTCTAACTGAACCTACTGAAGGCTTGAGGGTTTAGGGTCTAGCTATAATTCTCATTTATTTTGGCTAGAAAATGCTTTCTTAAAAAAGAAAAAAAAAACCCCTTGAACTTTATATGTTCCCATTAACTTTTTCAGTCTGGATTTATAGGTGTGTTTTTACAAAATTTATTTCATCACAAATTCCAAGCTGTTCTTTCTCCAGTGTTCTCCAATTTTAGTGATTTAGATAAAACTGGATGTAAATCTAGATAGTATTCAATAATCCACATGAAGCAGTGATGACCAGAGTGAAAATAAGAGCAGAATAAAATCTCTTTAGTGAGCTGTGGTCATAATAGGCTTATTCACATCAGAAGGTTGAACTTAGAATTCTTCTTCTTGAGTTCTAGAGTTCCTGCATTCTAGACACTGAAACTTAATTCTAGACCCTGGCCACATGCTCATACAGTTTAGACAGATGAGACTAATAACAGTTATTTTTGCTTGATAGCCTGCTAATGGGATTGCATGTGCCATCATGATTTTCCCATTGCCTGTTCTCTGAGGAAGAGGATACCTGATTTTTTTTAAAATTTATATTATATCCCACTTTTAAAACAGAGATTAAATCAATTTAATTTTAATAAAATAACACTGCTGTATAGAAATGTATTTTATCACTTTATCATTTGACTTGTATTGATTTAAGAAGTAAAAAAAGACACAATTCATATATTATATGATTTTTAAAAAAGGAATCAGAAAGCAAAACTCAATTCTCACACGTGAGATTTTATTCAAGTAAACATACAGTACCATATCACATGCAATTACCAAGAGACTTTTATTGCCAGAAAAATATAGAAAGAATACTTAGAGTCATGAGCCTGAAAGACACAATCATTCACACATGAGTACAACAAGCCTGAAATAATGCACAGATCTCAGGGGATCAAATGTAGACAGTCTGTTTCCAGTGTTCTCATCCAAAGGATTCCAGTTTCTCTTTCAACATAGTGGAATGTGTGGCACATTATTTTTCAAAATGGAGATCTTGTCAAGTACTTAAAATAAATAGATTCATACAACTCTTTCTCTTGGCATGTCACTCTCTCCTCAGAGAATGAATTTTTATTCTTGAATTCCTTGCTTTAATTGACTCTTTCCTTGCCATATGATTACTAAAGGATAAACTCACTTGAATTTTGAAAATTATGGAATCTGATGCATAGTCTAATACTTTCAATTATATTTAAAACTAGATCTCCCACTGAAATGCCTAACTATGCTAGACATTCTGTCACTTTAATAAAGCATGAAAAAATTGGATATTTTTTTGAATACAAATAGTTATTAAAGACTATTTTAAATATATAAGTCCTACTGTATGTGACTGAGAAAAATTGAACATGTAAAATCAGCCTATTTGCTGTTTGTTATCCAGTTGTTCTTTTTAAAAATCATATAGTTAAGCACAGGAACATAAAAAGTTATGCTAGGTTCAAAGGTTCAGAATTTAGGATGTATAATATGTTTGGAATGAGGGAAGCCTTGGTAAGATGTTTGATAACATTCATGGCTACGGTCAAAATTTTGATCAAGACAATAAACAGAAGTTACACAGCATAGGGAATCTGTTTACACAAGTCAAGGACAGCTTACATGCAGGATTGAGGTAGTTATCAATGAAAGCAGTTATCTTAACTGCAGGATGAAAGAAACAGTAGCAGAAGCTTACCATTAAAGTTCAGTGTCATTTATGGTTCTGCTGGGTTGTTCTAAGACACTGATCTGGATGCAATGCTGAGCCATTTGGATGTAGGCAGGAAAGGACAGTGCAGTCCACACAGTGAGGAGTGACTCTGAGACTGGATATCACCAGCAGGACAAATCTGAGCATAAAGGAAAATAAAAATGAAGCAACCACTAAAACAGATTTGTAAAGAGAGATTATGTAGGGACTTCCTTTCTTTTTATGATCAGCATCTGAATTTTCTGCTCTAAAGGTTTTGATCATCCCATATGAAAAGAGGTTACCTTCAGCTTCACCTATTACAGTAGAAAAACGTGATCAGCTTTTGTTTTGACAGCTGCAGATAAAAATACTTCCCAGTGCAAATACCTCTTATGGTCACAATTGGAATTTTCGCTGCATACACTTACCTCTGTGAGTTACAGTATGCCTGCACACCCTCATTTGATGATGATTTCAGGGAGGCTAAGAGCTATCCAGGAAATCTTTTGAAAGAGGATCTGCAGAATATAGCAACTTCTATATCTTCTGTAAGGATTGTCATGGTTTAACCCTCATCAGCCACCCGCTCATTTCCCCCTGGTGCATGGGAGAGAGAGTTACAAGAGTAAAAGTAACTCCAGCCAGCACTTTCAAACATTACCCAATCAGGATTTTAAAACCAGTAAGACGGGGGAAAAACAGTATACTACATAATGGAACCAAACAAATCCATTTGGGATCTGAGCAAGGTACATTTCCAGTTTAAATAGATTGAGCTTCTTATCATTTACCTATGCACTGAATAATTCCTTTGGGGGAAAAAATTGTTATCAAGTATGAGAAAGTTCAGTGTGGGAGAAAAACATCAATAAATACAAATTCTTCATACTTTAAACTGTTAGGAATATGTAACAAACACTTATTGATGTGTTTTTCAGATATGCACACAAATAGCTGAATCTTATAGTTCTGTGGCTCTTGAAAGAAGGAGATGAAGACAGAGGAACAGCTCCTGAAGCTGCATATTCCAGATTAATATCAAGTCACTCCTAGTGAACAGAAGAAAAACAATGTAAGTAAGATTCAAATCATACAAGTTATGCAGCACCTTTTATATCTTAACAACACATTACAGTAGTTCACCAGTGAAATTAGGTTGGTTTCTGCAGTGATGACAAAGGTTTCAATTTCAATTTCATAGTCAGAATAAAAATATAAAACAAAACTCTTATGGTTCAGTGTTTTTTAAACTAAAATCTTAGATGGGACTCTGGTCTCATCTCTGAAACTACATGTTCTTAGTTGTTCCTAATGAAGACAGGATGCCAAGGGGTGGAGGAACATAACTTTGTAAGAGGTGATATTGGGGTTTTTTGTCCCCTGAAGTCAGAATGATAAAATACTCTTACAAACATTGGTATGTTAAAAACACCATTGCAATGCACAATTTATCTTAATGAAACTACTACTGTTATGAAAGTACATGAAAGCTTCATTATTTGAGATGACTCTTCTTCATCATGTATTCCTGTAGGTCTCCAGCACATGGTGTACATAATTTCATGTCAATCCAGCATTTACTGCTGGAGCTGTGGTCAAACACTTGGCATCTATCCAATATGCCACTCTTCAATGTCTGTAGTGGGTTTATTTCTTATTATAATTAACAAGGTTAATCACATCAGTATCACTCATATAGTGCTCTTGCAGTGTTTACTATTGACCTTATAATTTAACAGTAAGATAATTTTCAGGTCAAAATCCTGAAGATAACATATATTTTCTAAAAACAAAGCAAAACAAAACAAAACAAAACAAAACTTTTGCTATTCAATATATCCTGTATTTATTTATTTATATATATATAATTATTAACATTATTCTTATATCTTACATTAAGAATTATACTTGAGATTTAAATTATTAAGAGCCTTTGTATCTTCAAAATTTATCACAATATTATGAGATTCATATGTAAAATATTAATCTTATACTTTCTGTGAATAACTGTAAATGAACAAAACTACTAGCATATAGATGATAAAATTTTTTACTGTTGTTCTATTTAATTTCCCCTTGACTAAATTTTGTGAAGGTTGTATTCTAAGACCTGTGATGAGAAGTATCAGTTCACATCTAAGTAGTTAATGGAGAATTGTAAAACAGAGTGCTGAGATAATTAAATAAGTATTAAGTGGATTAGTTGGTCACATCCCAAAGCTCTGAAATGTCTTTTTCAGTATAAAATAATGTAAAATTACTACAAAATCTGATGGCAAAATTTCAGTGATGGATTTAGCTGTCCTTGTGAGAATGAGCTTTTACTTTCTGTTGTATTTTCTCCTTGTCACGTTACAGCAATCATCAGAGTCATAACCATATTCTAATTATTTGCTGCTTTCAGTATTAAAAAAGAGCCTAGAATGAAAATTTGACTCTTCGTAATTCCCAGATGGATTTCATAAAATATGCAAAATATGGGACCTACTAATGCTCTTTATTTCTATTCTCATAAAAATTAAGAGTATCATACTACTGGAATCAAGGTGTTTCAAGGTATGGATATTTATTGGTAGGAATTCAGATAATGACCACTTTTCAGAGAAAAAAAGGTCTTAAATTGTTCATTTTTGACATTAAACTGTGTTTACTTTTTAACTGTTGTTTATTTGGTATTGATACTTATAGCATGACGAAAAGGTTTCAACTTGAGTGGTATGTCAGAATGCAAATAATATTTCTCAAGAAATAAACTTACAGAAAGGACAAGACATTGGATAAATACAGAATTTATTTTTAAAGAGAGTGAGCAGACTTGTTTCAGTCACTTTAGGGTTATAAGTAATAGCTAAGTGGAGTATTTGCTAGTTTTCTCATTCCACTTTGGAAATCTGAATTATTCTGTATCCTGTCCACTGACAGAGTTCCACTGGTAGCCAATCGAGGTGACCATGGCATGGTAGCCTGGAGTGAATATTCTTTTTCAAAGTTGAAAGCTGTGAGCAACTAAACTAAGGTTTCACTTGAAAAAAAGTTGGTGTCCTTTTCTCATAACAATGTTCCAATTTTCTTTCTCTCTCTCTCTTTTTTTTTTTTTTTTTTTTTTTTTTTTTTTTTTTATTTGGGGGGGGGGAGGGT
>VWYP01013769.1:51496-66176 GCA_013400435.1 Pycnonotus jocosus | reverse complement strand
TTTTTTTTTTTTTTAAATCTGGCCGGGAGAAAGGTACTTGAGCAAACACATGGGAACAGTTTCATCATAGAGATTTAAATGTATGTTAATTAAATCAAAATTCTATCTAATAATACTTCAAAGTGAAACTGTACTGAAGCTGAGAAACTGAAAATGTTTGTCTTCCTTGGAATTTCCTGGGTTAAAAATCTGATTAATTAGTTTTTTATTTAATCTATATTTTCTTGGAAATCATATTTCTTTGACTTATGAGCCTCATCCCTTTCTAGGTCCTCTATCATGAATAACTATTTTTATTCTATGTTGTGCATATTTTGCAATACTTTTTCATGCCAAGCCGCATCTTCCTGGCAAACCCTCCCATTTTGTTTCAAGCATTGATATTTGATGGATTTTACTTTAGATATCTGAAGAGAAATTTTCTTTTATCACTGAATTTAAATCCTCAAAAAGATAATATTAATCTTCCCCAAGGTATTTCACTGGAGAATCTTTTCTTTGGTAATATCCCTGGCTGCAGCTTTTTATATACAGACACATCCCAAATTTTGAAAGTATTATGAAAGGAACTTTGCTAGAATAAGCCAAAGGCATGTTGACAATGATTTATAATTTTCTTTAAAAATATGAAAAACAAGGAAGTCAGAGCCATAATTAGAATAGACAGCAATGTAAAATCAGCAGATCATTATTGTTAGTTATTTACCTCCATGCTTTCCAGGTGGCTTTAGTCAGCAAAAATCATTTGTTAGTAACAACTTTATGCATTATCATAACTCTGTATAATACAACAAACCACATATCTTCATAACAAATTTTGAAATAAGGAAATTCCAGACTATTTCAATTTTATATGCTTATTGTTTTGAAAACAATTTTCCTAAAGTAGATGGCCAGTTATCTGTATACAAACTATAGAATGTTTTGTAAGAATAGCCCTTTTTTTTTTTTTGCCAGAAAATATTAAAATTATTATCAGAAAAGCACTTGTTGAAATTGGTGTATATGCTGCAAAATCATTTTGAAAGTTTTTGTCTATAAATGTGCAAGCATTTAGGTAAAAAGAAAGTCAAACAACAAAGAAATAATAATTTTAAAAAATTATAATTTTGTCTATTTGGCTTCAAAATTTTCAAGTCTGTAAATTCTGGTAGAAACTGTACACACACACAGGGACTTAATTGCAAAACCACTATCAGTTAGAAGTCCTTAAAACTGTGAGGAAAACATTGGTATAAGGATATCTTTTGAAAGGGCAGGATCTCTCCCTGTATTGAAAAAAAAAGGAAATTAGACATTAGATAGGTAATGGGAGAGAGTACAGAGAAGATATAGGTTAAAACCATGAGTCATAGTAGAGGAAATACTTATAGTACATGTCTTTAACCACCAGTTCTTGAGGTATTTTCTTTTCACTACTGTTCTAAATTACCTCTCTTCAGGCTGAGAAAATTAGTAAACTGAATGTAAAGTTTTCCACTGAAGTGGCTTTATGCAAATGATTCATTAATGCAGTCTCCAGGATGTTGTCAGCCCAAGCTGTTTCTTTCTTAGCATTAACTTCATAACATATGTTTGCATCTATTTTATGATACTGGTAACACTTCTATCATGTGAACCAGGAATTGGCCCCAAAACTTCTGAGTAGTAGCAGCTTTCTGCACAATACAGGAAACTGTTGAGCAGATCCCTAAAAAATGATTTAAAACATTTCCAATACATCTCTTAAATAGATTGCTTCTTTAAAGAATTATAGAATAAATAGATAAATTGGTTCTATCCATTACACATGCTGGTGAGTTTCCTACTTTGTTTCCTCACTATTTCAGATTTGACATGCTGTTACTGTGACTAATGCAACCTCGCAGGGCCTAAAGAAACTTATATGCCAGGAATCAACAATAAAGGGTATTTCTTCTTTGGTTTGCACACCTTTAATTATTTAAAACAATGAAAATATCTTTTTTTAGTAACAGAGACAATACTTACCAGTTCCTATTGGCTATTTTTAAAATAACCAAGAGCTACAAATGTGAAAAACTATTCTAAATAATATACAAATGAAAATACTTTTCTGATTGCAGTCTTTTAAAAACATCCTTCTTAAATTGATGAAAACAGAGATTTGTTTCTTAAATGGCCAACAGCAAGCTGATATTGTGTCTCTTCTGCTCTCAATAAAAATGAAAATTATAGCCCCAAAAAGCTTTCTTTTTTGGCATTATTAAAATTTTGATAGCTGCCTTTATACTTCCATTTGAAATGCTCTCTGAATGATTTCAAATGATTTTTTGAGAGTAGCAGGTTGCAGAGCTCAGAAATTTTAAACTGTTAACAATATAAAAGGCATTAACATCCCACTGAGCAGGGCTTGAAATGCTGGATGGCTTCTTAAGCTGTCTCATGAGTTTTTGAATGGAGTGTAATTTTTCTACTGCAAGAAAGAAGACCAGGGGCTGGGCCTGTTATGCCATAGAAAGGATGCAGTGGATGCACAGAGCTTGCAGTTTCCACATCACAGCCGGGGGGAACAGGATGAAGAAAGAGAGAACTGAGTTTCAGATAGGAGGGTCCTCTCCCTCTGCAGAATCTGTTGTCCCAGCTTCTCCTTTTGGAGCTGGCAGCAAAGGGAGCCCAGCTTTTCACAGCTTTGATACGGCAGGGAATGAAATGGTGCAATAACTGGCTGGCTGGGTCCAGCAAGAAACTGGCTTGGAAAAAAACCCTGTTCAATCAAAAGCTGCCCAGCCTTCGTCCTAAGTTATCATCCACAACAATTGCACTTCAGCTATGCTTCAGCTTTGTTCTTTTTTGCCCTGGTCTCATGAATCATACACTTTGATTTGCACAGTGATGCTGCTTTGTTATATAATTAGCCTGTAAGAAGTGGTCGTGGTGAGATATGGATCTGAAACTGCTGGACTGAAATGGATGTTTTATCTTTATCACCAATTTCTTGCATGATTCATAAAACTCTCTATATAAAGTTGGCAGGAAATAGTGGCCCATGGGCAGTAATTTATTATAGATGCTTAGATAGTCTACAGTCATTTCTTTTTAATTTGATGAGTATATCCACCTGCATATATGTCAGAGTCCTGAGAGTGAAAAGCAATGGGATTTCAGGTACTAACTCTCTGGTCCTTCATATTTCCTAAATCCCTAATCAACACATGAATATTTTGAAGTATCTAATTTCTCTGTGCAATGCACAGGCTTTCCCATTCACATATTTGATTTCTACTCAAATAAAAAGGAGGATCTAATATACAATTTCTAAAAAAGTGGCAGTTCAAGAATAACTCTGGTAAAATTCCCATCTCTAGCCCCATTGCAGGATCACAGTGCAAGCTAACAAAAGGTTGCTTCATCTTAATTTCTTTCAACCTACAAATTTGCATATGGATATTGTAATATTTGGGGCTAAAATGTCATCTTGGATTTTGCTTATTGACCTGTCTGTGGTGGATTTCATCCTTTTACTCTACAGGTTTTCAATATTGCTGTTGTTGCTATGAGTGATACTTTTTTTTTTTCTGGTAAAATACATAGCTAAAACAGATATTCTCCAAGTTTAAACAAAATAGTCACCAGGGACATCACTGTAAGGAACATAACTAGACCCTTGGGAGCACAGCAAGAGAAAATCATGTCTCCAGAAGATTCTGCTTCTGAAGTTATAGCTGTGAGAAAGAAAATATCAATCTATATAACAGTGAAATCCAAGAGTAAGAGAGAAAGGAGAATGAAACAAGGTAAAGAGACTCAGTAAAGATATTCTTTAAAGAACAAATGAAAGAATATATCAGAGGTCAGAAAACAAAAAGAAATGCCTGTTACTCTGATTTATCAACACTTGAAGCACAGATACAATTTTATTCCCTAAATGAGAATATTTAGAGTAGATTTTTGGATGAGCAGGAGCTCACAGGGTTACTTCACAGCTTTCATTATATTAATACTTAAAAAGTTGGGGGTTTTTCTCCTAAATTTTAGTTTCAAAGAAAAATTCTTATAGAAAACAGCAGAATCTCTTTCTGACATAATTACTTAGTCATAAAAAAACTACTGAAAAAGAAATATTGATTAAGAATTTATATTTAAAATTGTATGTTTAAATATAATTGTAAACTCTGAGCTTAACAACTGCATAAAGTATATCATGTACAGCTGTGATTTTAATCTGTAAATGCAGGTAAATCTAGTGCTCTTCAAGAGTTTGCACATATAAGAAAGAATGAGTTAATATGAGAGATTTAACAAAGGAATTCTTTGAAAACCTTTCTAGAATCTTTTCCTCCTCTATTTAAGTACTCTTCGTTATGCATCATTAACTGTAGGATGATTCTGCTTTATATAAGATAATATTAATTCAAATTGTTTTCATAAAAAGACATCTTCAGTCATATTTCCTCCTTGTGTTTCTTCTGTTCTTTTTTTGTGTTGTATGATTTACATGTGTTTTCTCCTCTGAAGTGGATTTAGTGTAGTTGAAAATAACACATGAGGGTAAATGTAAGAGGCTTGTCTATGCCATTAACATTACCTGGTCAAAGGGGCCATAAACAAGAACACACAGAGACAAACCTGACCACACAGATAACAAAGGTTGTGATATAAAAAATTGCAGTTAGTCATCCAAATCACTAAGGGCATATGGATGGTGAGAAGGTTCCTTTATTCAGCTGGAAGGATAAGGAAGGGTTGGAAGACAACATACAGACATAAAACCTGAGCAATTAATGTTTACAAAGAGAACAGGAAACAAACCTGGTCATTAGCACTAAATGATGTGGTCTCAGGAAGCTGCAGGGAATCCAGGACACTGGTTTTTGTTAGGGGGGAGAAGGTCAGTGCCAACTGGTGAGGAAATGTGCAGGGTAATGGCAAGCAGGGAGCAACAAAGGAAAGGGCAAACAGAAAATGGTGTAAAAGGGAGAAGCTACATGAAAAATGGGGTCAGTCAGCACATATCTCTGACTGAGCCCTGTGTCTGATCACCTCAGTCTGTCCTCTCTTCTCATATCTCATTCTTAAACATTTTCTTAACTCTTTCTGTGTAATCCCACTCTCTATCTTGTGTGTATTTGTGCAATACAATGGCTGAATTCCAGCTACCTGTAAGACCTGTATGTGTGTGAGTGGAATTTGGTGCCAGCTAGTGGGCACAGTCTGGGAGCATGGGTATCCCTAGCCTGTGGTGTCAGCTGTGGGAGTGAGTGTGGTCTCAGCAACTGGGATGAGTGGGCATCTTTAACCTCCAGCCATGGAGTGGGAAAGGTGCAGATCCCAACAAACAGCTACACAGGGCACCAGTGTGAGTGAGGAGCTCTGTGCTGGTGGATGGAGCGGCACCAGAGGACAGAGGCCATGTGCCATGTGCCATGTGCTGGCTGCTGGGGCTCTGGGCACTGTGCTTGAATGTTCTCTTAAGCTGCACCAGCTGGCAAGGGGGGAGCAGGGGTACCAGTGGGTGGAGGGTTCACACTGGTATCTGGGGTATCAGTGATTGTGGGGTGCTTGTGTGAGCGCTGCATGCGTGCAGTGACTGCCAGGCTGGACCAGCCAGCAGAGAGGAGATCCATGGGTGGGGAAGGGGACCAGGTGGCAGCAGTGCCAGGTGGACAAAAGGGCCTTGCTGATTCCCGAGGGAACCACAAATGTGCATGTGTTTGTGAACCTGGAGAGCGCTATGTGTGTCTGCACCAGTGACCCTTGCAGCCCAAGCACTGGTAAGGGCAGTGCCTCATCTGTGACACCTGTGTGACCAGCCAGGCCAGTGTCCTGCACATGTGTGTGTGTGCCTGTGTGTCTGTCTGTGTGTCTGCATGTCTGTCTCTGGAATAAGTGAGCAGCATTGTTACTGGTTGTACCTGCAAACAGGAAAGCAGCCACTGTGCCCCTCAGAAACCCCACTGTGCCTGGGCAGAAACCCCTGGTCCTCAAAATCAGCTCTGACAGCTGGACAGGAGGGAGGTCTCAGCCAGAGCAGCTGGACATGGTCATACTTTTAACATCACTTAACATGGCATGCACACTGTTCAGCACAATTCATTAAACTTTTGTTGAAGGGAATTCCACACCCTTTAAATCAGTTCCGTTTTTGGTTGAAAAACCTGTATGGTGTTAATGTGTATTTGTCCACATGTATTTGTAAGTGATGCTGCAATACTCACTAGTAAGTTTTTATTAAGAGGTTCCTAATAAGATATAAAAGAGTTTTAACCTTGTATCTGAAGCTAATAGTGTAATTTTAGCCTCTTTTTTTGTCTCTCAAATGAAGATTAAAAGAAAGCAGTATGATAACTTATTTGCATGTATAAAAATGAACTATTTTTTTTAATCTCTGTTTTGCTGTGAAAATATAAAATGGTAAACCCTTTGTGGATAAAATATTTGTAACAGCACCAGTCTTGATATTCAGTCAGTAGTAACATATGAGCCTGTTATTTTTAAGGCTTTTGGACCAAGAAGCCAAACAGATGTCCAAACTCGGATTTGATTCTAAATCAAACTGTTCATTTGCTTTTCAAATTTGACTTCTTTCACAATATGAAAATGAAAGGAATATAATATAAAGGCAAAAATATTTCTGCATATGTAAATAGGTTCAGTACAAAAATAGGATCATGAGTCTATTTTCAGTGCCAAGTTAAAGTTGTGTCTTTCTTATTATACTTAATTAAGTATCTATCAAATTTTCTTTTAAAATTGTGGAAATCCACTGGATAAATATTTTTTGTGTAACTTTAACATTTAGAACAAAGACCACTTGTGTATTGTTTTTGAAGGAACATTGTATTTGTGTACGAACTAAATGTTCATTTTATGAAATAAGGGAGTATTTTTTTAAAAAGCTGACACTTTCCTCTAGCTACAATCTATGGCAAAACTTATCTCCAAAATTGCCTTAACTATAAAAAATGTGTATGGCTTGGTGTTTCATGTGGAGCAAACAAAGATCATCTCAAGGAACCTGCAAATGTAAGGATAGAATGCAAATTCCTATCACCAAGCCAATAGAACATTCTCTTGCATTAGGACCAGAGTGTCTGTGATCTGCTGAAAGCCCTCAGGAGTAGAAAAAGGAGTTAATATGTTTCTAAGTGACATTTCACCTTTCTGAATCCCTCATCTTATCATTCATAAGAGCTGCCCAGAACAATTTTGCCCGGCAGAGCAGTATAATTCTCCTTTCTTTTCAGAGATTCCTCCATTAAATATATATATGTGTATATATATATATATATATATACATAAATTAGAAGTTAGTTAGAAATAAGGATATATGATGCTCACTAGGTGGATCTCCACTATCAGAAAACAAATTTCTTAATCCTTCCAACATTTGTGAGCTCCTCCTACTCATCAAAACAGAAGGTAGGTGTTCTGAAACTTTCAGAGACTTCAACAAAGCATAAAGAGTGTATGTTGCACAAAGGCAGCCACAGCAGAGAAGCAAGACTTCTTCCAACAGCTCTTTGACTCAGGGCATGAATTCATAAGGTAATGACAGCTAAAGACATGCACTGTTTTGTGTGGAATCATATTTGTTAACCAGCAGAAGGAACACAGAGCTGAGCCAGTGGAGAAAAAAACAGACAAACAAACAAAAACCCCCCAACAAACTCAAAAACATTTCAGGGATAATTCGATCAATAAATTTCAGACTGTGTCAGGAGTCTGATTAGCATATCCCAGATGTAATGAAAAGGACATACAGGGCTCCAATAAAAAGGTCAGAATACAGCACACAGAAGTAATTGAGTGTGCTGCTTATAAAGAATATCTACAGGACAGTGTACTGCCCTTAGTGAAAGAGTGAGAGAGCTGACTGTAAGTATTTTCATTTAAGAAGGCTAAAAGGACAACCTCTTTTTTGCATTTTTTCCTTAGAAAATAAAAGTCATCAATTTACAGTCATACTTAACAAAAGCAAACAAACAAAACCCAAGCAGTCTCCTCCCTCAATAAAATTCCAACTCCCAACAAGACCTGATATCTGATCATCTATCTAAATATGAGTTCAGATCTGAATTCTTTATCTTTCAATTATTATTTCTGTTGAGGTTTAAATATCAAAACAGATGAGCCAATTAACTATGTTAGATTGGTGTTAACATCTGCTTTAGTTCCATAATAGCACTGTTATTTTTAATAAATTATAAACAATATAGTGTTCCTCAGTCTAAGAATAATACAGTTTAGATTTATGTAGCAGATTACAGATTGCTCTGTCCTTACCACTACTGGAATCAAAAGGAAAACTGCAGTTAAAGAGAAAAGGCATAGAGAGAGACTGATAATATAAGCATTCTCTGGTTGCAGGTCAAATGAAATTAGTTTACTCACCTATTTGTGTTGAAAGGAAGTTGTTCAGTAAGAGTTTCTGTCTCTTAATGTATCTGTAATACTTAACATGAGAAGCTACTATCAATCTTCCTAATAACAAATTAAGAACATGGGAATGAAGAGGTGTTTTTCTGCATGCATCTTTGACTGGTAGTCTCCAAAACAGCTGGTAGTCTCCCAGTCATTTTTGTCTACACCTGCTGCTGTAGAAGCATGCCAGCATAAACATAATCTGCAAAACCTCATCCCAAAATAACTGTGTAACAATCCCTGTGTTACTGTGATCTTTTTCTAATCTAATTATAGAAGTCAGAAGAAACTGATAGGAGTTTAAGGAAAAAAATTACATCTTTCATTCTGCATAATATCTACGGATCAAAATCCAGCTGGTTATATTGGAGAGACATAGTTGAACCTTTGCCACAGACTAACTGAAATACCTGTGTGAGAGTTTTTCTGGTCTGAAACCAAATGTTACCTGAAGGCCTAAGCCAACATGTCAGCTTAGTACCTAAACAAAGGGAAGAAACATATTTATGACACATATGTTAACTTTTTAAACATTCATTTATTAACATTTATTTAACCTTTATTGTGTTCTACTGACACTCTCAAATTCCTCTCCTTTGGGACACTGGCTCTTTTAGTTCCCACTTTTCAGCCTGTAGCAGAAATAATATGAAAAATTAATCCCTAGTGAATTAGCAGTGAATTTCTAACATTTGTATATCAAAGGTCTGATGTCTCAGTAGTGACTTGTAGCTTCTTTGTAGTTGCTGTAACTATTGATAATGAATTGATTAACGCATGTAGAGACATAGTGAACAAAATCTATAGCATTTGTAAACTCTAGGTCTTCAAATACACAACTAAATTCAACCTGATTATGTCATTAGCGTAGGTAAGTGATTCGACTCCTTCATAGTGATTCTTCCAGGCAGAGCATATTGAAGAACATCACAGAGTTTCTTGTGTGAAACAGAAGCAGCATGTTCACACATCCTAGCTGGCTGTAATTTCATGCTGAGAGTAGTATATGTGCTCACTGGTAAGGGAGGCTGGCTACAGCCCAACAGACATCTTCTTCTTCCCTGTTTAGCTATAATGTACATATTTGTAAAACTGCCTACCGTGGTTCCTAAAACACTGCCTTTACTTAAGGAAAGCTTAATCCTGCTGAACATGCCACAAGAGAATAGGCTTGCATAAGCACAAAAACACACAAACAAAACTGATAAAAAGCTCCTTATTTTTCAGAGGAATTCTATTCCCTTATTAACCTCTCACAAGTGGCAAGAATTCATATTCACTGTTTGCCTCAGGGAAGGAGTCCTGTAACTATGGTTGATATGGAGATATGGTTTCTACTGCAGCCTCACATGCAAGTAGATTCAATCCTTTTAACTGATAGCAGAAAGGAAACATATTTTATACTTTCCTCTCCATCCCACTCAGACTTTAGCAAATGGTAGTGATATTGTCCTTGTGTTCCATAGAAGGAGGTACAGTAGCTCATACACAGCCAGCTACAGCCATTCTTTTGCTCTATGAAGTTTCATATGTTAATATGAAGCTTACAGACACAATTCAGGACTTTCAGGAGAAAGTCTGAGGAGTCTTTTGAAACCCCAGCTGGAAGCCAAGAGAGGGATGCTAGGGCATACACCTGGCTAAAAAACAACAGAGTAGATGGAAGAGGGGATTCTGAACACTTTGAAGTTCATTGCTAGATCTGCAATTCGTGTAGAAATATGAACACAGCAACTGATCCTACATCCCTTTAAAAATTAACTTCCATCTCTGACAGCAGGGTAAGGAAGCGTTCCATGACTTCTGCATTTTCTCCCACCTTTCTATATACTGGGAAGGAAGATTTGGGGGAAGGATTGAACATGCACATCTCTGTGCAGCCTATAACTCTCTTCAGACAGCAGTTATATGACTGTAAATGTATTTTTTAAAAAATGAACTAAAGGCTCTACTTACCCTTTTGTCTTGGGGGATGACATACCATATCTAAAGACATCATCTCTTTCTATTGTTCTGAGTATGACAGCATGCCCAACAAGTGAATGATGAGGTCCCTTTTAGGAAAGTTCCAAGTCAATCAGAAGCACAAGGGGCATATGATTTGCCCTCTTCTGTCTTTACTAGAGTTTAATTCACAGGCATTGCATAAGCAAAATGAGTCAGATGAATGAGGCTGGAAATGTGTTTAAATTGTTTGACTTTCTGTCCTAAAATACTTCATATCACACACATTTTCTTTTATCTTTCAGGATGTCTTTCTTTTTACACTCACTACTTTGACATTCTGAAGGGCAATGCTCATTTTAAAATATGTATAGACTTCATTTAAAATAAATGAATCTAAAATTCCTCTGGGGCAAAACCACATTTGGTGTATCTCAGCTAACTTCAGTGGAGTTACACCAAGGTTGAATCCAGGCCCACATCCTCTCGTCATGAGCTTAGACAAAAACAAAGAGACAAGATTAAAAATATAGGTTATTTTACATTCTTTCATTCATTGACTAGCTTTGTTTTATGGCCTTAATAAAACCTCATGTTAGTGGGATTTCATGCATTTATCTTTGTGTTTGATAACGTTTTTGAGCACTGTGATAAAATCAACGGAAATTAATGTAATTGTTTCCAGCCAGATTCAATATCTCTAATTACCAGCATTTCTAGTCCAACTGCATAATATGCTTAACTATCCTATGTACTGAAGAAAATTTAACTACTGCTGACTCAGTATTCTTTTATGTTTGTATATGGATAACAATCAAAAGAGTAAATAAAGGAAAATATGAAATTGCAAATTTCTCTTCATCATAGAATTATCATTATTGCCAAGCTCCATAGAAATATATGAAAAATCCAATCAGGAATCTTTTTTCATGGTGCATTTACAATTAGAGAAAATTGTATGAACACATTATATGAAGAAATGTGGTGACACAGTAATGCATTTTTAAATTGAACAACATCTATGATATCCTAAAATAGCTATCTCTTTCTGGTATGATATATTCATGACTGTCTTTGTACACTTTTACACCCTTAGTTTTGAATTCCTCTTGGCTGAAAATATCTTCAATGGTTTTATGTGCTGAAAACAACATGAAGAAAAAAATGGAGTCTTGATTATTGATCTGAATTTGATCAAGGGAAACAGGAAGAAATTATAAGCTACTTGTATCCAGAAAAATTTTAAACACACAGCAATTTAAATTCTTCTGTTGCTAAAGTGTAAAAATAAGTATCATGGGTATTATGGGTATTTTGGTTTATGCAGATATTTCTAGATATTTTCATCTAGAAAATTCACTATAAAACACAGGCACAGAATATAGAAGTTGCTGGTATTTTTCAACTTATCATAGCTGACTCATGTGACTCTAAACAGTATATTGTATTTTAAGTTACCAAGTAATGAATAGGGGTGGTACCTCTGTTGCTTTAAGAGGACAGACTGAGAGGAAAGACTGAAGAAGAAAGTTTATAATGTTCAGCTGTGTGATCACTAGGGGTGAAGTCACTACTCTACCATATGATAGATAAGCAAAATACCAACTTCTTCCCACTGAAAATGCAATTATTTCTATTTCAGGGACAGTCAAGATCTGGAAAATGCTTTTGCGTTTTCTATGCAAATTAAAGAGCTTAAAGCTTGTTGTGGATATGGGATTATAATTAATTTTTCTCAAGACTGCAAATACAGTGATTCGCTGAGTTTATTACGTGTGGCTCAACAAACCATGAGATTTAAATATATATACATCACACTCTACCTACATTAAAATAAACATTGCCATTATATGACAAACATGAAGTGCAGATTTTTTTTCTAAAATTCTCATTTCCTATAAGAAATGTTTTCTGTTCATTCTTGAACTTTACAAAGTAAGTTTCCTATGCAATATCAGAATGCACACTAATTTATTGTACCTCCTATATGTTCCAGCAGTACTTTTCAATGTGCATCCCTATGGTGTTCACTTTTACTTGTCCACACACCCAACAGAGGTATAACAAAGACAAAAAAAACTCCATATCTTGTAAAACATACATGTCCAGAAGCTCAAATATCCACGACTCTTTAATGTGATGTAAATGTAAAGCAGAAATTCCCTGTTAGTTTGACATGCTGATCACATCCTTTTTCATCTGAATAGAAAAAAAAATTCTCTGCAGAGTGGTAGCACAGCACCTCTACACTGCTCACATTGCTCTAAATCCCTGAGCATTGTGCTGTTCCTCTTCAAAGTCATCAAATTTATCCAATTGCAGGACTGGTAAATAGTTAACAGTCCCGAGTGTCTGTCATTTTAAAAATTACATGCTAGGTCCTGTTTATGTTCTCAGCTTGCTTTTTTCTATTTTGGTTCTCCTACTCTGGCCTGCTGCTATATTTTGTTTACTGGTGTTTGTGCCAAGCCTAGTTTTCTCCTGTTCGTGTGGCGACTGTCACCTTTACAGTGACTGTGATGATTCCAGTAAAACATCTCAAGGAATCAGAACACTCGGTCTTCCTGAGAGATGCAGTGAGCATTCACATTTAGGGATGCAACTAATATTTTTTAATTAATTGATTTAAAGAACAATGACTAGATTCACTCAAGGGGATGCAGGGAGCCTTGGTAACTCTGAACATTAAAGCTTAATTTAGTTCTCAGACTGCAGAGGGATAGACTGAAGGAAGGTCAAAATATCTGGAAAACCAGACTCTCTTTAGGAGAGCCAAGCTGTGTATGTTTATTTTCTGATGTTCAGCACTCTGAGGCTTCCTTTAAAAGAATAAAAATATTATTTACTAATAAAAATATTGCCTATATTTATTTCCATAAAAATGTTTACTTCAGTAGATTTGGTTGATTTTTTTTTTGAAAGTCAATGCTTCAGAAAGTGTTTTAATATATTTTATGTTGGGTTTGGTTTCTTTATCTTTATAGATAGCTACCATTTTAGTACCAGCCTTTTGCGAACTACTTTTGATCCTGGTCTTGATTTTTTTATCCCTTATTAGAGTTTCACATCCTCATCTGAGCTGTGTCAGACAGCAGAATTGTAGGCATCACACAATGAGCACAATCTCAGCTGCTGCTCTAACACCCTTCAGATTGCTGAATATGTACAATAATGTTCACTAACAATGACAGTGCACAACCATACATAAATCAACTTGCATGTTATAGAGCTGAGGTAAATAGTGTTGTTTCACTTACCTTTCGGATTCTGCACTTTTTAGTTGTAACCAAGATTAAAGATGAGGAGAGGAAAATAAAGTAGCAAAATTGCTCCATAAGGAAATGTAAAAGTTATTGAAGGTACTAATGAAAACAAATTTGTTATAATATCTAGAAGCTAGTAAAACCAGGAGATTTTTTTTTTCTTTTGAGCAAAGTAATTATTAACAGTTCATTCATAGATTATATTATCAGAGATGTTATGCTTTTAATGAAAGAGTTGAACATTTTTGCCCAGATGTAGAATACAACTGCTTTAAAGCAATACAAGTACTTTCAATTTTTTTTTTTTTATTTTTTCTTACTGAATTTGTTGGGGGCTTTTTCCCAGTATTCAAACACTCTGATGATTATTTGCCCTCCTTCAAGGAAAATGTTTTAAAGTACCACAGACCCAGTAGAGTTCTTTGTGCATCCATCCAAGATCTTGGCATACTTCCCTATGCTCTGCTAGCCTCAACCCTAAGGGCAGCCAAAGGCAAAAGTATTTTCAGCAGACTAAGAAACACTGTAAGCTTCAGGGATTTCTGGATGACAGATTTTAAACTGTAACCAAAGTAGAGGTGTGATTAAAAATAATGAGCTAAAGCCTCTCTCTAAATTGTAAAGGGAAATGAACAAATCTAGCTTCCCTCAACATTATAACTGATGACTGAACAATTTCTAACTTATTCACAAAAATTAAAAC
Organism: Pycnonotus jocosus; assembly: GCA_013400435.1. Lineage (NCBI taxonomy): Eukaryota > Metazoa > Chordata > Aves > Passeriformes > Pycnonotidae > Pycnonotus > Pycnonotus jocosus. Next base: position 51,884 of record VWYP01013769.1, on the reverse strand, counting down.
CAGGATCAATCTATATGCCATTTGAGCCATGTTCTTCACAAAGCAGTAAAACTTTAAATTACATTTTGTCATCTTTTTTTTTTTGCCGTCAGAATTCAAGTGTTTTGAAACTGCCCATGCTGTATATAAGGTGCTTTTGTCAAATGCCTATGCTTCTCTTGGCTCTTAAAGATTTTCATTCCTTAAATTCTGAAGGAAGATCACTGTTTAGTCTGGAGAAAAGGAGGCTCAGGGGGGACCTCACTGATCTTTCTCAGCAATCTGAAAAACTTCTGCCTAGTCCCTAGTAAAGAGAAGAAAGGAAATGGCCTTTACTTGTGCCCGGGGAGGGTCAGATTAGATACAAGATTTTTTTTTTTGTTTTTTGGGGGTTGGGGGGGGGGGGGTG
>VWYP01013769.1:0-51004 GCA_013400435.1 Pycnonotus jocosus | reverse complement strand
TGGGTCAGAAGGTCTTGACTCAACAACTCACAAAATGGTGTTCCACCCCTACTCTACCTCCAAGATAATTTGATTAATTAAGATTAATATGTCCTTCCAGACAGTCTTCATTCAACCAGTATATATATATTATTTATATATATATATATATATATTATATTATATTATATTACTGGTCCTCAGGTTTTTGACACTATGATGGTGGTCTTGGTGATTTCCTTTTTACCTCTAGGAGTTGTTTGAGAACATTTTTGTATTTGCTAATACAATTGTACTTTACTCATACTTCAGTGTCTGCAAGTCTACATAGATGTGAATTTGTTGTCTCTGATGATGTTCTTTGTTGAGTTACCACAGTATTCCAATGGTAAGAGGTGGCTGATCACTAGTGAGTGGTTTACAGTTCTGGAGCCTCCCATATTGTCCTGTGCCTGTATTTTCAGGGTCTTTCAATACAGGTATCACATCAACAAGTCTCTAGCAGCCTCTGCAGAAGGGCACATGCTGACTTACTACATTTGTCATATCTACCAGACTTGGAGTGTCTACAATGGAACTGCAGGTTTAAATTGAGGCAACTGAGCTTCTTCTAAAGTTCTTACTTTTGTGAAAATCTATAGTCTAATGAAACAGAAAATAAACCTACAGTAATTCCCCAAGTGGCAAGCAGCTGTAGAACTCAGTGTGGCTTATCTGCCCGCACTGAACCTGTTTGTCACAGTCTGGTCACTTTCACATGGAAGTCAGAATCAGCTCTAAGAGATGCTGCCATTTACACAGTTTTTAATATCAGGTTACCAAAACGAGATGAACATACAGCTGAGGAGTTTTGTGGAGATTTCTTTTTTCCTGTCTTCTGCTTCTGGAATTCCTGGTTATTCCTGGTGTGATTTATGTAACAATATAATTTGCCTTACATGTGTCAGAAAGATGACTTTGGTCCTTGCTTAGCACCCTGACAGCCTTGAAGGATTTGTTCATGCTGATCCTCTGGAATTAGACCTGTTCCTCAAAATAATTCCATCCCTTCAGACCGTAATTCCTTTTCATTTCATCAATTAGGCTGTCCAGTTCTTGCAGTTTCTCAGCTATTCTACCTACTTCACAGATTACATTTTTATATGTAAGTCCTACATCAATCACTTTTTCATCAGCTGGTTAGTGGTGGATTCACTTCTCTTCCCCACCAAGTTTTCCATCTTATCTCCTGGAGTCAGGGGAATAAGGAATTGTTTACGGCAGTACTTTCAGCTCTGATCCAAGGCTGAAGGGGAAGGAAGAAGTTTCAAAGTCTTTTGATGACCTTTTCCTCTTCCTAGAGAAGGGCTGCAAGGATGGAGAAGGAATAAAGTGAAGCAGGAAATATCTTTATACTAAAAGGACAAAGAATCTGTCCTGAAAATCTTGTTCTTTCTGTATCTTCTTTCCCATTTACTCTAGGCAATAAAAACTTCATTGTTTATACCCTAAGGAGAGAGGTCTGTTAAAAAAGTCTTTTTTCTCCCTAAGAAAACTTATTGATTAGACAAACTTCCTTGTCACTGAAAAATTCTTAATAGTGCCTGAAGAATATTATTATTAAAATTTTTATATTTACACGTTTAATTTTATTCAGTAGGCAATAACAATTTGTCATTCAGTGGTCCTTGTTATAATTATTTTAAATCTCCAATTTTAACCAGATAATTCGAAAACATACCATGTTTCCTTTCAAGATGCTAAGGAATTTCTGAGACACAGATAACTACAGCAGTTGTAATTCACATATTTTAGCTTTGGGGTTTGTTTTTGTTATTTTGAATGACATATCTATTTCAAACAATAATTTATATGTTAAATTTGTAAGAATTGCAACTGAATATATTTTCCTATAGATTAAGATTTGTATCATTTAGAGAATTAGAAATTGTGTTGGAAGTGATGCTAAGACCAAAAAAACAGGTCTATGGAATTGTTTCTGTATTGTGAGCCACAATAGCTACAGCCCTTGGTGGTGATAAGTTCTGTAACCAAGGTGAGCAGGCTTGATAGCTCTTTCACATAAGGAGTCAGACAATGAAGTGGAATTGTCATCTTTCTCCATCATCCTCACTTATTCCAGATGCATTTGTACTACTCAATCCTCCACCCCAAAGGCAGTTTTTATTTGCTCCTGATGTTGCTTATTTTGTTTGTTTTTATTTTCCCAGTCATCCTCATGGAGTTCGTAATAATTGCTACTTATTCACAGTCCTTTGTGCTTACTTTCTTCATTGTTTTCTAACTTGAAAGGACCATGATTTGGATACTTTCTAGGAGCAACCACACAAATATTCATTTGTCCCTTTATGCTGACACATTTCATATGCTTTTGTGCAAAATATCTATACATTTTATTTGGCTATGTCATCACAGTACTACAAAGTACTGATATACTTTATTTTGTCACATAGTTACTATGCAAATTTTGAACAATCCCATCCTTGCAAGTCTGGTCTGTTTTCACTTATGATCAACAGATTGATTTGAAAATCATCGTTTTTGTTTGTTTATTTATTTGATTTTGCTATTTAGCCATTTTCCATTTAATACAGATTAGGATTTACCGGAATCTTTTTGTGTATGGACGTTGATCATTTTCACATGTTAATGGATCAAACTGATATCATTTAAGGTCTGTGAACAGCACAAACCATCAGCCACCTTGCCACATCATTCTACACCAGACCACAGGTCCTGTGCATTGCACCATGTTCTATGCACAATGCCTGGGCTGCATCTTGCTCAGCTGAAGGATTGTACGCCTCAGTGCAGAATTCTATACTTCAGCTGATTGACTTAAGATTTAGTTAATCATTACCTTTTGTTCCCAAAGGATAGACATTTTTATGGTGTCATTCAGCTGATAAGATGAGGCATATCATGACATGTTATTTTCTTTCCATTGGCTCTGAAGGCAACTAGCTCAGGTACCTGTATTTAGAAGGACACCCAACTTGATACCTAATACAGGATAGTAGCAGAAGATGCCCCAAACTGAAATAGTGTGGTCTGCATGTCAATCTATTTTTCTGTGTAGCTGAGTAATAGGATTTTAACATCTCCATGTTTAACTTGAAAAATGCAACTATACAGCAGGTAGTCATGGCTGAAAATCCAGACTGATTAAAATTGGTAGAGCACTGACCCAATATTTTTGTCTTCAGGGTCAGAAAAAAATGCAGATTTATTCCTTTTGTGCAGAAGAAGCTGTAGTCGAGTTAGTCAACACTTTTCTGCCTTTCTGATTAAGTCAAAGTCAAAAGTGGTCTTGTCTTCCTTCTTTTGGATCACCTTGGTAAGCTATATTTGCTTACATTACTTATCTTGTCATTTAGAAACAGGTGTTACTAAAATAGCATCAGTTTATAATTTATGTATATTTTAAAATTTAACTTCTTTCCTAAATTTATCTCATATTTGATCTTTCCTGTGAAAATGGATCTGAGTTTAATAATGTGGGAATATATTTCTTTTAAAATGCTGTCTTTGCATTTTTCCTTAATGCTACTTGGAAAGACTCCCATTAATTTCAGAAGATTTGTTTTAGGTCTTTGTTAAGGAAAAACATTGTCTTTTAAGAATTCCATGTTGCCAGTTACAATATTTTATTATGGAAAATAATTTTCAATTTAATTTTTAAGTCAATATGACACATAAAGGTATTATAAACATAACAAATATACAGAAATTTATACAAATTGGAAATCTTTTTAAGTCAATATACCAAGAAAAAGTAACAGAATATATCATTTACATCAGTATGAAAATTGATGTGATTTAAAGCAAGATGTAAAAAATAGATGTCTGAGATGAGTGATTGAAAAGTTTATATAAACTTTATATAAAACTGATGGGATTTAAGTCCAGAAATTGAAGCAAAAATAAAGCAAGTCAAAAACCTGATGTAGATCTCAGTGAACAGTGAAAATGGTGAGTGGATTAAGCTTGAAGAGACTTAAAACTTCAAGAGATTTAAAATGAAGCAGCTAGGTGGATATGAAAAAACCTATGTGATTTAAAGAGAAGACTGGAAGAGAGGACTTGAAGTAGAATTGACCAAAAAACTGATTTAGGTGAAAGTGAGAAATAGTCAGCTGAATTATGACTGATAAATTTCAAGGAAGACAACGTTAGATTACATGCTATGCCCTTGTTGAAGTCTAAACCCATGCCAGCTTACAAATATAAATGCCAAACACTTTTATGAGAATTTTCTTGGATTTTTTTGTCTTGTGTTGAAATTTTTCTGACTTGCAGTTTTCTGTGGAGCCTCATATGCTTCTGCCTTGTGCTCCATTTCCAAATGCAAGATTTTGACCCAAGCAGCTGCCCCTGTTGACTGTTATGACTTAACCATGGCTGTCATACCTACATTACAGTCCACGCACGCTTGTGTTTCTCTGTATCCTAAAGTTTTAGAATATTATGAGACATTCCAGAAACATGCTGGTTTCCTTTTTTTTTTTTTTTTTTTGCAGTCAGGGGCTTTCATGGACCTTGAGTGATATCTTCTTGTGTTTTGAGGACAGGGATATGAATCATGAGTGAATCCAACCTTGGCACTAACTCTGACAGCTCCATGGTACTGGACAAGACACTTCATGTTTCTTCATCAATTTCTCTTTTTGCAAAACTGTGATATAAACACTTCTCTGTCTGCAGGCTGTTTCAGTGAATAATTGAATTTGTAGGTGTTCAGACCACTACTTCTGCCAGGTTTTTTGGCATAGAAAAACTTAATAATGATGCTGGTGCTGTGGGGAGAGTGTCAGGGAAACAAGAGGGATATGGGAGTGAGGTTAAGGCAATAAGTAAATTAAAGTATAAAGTGTGACTCTCATTATTGGATAAAACTAAAATACCCTAGGGAGGACAATATCAATGATGTGACTGCAACATGAAGTAAACCTATTATTGAAAGAAGTACATATATTGACATTCTATGGGATAACATCAGATTTTTTAGACATTGGTCTATAGTTATATCTCTTAAAATCCTGCATATTGCATGTATCAGCTGATGAAGTTAATCTCTGCAATTTAGTGTTCCATCTGAGTTTTAGCTTTTTATGTATCTGCAAATCTAAGTTTGACTTTGAAGAAATTTAACATTTTGTATCTTTTAGTACTGAACACAAACATGAGTGTTCTGGATACGATTTTAACTCATAAATAAGCTGTATTGACATTAAAAGCATGTAAGGTAAAGGGTACCACAGCAGTAAGGGTACAACAAGTACTCACACAAGGCACATTATTAACTGCAATTCACTTTCTCTCTCTGCTATATTATCAGGAGGAAAATACAATGACCATCTTACTGAGGTTGCTCAGTTCCCAGATGCACTTCACAGCTCAGATTTCTTAGGCTTTCTGTGGAGAGGGATGCAGTGAAGGAAATCAAGAGAAAGGCAACACTGAAAAGATTATTCACTTATTCCAGATATTTGACTGAACATCCAGCGATAAAATTTCATGATTCAAGAGGTTGACTTAATTTGGGGGGGAGGGAGGAAAGGGAAAAACCTTTTCTACTTGCCTATTTATTTGTTTTGTCCTATCAAATAAACTATGAAAACAAAGCTCAAAGGGATTTAGATGACTTCTATAAATCACTATTTTCAGATGAGTAAGGGTCAGAGAATATGGCTGACAGTCTGAGTGACAACTTCATACAAATTCAGACTTCTAGCTCTTATACAAACATTATTCTTTAACCAAAAGTATATAGATTATCCCATTAACTTAGTGGGACTGCAGACATGTTTTATATTCAGGAATATATAGAAGCATTTTCAGCAATAGGCCCAAATAAGGGTACACTAAAGGATACACAAAGTATATACTAAACCTGAAATAAAATAGTAATTTATCATATTTTCATCTGTCAGGGGGAAAGGTCTCTGTGCATATAGATATCTTATTACTAAATCAAAATGTAAATTCTATTCATCCTTGGTCCACTTTTGGTAGTGCTTTGAAGAGAATGTTGAAGTAGTAAAATGATGATTAGTTTTGATATTCATCCAAGAATAAGTTAAGATTCATGACTTGGGTAGGGGAGAAAAGATTTAATTAGCATCCAGTCTGTTTAATGGCAGATATATTTTTGTTGTTAGTACTTTTTGATGGCACTCTGCCCCTTACTTAATTCCACTTAAAATCCAGATATTCAAGACAAACCTGTTATAATATTGGGAGTTACTTCTGAGCCGGACGGTTTGAGATCAGTCAAACCATTCAATATCCAGGCACATATATGTGTGTGTGCATATGTGTCAAAGTCTTATGCTTTGACATAAAATTACCCAGCCAGTGTCTTAGGTTGTTCTTTTCAGACAGATAAAGTAAAGAAATTGCAATTTAGTGTACCTGAGGCTTGATTTCTCTATTTTCTTCAAGATATACAGGAACAAGAATGAAACTCCAAAGATCTGAATCCTAATCCCAGTTTTAGTATTAGGCTGCTCTGCTGCTTCTCCAAAGTTGATAAAATATGCTAAAACTTTAAAGGAAATCAGGACAAGTATGAAAGCTCACAGTCTTGGACTTCAGGAGAGCAAATTCTGATCTCTTGAAGGACCTGTTCAGTAGAGTCCCCGGGGTGTAGAGTCCTGGAAGGTAAAGGGGTCAAAGAATTCTGGCTGAATTTCAAGGATCACCTCTGTTATGCTCAGGAGCAGTGGATACCAACACAGAGAAAATTGGGTAAAAATGCCAGGAGGCCTCAGATAGGTAAGAAGCTGTTGTGCAAATTCCAAGTAAAAAAGAAGCTTTCAGGGAGTGGAAATGATGGATAGGTGGCCTGGGCAGAATAGAGGGGAATTTTGTGGGAAGCTAGTGACAAGTTTAAGGAAGCCATGGCCCAGCAAGGACTGAGTGTGGCCAGGGATATTCAGGATAACAGGAAGGGCTTCTATAGATATGTTGCAAGGAAAAGAAAGACTGGGGATAAGGTGGGCCCTCTCCAGAAGGACATGGAAGACCTGGTTACCCTGCAGAAAGAGAAACCTAAGGTTTACAATGACTTCTGCAGCTCAGTCTTCAATGGGAGGTATACAGTATATACCACTGATATAGTAAGAGAGAGCTGTGTTCAATAACATCTAAGGAACATGAACGTGAACAAGTCCTTGGGACCTGATGAGATTTGTCCATGTGTCCTGAGGGAGCTGGCAGAGAAAGCTGTTAACCCAGTATCCATCATTGTTGAAAAAATTGTGGCAGTCAGATGAAGTCCATGGTCACCAGAAAATGGAATTATAACCCCCATTTTTATAATGAGAAGAGCAGAAGATTTGGGGAATTACAGACCAGTCAGTCGCACCTCTGTGCCAGGCAAGATCATGGAGCAGATTCTCCTGGAAACTGTGCCAAGGCACATGGAAAATAAAGAGATGACTGGTGAGAGCCAAGATAGCTTTACAAAGGGAAAATCATGCCTGCCAAACCTGGTGACCTTCTAGGACAGGGCTACAGCACTGGGGGACAGGGGCAGAACAACTGACATCATCTACCTGGACATGCAAAGGGTTTGACACTGCCCCATGTGACACCCTGGTCTCCAAACTGGAGAGACATGGATTTGATGGCTGGACCCTGCAGTGGATAAAGAGCTGGCTGGAGGGCTGCAGGCACAGTTGTGGTCAGGGGCTCATTGTCCACGTGTGGTGTGGTGCCCCTCAGGGGTCACTACTGCAGCCCATGCTGTTCAGCATCTTTGGTAGCAATGTGGATGGTGGGATCAAGGGCACCCTCAGCAAATTTGCTGCTGACACCAAGCTCTGTGAGGCCATCAGCACACTGGAGGGAGGGGATAATGCCATCTGGAGGGACCTGGACAGGCTTGAGGAGTGGGCCTGTGTAAACCTCATGAAGGTCAACAAAGCAAAGTGCAAGGTCCCACACCTGGGTGGTGGCAATGCAAGGTACAAACACAGCCTGGGTGAAGGAGTGATGGGAGCAGCCCTGCAGAGAAAGAATTGGGGGTGTTGGTTGATGAGAAACTCAACATGAGCCAGCAATGTACACTCACAGCCTGGAAAGACAACCTGGTCTGCATCAAAAGGAGCATGGCCAGCAGGTCAAAGGAGGTGATTCCCCCCCTGTGCTCTGCTGTTGTGAGGCCCCACCTGAATTACTGCAGGCAGCTCTGGTGCCCAGTATCAAATGTCAGCCTACTGGGAAGCCAGAGAGGGACTCTCCCAGGAATGGTAGTGAGAGGACAAGGAATGATGTGTACAGATTGAAAAAGGGGAAATTTAAGAAAGATATAATAAGATTTTTTTTACTGTGAGGGTTTCTAGACATTGGAATAGGTTGCCCAAGGAGGTCATAGATAACCCAGCCCTGACAGTGTTCAAAGCCAGGTTGGATAAGGCCATGAACTACTTGGTCTAATGGGAGGTGTCCCTGCACATACATGGATGAGGAGTGTATGTTTCGGAATAGATGATCTTTAAGGTCCATTTTATGATACTATGTTCTGTGTAAGTCTTCCCTGAGAATATGGGCTCCTTTCTCTTCTACACATCCATGACTTATTAAGGAGAGTGAGAGGATAGTATGGTTTCTCAATTAATCTTTTAGAATAAATTTTTTCTCCCTTTCACAGAAAAGACTGGAGATTAGACACTGAGGTTTTAAGTAGTGTACAGAGGCCTAAACAGATTCACTACTACGAAAATCCACACTGATATCTACTGTGTTAGTACATTAGTGTCCATGTTATTCATACTCTAGATCACCCTGGTTCCATAAACCTATGGGATGTAAGTCTTTGGGATGACAGGGTAAAGTCAGCAAGGTAGTGAGAGATATTGGAGTAAGCAGTTAGTGAGAGTTATTACAGTACGAGTTCCAGATTCTCTTTTTGTTCTTTGATTGCTGGAACTCTTCTTATTGCTATTTTATAACCAGCCAAAAATAAATTTAAAAAATAAAGGTGTAGGGAGGAACACACCAAACACACCAAAGTCTTCTGGAGTCGATGATGCAGTAAATTTTCTATATACCACAGGTGAAGGAAGAATTTTTCTTGGGGTCAGCACCAGCCATTCATGGCATAGTGCAAGGAAAAGCTACTGTTTTCACCTATCATTAAAAGCTTAATGATAGCAAAAGGTCCTTCCAAAGCTCACTGAATTCAAGGCAATTTCTTCCTTTGCCTATGCTGGAAAGGAATAAGAATTAAACAGAAGGGAACTGACATGACAGAAGACTATAAGGACAAGTGAAGATAAAATTGAATGAAAGGAAAGCAAAAGCAGATAATTAAATTAATAAGAAGAATGGCTCAATGAACAAGAAGATAATGAAAGAAATGAGGACTGAAGTATGTGAGACACATAACCAATAGAAGCTACAACACAAAAATTAGCTTGAAGCAGTTAAGGGAAAATTGTCTTTTAAACAGAAATCTGAAAAGTGTAACAAAATTAGAAGGATGAAGGATATAATTGACTAAATGCTGCTTTAAAAATCTTCCATGTCTTCATTACTGTTCCTCTTTCCCCTTCTTTGTTTTTCTGATTCTTTTAAAAATACGGTGATTAATTTTCTTCTACAGTGGTTAGCAGTCAATGCCTAAGATTGTCTTAAAAGCACCACTTATGGTTCATTTCAAAGGCTAGTTGAGCTTTGTATTTCTATTTGTTACTGCTTCCAGCTAGCAAAATTTGTAGATACTGCATTTGCTGCTATACTGGCCCTCAGTTCCCTACTGATTTTGCCATCAGAAACAAGAACAAGGTGATTATGCACATTCACTTTAAAAATAAAGCAATCCATTACTCACCACCTGCCAATCAGAAATTGCAGTCACATGGCATTAGAGAAGAAAATACACTGTTGGAGAGATTTCTATCAATCAGAGAAAAGTCTTCTGAATAAAAGAGATAAAGATCCTAGAAGAGTTTGGGTTGGAAGGGGCTTTGGAGATCATCAAGTTCCAATGTCTCATCCATGGGCAGGGACAGCCTCCACTACACCAGGTTGCTGGAAGCTCCATCCAACCTGGCCTTGGACAATGCCAGGGATGGGCATCCATGATGTAGGAACAGAGAGGTAGGCAAGTAGGAGAGGAAACCATGTCACTGACTAAACATTGTCACAAAACAGGAAGCTTTCCCTAGTGTGTATTCATTTGCACTTTCAGATGAAACACAAATGCTTTTGTGGGGAAAAATCGTGCCAGTTATTATATTTACTTTGACTATCACACTGCTTTGGAGTTGTATTCATGGCCAAGGATCACACTGTGATAAATTAATTAAATGGATAACAATTTTAAATACTTCTCTATGGGTGTTTCATATTGCTGGTAAATCTAAATAATAAGTAAATTTTAAAAAATGCAGATTGCTGACCTTGGGCATGCCTTTTACAGACCTGTTACCCTTTGCAGCAGGACTGAAAGAGTCTTTAGTTAGCTCAAAAAATCTCCAGGTTTTATGATTTTTCATGCTTTATTCATAACAGCCTATGTTGTTTTGGTGTAAGTAAGTGTTGTCCCTGGCTAGATAATCAGTTTTTGGACAGGTGGAAGATGAGATTTAAACAGATTTTTCTGATCTATGACATAAGTTCCTGGGAAATAGGAAAGAGATTGTTTAATTCAAGTTATAACTTGTCTGTAAGTTGGGCTACTTGTTTTATTCCTTCTTTATTTTCCCCAGATTTTTTTGCCTCAGCCTCTGTGCACATCCTATAATGTACTGAACAAATGTATCCAAGACTTCTCTTAGAAGTAAAAAATAACTAGACTTCTAAAATATAAATATAAATATACATAAAACATTAAGACTTTGTTTAAACTAAGTGGCAATTTTCAAATCCAAATTAATTGTTTAGCTGAATGTCATAAGTCACCAAGTACTGATACACTGATATCTTCTGATTAATTAAGTAGTCCAAAGCCAGAAGTCACATTTTTGAGAATACAAATGCATCATGCAGCCCAGAATAGATAGATCCTAAGCCAGTTTAAATTGTGGTATCTTCCTTCTCTGACTCTTAGCTAAATTCTTACATTTTCCAGAGATTGAATACTAAGATACAGACAGGTTGCACTCTTAGTGATATTCAGTTGGCCTTCCCCCAGCTTCTTCCAAGAGATATTCATTGTGTTATAAAACACCTTTTTTTATTATTCACTCCTTCTTGGTGAATAGATAATTTCCTTATTGTGAAAGATTGGTTAATAATATATCTGCAGCATTATGCTATTATGCAACTGTCTCTCTTTCTTGATTTAGAAGTAAGGCGGTGACCTCCCAATACAGCTAATTTAATCTGCAAAAATAATCTTGCAAATTGACTTGCCAGAAACTAATATTAGATGAAATCTTTGTTCTATTGAACCTGACTCATCTCTGATTTTCCATAAAAGGCTTAATCTGCAATTGTAAAAATCTCTACTAATGTTGTCAGGTTTCATAAAATATCTATTCTATTAAAGAATTAGTGATGCTGATTCTAGTGGATTTGCAATATTTGGGTAGAAAGCTTGGATCTGATTCAAATTCAGATCACTTTTTGGTATTAAAGTTTGGTAGAGCTGAAAAAGTGTTGCAGTAGCTAATGCTGGTATAAGTCCAGAGCATATGGTTTTAAGAAAACACTAATTCATCTAAGAACGCGAAACATTTTTGTTTTCTATGAAAAAGAAAAGTTACACCATTAGAATATTTTTCAGCAATCCCCATGAATGTGACTGCAATTTTCTTCTTACCTAAATAACTCTACTCTTTGTTTTAGATTCCCTATTTCACAGTACAGGAACAATTAATCTTCACAGCAAAACAAATACATGATGGTGCTGCACATTGTAGGTAGGTCTACAAATTTCAGTATTAAAGCAGCAAGTCAATTGGAAATAGATTTTGGAGCTAAATGTATTTAACTTTGTTAAATGCTCAATCAAAGATACAACAGCTATACTGAAACATAAAAAATTCTCTGTGCATATCTGGAACAACCCCTAAAATTATATAAATGTGAGGATAAATAGGAAGATTATTCTCTAATGCCTAGGCTATGTGGTGTTTGAAGTGGTCTCCCACCAGACAGAGTGAAATGCTAACACCTTATCATTTAAAATTAAAATGCATAGATCAAAGTTATAGAGAAAAATCAAGCTTTGACTGGGTGCAAAATAGATGAGATCAGCTACTTTTGACTTTCCTATGATTCTTTTTACTTACAGACAATGTTATGAATTGCATGAAGACAAAGAAATTTTTTTAAAAAAATTCAAATATAATAGAGTGTAGTACACTAGACTGTTCTGTGAACTAACCAATGACTATATATATGCTCAGTACATATGTTTTTAAATAGGTCAGGAATGGAGGCAAAAGACAGGTTTAGGAAACAAGCAAAGTCCCTTTGAACACCACTTCACAAATTTTTGAACATGAATCCAGTTTAACATTCAGAGCTAGATGTTAGAACTCTTCCTTCTAATGGTCCATTATATAGTACAATTAAATACTGAACTTCATCTGAGACCACAGAAATATGTATATATATGTGTGTATGTATGTGCATGTGTACATATTTATATATGTCTTTCCAGAATTTATCTGATTTACATTTTTAAACTGTGGTCTTGCTTGAGTACTATTTTCAGTATGTTTGAAAAGTGTCATTAGACTTTGGACTGTAACATCAAGATACACATATGCATGAAGAATACAAAGGTTTATATTTATCTGAAATATATATACATATAGTTTACATATACTGTTCTATATCATACCTCCATTTTCAATGCTGTCAATATATGATTATACAAAAACATGCAAGAAACAAGATACATGTAGCTGCAAATCACTGTGTCAGTACCAACTAATTGCACAGATGTATTTATTCATACCTTTGTACAAAATACAACCAGGTGGAATCTGTTTTATAGATTCTTAGAATTAAAATAACATTTTTAACATTTTAGTCCTTAAAAGCTACTCAGTAAAGCCTAATTTTGGTCATTATGCTTACAATAATGGATCAAACCATCATAATATGGGTTTTTTTCAAATTCAATAAGTGGATTCAAAGGAGATGTTTATTTGAAATTAACTGCCACCACTGTGTAGAATAAAGAAACTATTTTAATAGAGAAGACATGGTAGCAGGCTTCTGTGTTGATATTACATAGAATGTGAACAACAGATAGACAGCAATAGGCTATAATATTACTAATTTGAATTACAATGTGGTTTTTGCATCATACTAAATAAAGAAGCATGCTAATGAGCCAAATAACTTGTGTCCATGTTAAAAAAAAAAGCTCATCTGTCACAGTGTGTGCTAGCACTTTCCGTTGTTTCCTATATGCCTGGCTTGAACTTGGCCTACAGTTGTGTTAAACAGCAAATTTGATTAGCTTTTAGCAATCTCATGTTTTCCTAGTCAAAAAAGCCACAGTAGGAGCATCAATGTTTCTCTTGACAGTATCTTTTCAAGAAGTGATACAATCAAAGGAAAGCAATTTGCATCCATGTCTGTCTGCATCAGGGTAGTCAGTACATTTCTCAGGTATTATGAAAATTTCCATCCTACAGTTAACAATTAGTTGTTAAGAAAAAAAGCTTTCTTAAGGAACAACGTGAGTCTGAATATGAAATGAAGTACAAAAGGATCCTGGGACCTCATCCTTTTGCTGTTGCTGCTTGCATGGTGACTCATTCCAGTGTGCTTTGTTTCTCTAGCAGGCTGCAGCTAGGTCATCCAGAGAAAGTCACTCATTTTCTGTGTTTCAGCTGTTGCAGTCTGAGTCACCCAAATCCTCCAGAGGGTGGAGGTGAGACAGGAGCTGTTCAGCTTTTGGAAAACGAAAAGGTAGGACAAGGAGATGGAGTGACAGTAAGGGTGGAACCAGAGGCACACAGAGAAACATGGAGCTTGCTAAAATGAACCAGAGGTCAGGCTGAACAGTCGGGGGTTGAGAAGGGATTATGTGGACTTTGTTGCAAAGCAGACACAGATGAAATTTTTTGGATCAAGACTTAAGGCTTAAAAAGGTCACATCCAAATTTTTGCTATGGCAAAAGGAAACCAGATATATGGAACAAGGAATTTATTGTCTTAAAGTGTTTTAACAGTCTAAAAAAGTAAATTATCTTTTTGTAATAGAAAAACTATGTGAATAATTAATATTATTTTAAAATTGCATGTAAATGACCCACTACTGTTCTTGGTTTATATTCAGCTTTCCTCTAGATCTGAGTCTGAAAGTTTCTATCCTTCTGGACAAGCATTGGGTGTATGGAAGCAGATGATACATGATATGTGATTAATAGTATGACTTTCACAGGGAGTGATGCTTACGGTGAGAGACCCCTCCACCGAGCCTTATGGTGTCCTGCTAACAGGCAATTCTTATATTCTTCCTTCCCCTGGGCTCCTGCCTTCTGGCTTCTCCCAGCTGAGTGTGAGTGTGGCCCTGCAGCCTCCCCAGGCTCGGCCACAGGGGCTCTGCTTTGGGCCAGCATCCCTGGGTCTGCCGGGCCCTTCCCGTGCAGGCACCCACAGCTCAGGCTCAGCACGGAAGGGAACAGGCTCGTGGCTCCAAGGCAGGGGATGAAAGCAGCCCAGCTCCTGCCAAGGTGAGCCCCAGCTCTGAGACCAACACTCACAGCACAGGAGTGAGTGTGTAATTCCTCACCAGGATTGACCAACCTCACTGGCCAGGCTGTGCCAAGTGCATTTCTCAAGCTCCCCTAGCACTCCATATGAATTGCAGAGATCAGAGACAAAGACCAAGGGTATTCTTTAGGCATCAAGCATTGCCCATCCAGAGGTCTTGCCCTAGACTCCCCTCTCTGACCCAAGTTGCTCATAAGCATATATACACAGACTTATTGAAGGTGAAAATTAGTACATTCATATACCCAGGCACTTGGTAAGAAATGTAGGTGCAAAATCACACCCCACTTACCACAGAATTATTCATTCTGCATAGGAAATTCATAATAATGTGCTAATTCTTCATGCTATATAGCTTCAAAATGTACCCAATCTTAATTTCCTTGAGAGCTTATTAACATAATATAACTACACATCAACATAAACATAGTCCTACCATTAAGCTCAGAAGAAATGTGCACAAAAGGAAAAAAATAATATGATAATTAGGGAAGAAAATAAGGAAGGAAGAAGTTTGACTAAGATCATCAAAACATCTTCAAGAGGCAGGAAGAAACCTAAAGCTTTTTCAGAAACCAGCAAAAAAACAGCATAACTACTAGTCCTTTGAACTACCAACTAATGAACAAAGAAATCAAAGCAAGGGAAAAATGAAAAGTAGCTTTCTACACTCATATTTGCTGCGAAGGGCAATGAGGAAATTTCTTGACTCAAAGATAATTTTTATAAGGAATTAATGAGTGGACTTGACAAAGGCTGATGCCTCTAAGAAAGATGTTACTGAGCAACTCAAAAAACTCCAGGGCAGTAAATCACTGGGACCAGATGGTGCTGATGAAAGAATTTTGAAGGAATTGAACTGTGAAATAGCAGAGGTAGCAATGAAGATATGCAATATATCCTTAATAAACCCCACTGTTCCCAAAGATTGGGAAGTTGTTATCTTAGGTTAAAAATAAAATAAAAAAGCCACATATGACCCTTGGCATTACAGACCAGTGGGTATTATATTTGCTCCAAGGAAACTGGTTTCAAATTTAATTAAAGACAGCATTCATGCAATTATAGCCCAATAGGATATGGCTTCTGTGAGGGCAAATCTTTCAAACCTTCTGGAAGTTTTAAATAACAGTGGAAAAAAGATTGGTACTTCTTAACTGACCAGAGTAATAGTGTTTTATAGGTTCAGCATATTGCCAAGCACATGGGGATCACAGTACACAACCTAATAGATACAAGTGCAGGAAAGGTACTTCATTTTACCTTCCCAGACTTATGGTGTCAGGAGAGGCAAGTGGGTGCTTCTGAAGTGCTGAAAATGTAATTACCATCTGAAATGAAGATAATCTCACTTGCCTGCTCCTTAACACTGTAATCACAGGAGAAAGTGTTCTCTGGCAACCTTTCCAGAGTTACACAAGCAAATTGGCTATTGACTTCTCACTGATACATTTTTGAACTTGCTTTTACAGCAACTGTAAAGGGAGATGGTAATGAAAATTTAACTTTGAATAAGGAGACATCTACTTGGAAAGGCTGAAAAATGTTGCTTTAGGGGAACTACTATCAGTTTTTTGTTATGGTCTTTTTTTTTTTTTTTTGTCAGAATTCTCATTTTCTACCTCACAGCTTGAAATAAGGTAGTTGCTACAGGCTCTGAGGTAGCAAGCAGTCTTCTCATTATTTCATCTTTCTTTCTGTTTTTCATATCTAATTAGAACTGTACAGAGAGGGACAGTTCCTTTTAATCAAAGATTTTATATTTTGAAATTATGTTATGAACAAAAAGCCCAACCAAAATAACCATTTCTTGGTTATGAAGGAAAACAGTGCCTTATAAAAACAGTGGAAGATGTGGGTTGTCCTAGTTTGAGTCCTAGAAATCCCAAAATTCATGTTTCTGGGTTCAATTCATGTGGTTCAAGACTAGACAATATGGAAAAATTGTTTGGTTGTTAACAGTAGTAGGATGCTGTGGGATCCTCAGCCCTGTGACAATCAAAGTGTCTGTCAGCTGCATCAGCCAAGTTATTTCCCTCAGCAAATCTATCTCAGAAATATCACCAGTGCACACTGTAACAGCACGCAGATACATTAGCACAAATCCCAAAGCAATATATTCAAAGTTATACTGAATTCACTTTGAAGTCTTGCTTATTCAGCACAAGAGCTTGGCTCTGGGCACCATGCAGAGCCACTCTTACAGAACTGGACTCCTAGGAAGCCAAAACTACTGATGGATTGTGCAGGTAAATTACCAGGAGCATAAGCATGCCATATATTTAGGGCTGATTTACAAAACTTACAGGGTTTACATCAGATCAATTTTATAGAATTCCTAAACTTTTTTTAAAAAAGTACTGTGCTTGGGATAATATGACACCAAATTAGTATGTACCTGATGCTTTAGTTCAACATATTTCTATACTGCAAAGCCCTCATTGGACTTCCACCTCGTTGCTCCTCTATCACATTTCTTTTCAAATAAATACTATATCATAGATGCTGGAGTTCTAGCTTATACACCCTGTAGTGCACTGAATTGTTGTTTGGGTAATAATTCAATACAGATGTTAAATAGCAGTAACAAAAATTTCATGCAAAATACAATTATGTCAGAAGAGACTTGGGTTCTTACTTGAAAGTGGATTATATATTTTCTTGTTGCATGACAGATTCATTTTTTCAGTCTTGTAAAATAGTTATTTGGTACAAATGGTCAATATATTTTCACATTCATATTAGCCTCCCTTGTAAATCAGAAGTACATTTATAAATGTTTATTTTTGACATACTGAATGTTACAGCTTCAAAACAAATTTTTTTTCAGCACGGTATAAACAGAACAGAGGAGTTAATTATGAAGGCTGTTGAGTTTCACAATAATAACATATCTGTCTTCATATCACTTTTCTGATGGTACAATACTCTTTTGTAATGCAAATACCAGAATAATGTAAGCATAAGCCTAAGCTTAATTGCCTTACAAAATCTTTATCCATTTCTCAACACGCATTTTAGTAATTCAGCTATTCATTAACAGATAGTTTGCTATGCGGAGATGATATTTTTAATATGTAAGCCAATTTATAGAGTATAAGAGTGCTTACAGTACAGAGTTGTTATACAGGTCATTGACCTGTAAGGAAATTAATGAAGAAAGCTTCTTAAGACTGCCAGTGAAAAAAATGAGACATGCCAGCAATGCAAATCCATAACATTTATCTATGTAAATCTCTTCTAGATGCATGAAATCCCAGAAAAAAAATCAATAAATTAAACTCTTTTTTCTTTTTTCCAGCTATCACTCTATTACAGGTATCAATAACCAAATCAGAAAACCAAGAAAATTATTTTCAAGTATTATTCATTATTATTTAGGGTAATGTTCAAAAATTAAGATCTACCAGTCACAAACCTTCTAAAACAACCCTTGCACATAGATTCAAGTGTAATTAAAATCAATATCAGTTCTCAGTTCAGAGGTCATTCTAATTATGTCTTAATACTAAGGCAGATGCAGGACCTTGGACTTATTGAACTTCATAGGGTTCATACAGGCCTGCTCCTCCAGGCTGAAAAAATCCCTCTGGATCTTTCCTGCAAGTGAATCAACTGCGCTGCTCAGCTTGGTATCATCTGCAAACCTGCTGAGCATCCACTCAATCCCAGTGTCTGGAAATAAATTTATTGATTAATAGTGGTTCCAGTATACACAGCTGAGGGACACCCCAATCTCCTAATGGACAAAGTGCTGTTGACTGCAATTCTTTGGAAACTGCCATCTGTCCAATTCCTTATCCATTTTATATTCCAACCACCAAACCCATATATCTCCCATTTAGAGACAAGAATGTTGTGTGGGAACACCTCAAAGGCCTTACAGAAGTCCAAGTAGACAGCAGCCATACCTTTTCCCACATCCACTGGTGTGGTCAGTCCATCATACAGGGCCACCAGATTACTCAGGCACAATTTTTTCTTTGTGAAAACATTCTTGGTGTTTCTAATTACCTCTCTGGCATTCACATGCCTTGACAGAGATGAAGAATCTGTTCCATGATATTACCGGGGATAAAGACAAAGCTGTCTGGACAGTAGCTCCCATGAACTTACTTTTTAATATAGATGACAAATTTTGGAAATATTAATTAGTATATCTTTTGAATTTTTGAAATGCTAACCATATACATAAATGTTATCAGTATTTTATTCAGTACTTTTTGACAGAGGTGTTGTGGAAAGTACCACATACTTTTTTTACAAGCATACTTTAGGTTTCAGAAAAGTCCACTAGCATGTACTGGCTATTTCAAGGATTGATACTGTGTGCTGTTTCTTGATACTAAATTAATCTGCTTTTTACTTTTAATTTGTGTTAGTTTCATGCATTTGAAATAGTATCCAATTCCTTAGGACATTTGTAGAGTGTATATTGAGATTTTTATTTTCCAGGTTTCTCTGTGTTTTAAGTAGTCGTAAATATGTTATAATGAAATTCCTTAAACTATTTTATAAAGGTCAGTTAGTTAAGCCCTTCAGTCCAAAGCTCTGAAATGGGATTTCCAAAACTTGTGTCATTCTTCTAGCTCTTTTCTAAATCCTGAAATTTCTTTCTACATACTTTAGAGGAGTGGAAGTAAGGAGCAAGGAAGCAAGGATTATCAAGTGATACATTTAAAGACTTGCACCAGCTGAAAATATGTATCTGTAGATGTATAACATGTTCTTTAACATCTGTAATCATTCTGTCTTTGTAATCTTTTTATTCACACTTAGTATCATCATAGAATTGTGCAGAATCACTTTCAAAATGTATGATAAATGTAGCTGTTTATTATGTCTGCTTTTGCAAAATAATTTGCTTTTTGTAATCCTCTCCTTGTAAGTGCAATGCAAATATTACATTTCTACCTGTGTGATTCAAGCCATTTAGCATGTCTTGTAGAACTGTTTTGCATCATTTCAATGATGCTAGTATGTTCTTCAGAGTGCAAGACTATTCATAGTAATTTATTCAGCTTTATTAAAATCAACAGCATTAGAAATCTTATTTTCTCTTAGAATTGTTAGGAATAAGTTACTCAAACCTATAGATCTAATAAAAAAAAATCCATTTAGAATTTTCCTAAATATTTCTGAAACAAAAAATATGGCTGTTGCATTGAAACTATGAATTTGTCATCAAACTCTCCTGCAGGTGCAGTAGAAAAACGTTTGTTGAGCATTTTATTCCACCTTCCCATGCCCTTATTAATCTTCTGGAACCTTTATTTAAAGAACTATGAAAACAACAAAGATCTGCAAACACAACAGCATTGCACTTTGCCATGTTTAAAGTAGAGTTACTCTTCCTGTATTCGCTTATGCATTGTCTTTTACATTCCTGGTTGAATGATTAAATGCATTTCTTTCATTGGCACAGTCACCTCTTCTCATGGTCTGTATAATTACAAAAAAGCCAGTGGAGAAATGGACAGCACCTACATGCTCTAGATTCCAAGTCTGCTGTTGGCTCTGTCAGCAGACCTAATGAAAACTTGTCAGTATGATGAGGATCCAAGCACATAGAAATTCAGGGCTGTAACAAGGGAAAGATGAATTGTGTGGTGCCTTTCTTGTCATTACTACTGTTACTGTCACATAAAAAACAAATACTGAAGCTTTACTGACCCGTGGTTGAAAAAAAAGGCAAGAAAAACAAAAGGGACAGAATATTGTATAGAAGGCTCCAGGAGTATTAATCCCAAGATTTAGGATTACATTTTTATCATGCATTCTCCTTGTTGTGCTGGGGTTTGGTTCTTTTGGTTATGTGACATTCAAAATGCTAAGAGACAGTCGAAAGCAAGCAGATTACCACCCACTGTTTCCAGAAGACATAACTACATAAAATCTTCTGGCAGCTTTGTAAGCAGGAAGAAACTGATCACGATTGGCCATTCCAGCACTGAATTCATGCATATTTCCCTCAATATTCGCAGTTCCCATCCCTAATGGGAGCTGACAGAATGTAAATGAGTTCCTAAAGGAACCAGCAAAAGTGGCAATTTTTCTCATTTAATCTTCAGATGAGCTGTCTGTCTCCCAGCTGCTGAGCTTCATTAGAATTCTGAAACTAATTTCACCTATCAACACATGATTATTGGTTTGAGTGAGGGTTTTGGGATACTCTGAGTAAAAATCACTCTACACTGTAGAGTTGGCTCAAAAAAAAAAAAAAAAAAAAGAAAGAAAAAAGAGGGATTTGAATAAAACTGTCAGCCTTCTGAACAGTCAGTTCTTGCCCTGAAGAAAACTTTCATCCACTTTTGGAGTCTTAGAAAAGATCATCCTATACAGATCAGCAAAGAAAAAAAAATGTGATTAGCTGGAAAGCTAGAAAGAGTTACACTTTATTGATAAGGATAAAAAAGTCAGAAATTATTAATATTTTTGTCCAATGAGAAAAAGTATTTAGCAATCACTGATGTGTTTACCCAAATAGAATATGAGTAATGATGAGATTTAAATTACAAATAAGTAGAATATACTGAAAAAAAAAATCACTAATTGATTCTTCTCTGCAAAGTGAGCAAGTTTCCAATATTAACATCAGATGAATATTGTCTTTTCCATATCTTTCCTGAAGTCATGCTTTGGCCATCCCCAATATTAATTTTGTATCAGTCATTCTTATTCAAGCAACCTGGTATGTCTGTTTATCTGTTTCAGATCTATGATGACCACTGATGTCATCACAAATTAGTCATAAAACTATATGCATACAAAGAAAGAAATAAAAAAGAATACATTTTGTAGATTTTAATTTGTCCAGGAAATTACATATGTCTGCAGGAGATTAGTATAATTGTTACCCTGACTGTGTGTCCTTGGCACTGGACAATTGTGTTTTGCTATGATTGCCTTCCCATTTATTACCAAGAAATCTGTTCTCTGTCATCCATTTACTCCTGCATTTCGTCTTTATAGATCAGTACATGCTCATAACAAGATGCATTTCATTTCTCTCACTGCTTTCATTTGGAAAGTCAAGTTTTCCCTAATCTTGCAAACTATTCAATGCTCTCTTAAAGTACACAATAATTCAGCTTCGACCTAGTTATCAGTTACATCACAAATAATTTGTCTCTGTTGGTCCATCTGTTATCTGCCCAGCTTCCATGATTTAGCTTTATTATGTAGGGGTAACAGAATGGCTAATAGTCTCAACTGGCAGCCTGTTTCTTGCAAAGAAAATTCCTTTCCCCTGTGATATTATTGAATGCATCACAGCAGTCTTGAAATTTCTAAGTGACTTTGCCTAGTATTTTACGTTCCCTTTCTTTCTCCCAAAAGAGCATTGCTCTCAGCTTGCAAGACAACATTTTGATTGTTTCCAACTCTGATTTCTCTACACTACTACCCATTTTAACTTAATGCAATTTTACACCAGGAACCTGTGACACGTGTTAATGGAAGCACTGAGCAGAAAGAACCATGTTGATTTTTTATCCCTCAGTCCAATGGCATGGGGCAGTTTGCAGAAAGATAAACATACCAACACAGAGATTAGCATGACCTGATACACTGGAGATACAGTACAAAAGAAAAGGAACAAGCTAACTCTAAAACTAGAGAACCTGTTTTTCAAGGTCAGATCATTACATTCTTTCTAGAAATCAGGATGTCCCAGGAAATAAAAAGAACTTCTTCAATACAGAAGACTTGGAGCTAAAATAGCTTCATAGTCCCTTTCATTTCTAAGGGCAATGAAACACGAGGGTTTCCTAAAATATTAAATTAAATTAAAGAAAAGAAAAAGGAATAATCATAAATACAACAGCAGTTTTTGTTTACTAATTAAAACTCAACAGTCACTTTCCAAAAAAGCACTTATCAGAAATGAAAAGTACTATTTCTAATTTTAGTATACATATACAGGCTTGAGAGGTGGGCCTCTGCAAACCTCATGAACATCAACAAGGCCAAGTCCTGCAGGTAGCTTGGGTCAATCCAAAGCACAAACACAGGCTGGACAGAAAATGGATTGAGAGCAGCCCTGAGGAGAAGGACTTGGGGGTTTTGGTTGATGGGAAGGTTGACATGACCCACAAATGTGCAATCACAGTCCAGAAATCCAAATGTATCATGGGCTGAATAAAAAGAAGCATAGATCAGCAGGTTAAGGGAGGTGATTACCCCCATGGGCTCCCTCCAGCGAGGCCACATTTGGAGTAATGCATCCAGATCTGGGGCCACCAACAGAAGAAGCAATTGAACATGTTGGAGAGAGTTGAAAGGAGTGTCAGAAATGTCATCAGAGGCTGGAGCACCTCTCACATGAAGATAGGCTGAGTCAGTGCTGTTCAGCCTGGAGAAGAGAAGGCTCCAGAAAGATCTTACAGCAGCTTTTATTACCTGAAGGAGACCCACAGGAAAGCTTGAGAGGGCTTTGTACAAGGGTGTACAGTGGTAGGAAAAGGGGTAATGACTTCAAACTGAGAGTAAGTGCAGATTAGATATCAAATAAAAATTCTTGCCAGTAAAGTGGTGAGGCACTGGAACAGATTATCCAGAGAAGCTGTAGATGCCCTGTCCCTGGAAGTGTTCATGGTCAGCTTGGATGGGGCTCTGAGCAATCAGGTCTAGTAAAAGGTGCTCCTGACATTGTAAAAGGCTTGGAATTAGATAGTTTTAAAGGTTCCTTCCAAGATATTCTCTGATAGTACATCACAGAATGCATGGTCAGTAAGCCATGTCCTATGTGCAGATTCACATGAGAGGCTTAAAAAAAGACAAGTCTGAAAACTACTACAAAAGACATAATTGCAGCAGCCCACAGTTTGTATGAAAAATCTGTAACTGTATCAGAGATACTTGTCATTTCTCTAACTAACATGTGTAAGAATTGCTTATTACACAACTGTACTTTATGAATTTGTAGCTTCTCTATGAGAGGTTCTGCAGGATAAGTACTGAAAGTCATTATTATTCCATACATATCAAGTGACTTTAACAGGACTCTTTTTCATTTCTCAGATTCACACATTTTGTATAGCTAATAACCCATAAAGCACCTTTACAGTCAATTTAACCTGTTTTAAATTTATATTTATCAACTATATAACACACTCTCACTTGCTGCAGTTGTTTCAACAGGTTACCACTATACTAATACATTAAAACAGCCTTTCAGGACTTAACAGGACCTAGAAAAAAATCTAAAGAGGGACTTTGTAGAGGGGCATGTAGTGACAGGACAAGGGAGAATGGCTTCAATGAGAGAGAAATTTAGATTATGTTTTAGGTACAAGTTCTCTACTGTGAGAGTAGTGAGGCTCTGGCACAGGTTGCCCAGAGAAGTTGTGGATGCCCTATCCCTGAAGGTGTGGAAAATCAGGGTGGATGGGACTTTGAGCAACCTGGTCCATTGGTGGTGTTCTTGCCAATGACAGTGGAATTTGATGATCACTAAGATCCCTGAAACCTAAAGTATGGAATTCTATGATTCTATATTCTATATTAGTAAAGTCAAGGGTAAAGGATTTGACTTTGACTTTCACCGATATCAGAGGAGTAAATCTTAACAAAGTATTTTCTGTGCTACCACAGTGTCTTTCCTGATGAATGCCCTTCTTTTTTATTGTTTTACTGCTTGCTTTAATTCTTAGAGTGGGTGTAAAATGGACAAAACTCTTATTTGCAGAACATTACATAGCTAGCTAGAAATGCCAGTTCTTCAACAGGTTCAGTTCAGAGGCTCTCACTAACTGGATTTCTGTTCCTGGTAGATAAGTCACTGGTGATTCTCAATCTCCTAATGAAAAACCCAGGTCCTGGGAACACATATTGTCACACAAGTTATTAATATGTGTACTGTGTCTTAAAGAAAAAAAAATCATAACAACTCTCTAAAAGGTAATAATTATTGTAGGAAAAGAAACAACTTATTAAATAATACTGAAATGAAAAGCACCTTGAATTGGATAAGCACCTGAAGATTAGACAGCTGAAGATGTCATAGGAATTTGTATCATAGGAATACAAATT
Organism: Pycnonotus jocosus; assembly: GCA_013400435.1. Taxonomy (NCBI): domain Eukaryota; kingdom Metazoa; phylum Chordata; class Aves; order Passeriformes; family Pycnonotidae; genus Pycnonotus; species Pycnonotus jocosus. The sequence continues at coordinate 26,302 of VWYP01013769.1, read as the reverse complement.
CATTCAAATTTTCATTTGTAATAACTAATTCTTACCTCCTCACATGATTTTGGTTACCTGAGAGGTCATTCTATTTTAAGTCTTATTTAAATATTATACTTTTTAGAGAAAGCCACAGTTTCAAGGATATATATGGGAGAGGCAGGACATTAAAAAAGCCCCAGGGATCACTGCTATTTCCCTAGAACTCATGAGATGACTTACATTGTTTCCAAAGCTGTCAAATCAATCCTAGAAACCTCTAATCAGACAAAGCTGGAAAAATGCAGCTGAGGCTATATTTAATGAGTCTGAGTTGTTTTTTCCTTCTTTTTCTTTTTTTTTCTTTTTTTTTCCTTTTTTTTTTTTCCTTATTTTTTTGTATCATGAAAAGGGTTTTGTTTTTTTTTCCCTAGGGAGGTCATGTGTGGATTTTGGATATCAAAGAAAACACAGGATACATATGTTATGGCATTCCAATTACTTTTACAAAGGGACATTCAGAAAAAGCATGAGTCATTTCTACATTCTTCTGCCTGTGAAATGGCTGATATTAAGAAAACCTCAGAAGTGAAATAACCTTATTTCAGACTTCTTTACCCCTTGTCATCGTTACACACACACAGCATTATACCGGACCACTGCCCATGGTAAAATTTCATTTACGTAAATGTGCTTCATGAATTGAACTTGTATTTTTTCCCATCCTTTCTTTCTGGTTTTCTAGAACTATTAATATGGATCTGAAGGTTTTTCATAGTGTCATTCACAGTGGTAGGTTATACTTATTCATTTGCTTAATTAGTTCATTTATCAAATGGATGTGCTCCATTGTAGAGAAGCCTGATTAAAAGCCTGTCTATTCTGTCGGTTGGTTGGACTCCAGCTCGGCTGTGAGTTGCTTTCACTAAAACCAGCCAAAAAGTTTATAGAATGAAGACATGAGCCTGATCTGTCTCCAGTTCCTCCTGTTGTGTTCACAAGAACATTAATAACAAGTAATTTTTTCTGAAATTACAGAAAATGAGGAATTTTCTCTCATTTGTGGGCTGAAGACAGATTTTAAATTGGCCTTATTATAATTATTATTTATATTGCAGTGGTTTCATTGTGCATGCTACAAATGGAAAATATAGACTCTTTTGAAAACCCTAAATTTTGAAGAGAAGAGACAAAGGGGGAAACAAGAAATGGAGACAGAGAAAGGTGAAGTAACTGCTTAGAGACCACACAGCAAGTCATAACAAAACCAAAAATAGAATGTCGCTTGTCTTTCAGTCCACATTGTCTCCAAAATCCCCAGTAAAAAATCATAAATTCTCTGAAATAAATTCTCTACAGTTTGAATATCAGTTTTCTTGCTGTCGATTGAGTGAACATCTGCTGTTTTCTTGGCAACAGTTCCAGCCATTTTGAGGCACATAATACGTTTTGTCCCTTTGCAATATTCATCATGATACCTCACAAAAATTAAATGTAATTTAAATAATGCTAACATATAGAACATATATTACAATATGTTTCACCTAAGTGTTGATTAGAATGGACACAGGTACAGGTCAAACTTTATATTTGCATTTGTTATATTTTATGCCCATTTTTGTTGAAAACAATACACGTTAAAGGAAAACAAAGAACCATATTTATGCTGTGAAACCCAAGAGCAAAACAGTACCTAAAAGATGAGTACTCTCACAAATAGCTGCATTTAGTAGACTTTGAATAAATAAATTTTAATCAAACAATCTGAGTGATTTTGACAGGATAGGAAAGATTGCTCAAGAATCTGTATATTTTTAATAAGGCTGATGGTTGGATCGTGCTCATCAATCTATCCTTTCCAAAGTAAATTATATTCTAAAGCAATAGCAGTGCAAAACTATTAAATAAAAAGCTTGAAAGCTTCTTGGATTTTGGTCATTGTTTCAGTTGTATGCCTCCCCCATATAAAGCCAAAATTGAAGTCCTCTTATCCCATTTCCTATCCAAGACCTTCATTTCCCTGGGAAATAAATCTGGAAACACAGATCGGTAGGGAGGGGAGCAGGTTTGAGCTGGTTCCTGGTCAGGACACAGGAGAGGTGAAGCACTCCACGGTATCCATGAAAGGGCAAGAGAGAAGGAAGTCTGTGTCCCACTGATTTGCTTGCCAGATTAGGGGCTCAAAAAGCTTGAATACTAAGACTACAGCCAAGTGCCATAAAGTTACCTTTCACTGAATTTTAAAACTTGGGAGTTTAGGTTTTGGTGACTTTTTTGGGGGGNGTGTGTTTGGGTTTTTTGAGTTTGGTTTGGTTTGGGTTTGGTTTTGGGTTTTTTTGTTTGTTGTCATATACTTCCTAATAATTAGGCACAAGAGCCTATTTTATTTGTATAGTTGTGGTTTTCTGATCTTAAAAGTGGCACAAAATGGAGATATAACAGTAGATGAAGATGAAAGGGGGAGATGAGAAACAGCTTAGGGTAAAAGTCTCTAAAACCATTTTAACTTTGTTGATAATTTTAGCCTAATTTTAACCATTTCCAAATCAGTCATGTAATTGAAAGTAATCTCCAAAGTTCCAGCCACAGAGAAGGGAGGGTTAGACATCTTCTCGTTCACTGGAATTTCTTCATTATTTTAAGACAGAATGAAATATTTTCTAGCACTTTTCCCCTGACATTGACTCTGGATGCAATCCATGTCTATGCACCTACAGAAGAGCAAATGAAACCTAGAAAGTTACTTCTCTCAGTCTGATGTCCTCTGAAGTTAGAAGGAGCATCTCGATGCCTTTGTTGCTCAGTCAGTGATTTATAATCTATTATCAAAATATATTAAGATAATTGATAGCCAAACCTCTTTCTTGATTATCCACAAAAATTTCTAAACTTTGAGTTAGTAGAGAGGGGAGTAAGATAACTTAAAGGAAAATAACTACTTAGTCCTTGAAAATGTCTTAAATGTAGTAGAACAGGCTCTCAAATAAATACCTCAACAAAGCATAAAGCATCACCTGTGCAGATTTTATACACTTCAAATTTACTTGCATATTCATTAAGATTGCTGACACAGCTGTGCACAAGGCTTGCACAAAGAGATGGACTCCCCTGTTATTCCAGCTACAACAGAATATTTCTTCCCTTTTCTTTCTATCTCTTCCAAATCCTATACTCATTTCCCTTCTTAGCTTTAGTTATCTTCTTCACTTTACTTCAGGCTTCTTGGATTTAGTTTCATTGCATTTGGCTAAACTCACAAATATCTTCATTTGTAAGTTTCCTTATGAATCCTTAGGTTATTACTCTTCAATGTCAAATTCAGTTTTGTAACCCACATTGCTATGTTGTTCCCTGCTGTTCATCAATTTCAGTCAAGTGATTTCTGTTCAAAGCTAAGAAAAGATTGTTTGGCATCAGCTAACTATAGGAAAAAAAATTCTAGAGAAAGACAGACAGCAAGATATGAATATGCAGTTCTAATTATTTTTATTAATTACTTAGTCTGCTAGGTTTTTAATTATACCAAACACATCTTCTTATAAGCCTAAGGCCAAAATGCTTGCTTCCTTGTTACTTGCTTTCATTAACCTAGCCAACAAGATGGACACAAATGAGAATTAGATCATTTACATAGACAAATAACTTTTCTTTTAAAAAAATCTATAAATAACAATCTAGGTAATAGATATAGTCTGATTATTAGGATGCTCAGGAGATGATAGAGGAGATGTGGATTACCTACAAGCAAAAACATACATCATCATCCCAAATGAGTTCTACAAATGTCACGTTGTGAGGTAAACACCTTCAAAAATCCTGTCTTTCTGAACATATGCCACTTTTTGTAAGTACATAATTATCAGACTGGAAAGAATGAACGACTAAGCACACAGTCCAGTGACCGGGTTATGATCAACTTTTACACAAACAGGACCTGCATGAAAGATCAAAGAAAAGCCACTGCAGGATTCCCACCTGGGTGGTAATAGCATAATCAGAAAGAGATTAAGAGCTTGAATGCAAATGCCCTTTCTGTTGCTGAGACCACACTCACCTACAGGGCTGTGCACACAGAGTATGTGAGAACATCCGCAATGACAATTTCATCAACAGTCACTAACCAGTTTGAACTGAAAGCCAATTAAATGTCTTTGTTTTCATATATTCTAAGTTAAACTAATGTAAGTTACGGATTGGTGGAATATATTGTTCCTAGTAACTTACAGCAGCTCTCTAAACTTTGGTTAAATACATCAAACAGAGGTTGTACCAAGGACAAAGCAGGACAAAGCATCAGGAATAAAAGACCAGTGGTTTCTACTAAGGATGGTGACATGAAGGTGTGAGACATTGAATTCACTTAAAATCTTAAAGCTGTGAAAGAACAAGACCTAATCCACAGAGAAAAGGGAATGAGATAAAACTCCATAGAACAAAATTGGTGAAACATGAAAGTTCCATTGCAATGAGGGGCTACAGTATAAAGACTATATAATATACTACAATCCTTCACTTCATAACAGACCTATTTAAAAAAGAGAAATATATATAGTTGCTAGGAAATACTGTTTTCTTTATGACCTTATGTTATTCTTAATTTCAAGCAGATCTAAGCCAGTGGTGATAGATATTATATTTTATTTGCATGTAACATTTGTTCGTAAATCTTCATGTTGTTTATACCCACAAGGATTCAAACATAAAATCTAACAAGTCATTATGAAGATCATATTTTGTAACATGTAGTAAGACTGCAAAACCTCTCACATCTCTTTTTTACACTTTTAGTGATGAAAATATGGGGAGAGTATGTATATATACATTTAGTTTTCACATATATGCAATTTTAAACAGATAACAGCTATGCTTTTGACATAAGCCTTCTAACTATCCATATAGCACAAAGTATTTGCAATACTCTTTAGATCTATGGATCCTATGATACATGTAGAATACAAATGCATAGCTGCAAATCAAAAATTGCTTTTATAGTACACTAAGATATTTTCTTAGACTGATGAAAAGACTGAGATAATTCTAATGGATTTGGATAATTGTTACATTGTGTCTAAGTAATATTTATAATAGTTCATGCATCTTTGTCATTTCTTCCAGGCAGGATCTCCCTATGACTAGTCAGACACAGGTTTTTAAGGAACTTAGAAAATCTCATTTCATGATTTACTTCAAGAATCTTGGCTTTAAGGTCACCTACTTGAAGGTAATATACTTGAAAGAATATTCACAAATTAGAATACCTCTGAAGCTCATCCAGCTTATGCCAAGCATTAGCTTAAGCCCGTCAGCTCTCAAAAACTATGCTAATAAGGCCAACTCTGGTGTTAACTCCCTTATCCGGGTGAAACGAGCCGTGTGTGTGCAAGAAGGCATGTTTGCACACCACATTATGTAGCTTCTCATCATGTTCCAGACACATCTTGGTAGTTCAGTGTTTAGGAATTCACTTCTCATTGCTTTGTACAGCTGATTACACATATAAAGACTGCGATTGAGCACACAGTGCAAGGGACTGTTTTGTTAACAAATGTTCTGTGCCACGGATGAGATGGCACGTAATTACAAAAATGCAGATCTTTTCCTTTTGTTATTTTGTGAATACCTGTTTTAAAACAAGTAGTGAAACCTTTTTATTCCCGAAATTATTTTCTGCAGCAATTTAACTTCATTTCTAGAGTCTAACATTTGTGGTTTCTACATTTTTTCCCTTGTCAAATAGTACTTTGAAGAATGTACAATCACACCTTTTGCAAATCTTTCTTCTCATATCTTCATGGCTGTGCGAATAGCTGAAGATACATCCAATCTTTAATTATTCTCAGTAGCAGCTTTTGTGGATATATAGGTTTCAAGACCAGAGCAGACATCTTGTTATGGAGCTGCACTAACCCAGGAGATAGCTTAGAGCTGAATCTAAAAGCCCTTAATAGTGCACCGTATTGATATGGCCTTGGTTTATTCTGGCTTCTCTTAAAGTGTGGAACGAAATTCATGGGAACAACTCTAGTGTACAAAAGGAAACATATATCATATAAATAACTTAAGATAATAGTGAAGTAAAAGTCATGTCTATATTAAATCTCTATTGAATTATATTGTGATACTGAATTATTTAACTGCAGAGAGCAGAGCAGAACAGATACACCTAATTGAAACCTCATGTTCTAAACTGGCCAGTGGTTTTGACTCCCTAAATAAACATGAGAATGTGTAAGTTCCTCTGTTGACCAAATCTTGACTTCCCTCACAGTCAGGCTGTTGGTCCAAGATGTACGCTATGTACTGTGAGCAGCAGAGAGGAACTGATCATTCCCCTCCCATATTGTACTGCTTGAGAGGGGAGCAGAGGAGACAGAGGAGTTAGGAATGAAGGAGTGAAGGTGAATCTGGGAAAAAGGAAAGTGTTTCTTTAATTTTGTCTTTGTTTCTCACTGTCCAAGTTCTATTTTAATAGGAAAGAAATTCAATTTGTTTTCCCAAGTCAAGTCTGTTTTGTACATGACCGATATTGGCAAGTGGTCCACTTGTCTTTTTCTTGACCTACAAGATTTTTATATCTTCTGTCCTGTCCTGTTGAGGAGGGGGAGTGAGACAGCAGCCAGGTGGGCANTTCTATTTTAATAGGAAAGAAATTCAATTTGTTTTCCCAAGTCAAGTCTGTTTTGTACATGACCGATATTGGCAAGTGGTCCACTTGTCTTTTTCTTGACCTACAAGATTTTTATATCTTCTGTCCTGTCCTGTTGAGGAGGGGGAGTGAGACAGCAGCCAGGTGGGCATCTGGCAGCTGGCCAAGGTCAGTCCACCACAGTCAGTAACAGGAGAACAATCACAAACACGAGAATGTTATTCCCAATGCTGCTTTTTTTCCTGGAAACAAACTCAAGATAATTTTAGTAAGGACATAATATAAAAGTTGATCTTTATTTGAAGGCTTTCAGGAGCAGATATGGAAAGATGTCGACAAAAGCCCACCCCTCTCAGGGGCGAGTACATTTTATAGGTTTTAGGAAATTGGCATAATTGATAAAAAGCACCAATTAGGAGGACAAGGGGTGATGGAATTCCCCCCCAAGGTCAAGCTCCTTCTCTGGAGGCCCCCTTTCAGCACCAGTTGTACTTCGTCCGTGAGAATCTCCAAGAGTTGTTCTCAGCCTTGGTTCCCAAGAATCAAGACAAAGCAGAGCCTTGTACTCCTCAGGGCTTGGAGCTCTGGAATTTTGTCCTTCTGCTTAAGGAAAGGACATGGAAAAGTAATAGGAAAACTAGTCACTAATACAGTAGACTACAGAGCTACAAACACATGTATGAAGAATACAGAGGAAAAAAGGCAAAACCTATATGGCATCACCAATTTACCAAATAAACCCATTGTGTAATTTCCAGGGGTGAACACACATCTATGGAGAACTGAAATAAATTCTAAAAAAATAGAGCAAATTTTCAATAAAATATGTTAAAGAGAAAGCTTCATCACTAGAACAATGGCATTCACCTCTTCTCAATTTATTTCCTTAGAGATCTCCTAAATATGAATGAAAGTTATAGAGATTTTATCTCTTTGCCTTTACATTGTGTATACCTATAATGAAAGGGGGGAAAAAAAATCTCTCTTTCTTTAGTTTCTTGACCTGCTGTGGTTATTTTGTCTATGGGAAAAACTCCTCGAAGACCCCCGAATGTTGAGATTCCTGGGAGCAGACTTCAGCAGTTAATCGAACGCCACCCAGTGTTAGGAGAAGAAATCGCTACTTTAGTTCTGCTCTAAAATAAGGTGAGCACTGGAAAATGATACAAGGGGAAGACTTGCTGAGAAGGTCAGATTGCATTTTATTTTTAAAGTAACATATTGAGATGTAGTCTGCTTACTGCTGCTGTGCTATTAAAAGGAAATTAATTAAGATAACGAATAGAAGAGTAGACAAGAAATAGTGGGGAAAGAAGTTTAACCTTCAGTTTTAAATTTGTTTTTTGAATATCTATTTCAGGTAGTGTTGATTTAAAGTTTAATATTGAATTTATAATTTAATAATTTTCAAAAAAATTTCAACAATGTTAACCCACATATAAAATGTTTAATGTCTTTTAAACAGCTCTGGCTCTTGAGAATTAATGGATATTTGTGGAACCAATTTCGAAAGCCATGTCTTAAACTCCAGACACATATTCTTCAAAGATTAGTTATATAATTTTAAATTTAAAACAAAACAAAACATAATAATAATAATAATAATTTTAAAGTGTTCTGACATATTACATAGTTGAAGGAAGAGAGTGCTGGGAAAACAATAAATATATCCTTAAAATTCAGGAAGTTTCTGAGAAGATTAATCAACACAGAGATATAAAAAGCAACAATATTGAAATCATTTGTGGACATGCCTCATGACACATCAGAGAAAAGCAACAGAATATTTGGGGGTGGAAGGAGGGATTTTGCCTTCAGACCTCATGTTTTGAATATTTATGACTGATAACTCGTTCGGATGTTGCTTCTTTTCCTGGTCCCAAACTGTTGATGACCAACTCATGATTATTTCACTTCAGTTTATTTTTTGCTGAATGACTGCTGCTATTGGTTGATCTCTTGGTTGTTCATATTCACTTTGTTACTCTTGATTCTAAATTAAAACCTGCCATGATTACCCACGCAACAAATCAGCATGACAACAGAGAGCCAAACACAAACACTCTGCACACTGTGCAGTACTCAGTAACACAAAATCTCACTTTGTGTTCTGAGTACTGCACAGTTACTGAGTGAAAGAAAACAGTGAAGTTTACTTGGTTGGTTTGGGGTATTTTGTATATTCATGTGAATATATAATTCATTTATTATTCATTTTATAATAATTCATTTTTATATTCATGTGAATATTTGTGGTGCAATCTGAAACCTTGTTGTATACTGTAATTCACAACTAGGATAAAATCTTTCCCTAAGAAAGTACCTGTGGCTACTCTTTGTGTTTCTTACTATCATTTCCTAAAAATGATTTCTCAGAGCTCAAGAAAGAGGATTTTATCTATTATTTTTATACTGTATGAAAAAAAAAGCCTATTGTCTCAACAGTATGCACCTAGCAGATTTGATAACCATGATGCCATATCTATTTTAGTTTACATATACTGATAATCTGAGACATTTTTAATGCCTTTGTTAACTGGTGTGTGAGGAAAGAGAGCAATGAGTAGCCTTTAGAAGTATTTAGAGGAGAAGTCAATTGTCATAGGACCTTGATGGGCCAACTCTTTAGTGAAGTTCTTAGGGCTGAAACATTTCAGTCGAGAGTGATAGAAAACACTTTTTTCAGTAGTATATAAACAACCCTTTTTATGAGAACAATCTCTGCAATTATATCACCACTTTGTAATAGAGCGTGTCGAATTCTTAATCCTTGTATTGTAAGTGAATATAGTGAGTACCTCACTGAAAAAGAATGGCAATCAACAGGCTTGAATGCATTAAAAAAAAAAGAACCTGAATGTACATTGAATTTAACAGTTTGAAAAGAAATTTCTACTATTTATAGGACAAATCAGAGCCTCTAAGATCTGTTTTTTCATGGTAATAATGGCTACCTAAGAACAGTGCACATTCTTCATAGCTAATAAATGTGTAAGAGATGATTGAAAAAGCATGTTATTGTTTTTAATCTAAACTTCAAGAAGTTGTGGAGCAAATGTCAAAGAGAGTATTGTTTGCAACTAAAGAGATTCAACATTTTCTAAGATGCTGTAATTTCAGCATTTAGCAGTATTTAGATTTCCATTTGCATAAACAAATGTACTATAAAGTCAAGATGGACCCCAGATGCAAATCTAAAATTAGAACTAAATCCAAACTTTTTCAAAACAGGCCTTGGGGTTTGAGTTGGAGTTCAGCATGCTTTCTACATAGCACATTTTTTTTGCATAAATATATTTTATACCCCAGAAAGAACAGACAAACACATAGTCTTCATCATTTTCTATTCTAAAGAACAGATAACTGACAACGGTAACAAAAACAATTTTGTTCTGTTGCTGAGCAAAAAACATAGCTGTACTTCCAAATTTAAGGGGATGGAAAAATGAATGACTGCTTTTATGGAGCATTATTTACTATATATCTTTTTCATTAAAAAGTCCTGAACTGATCATAAGAAAAAAGTGTTTCAATTGTTATCAGCACTAACAAGAAACAGAAATGTGAGGGATGGAGGAAGGATATATATATATATATATGGTTAATAAAACTAATATTTTGTAATAGGAATCTCCTTTAACAGGTTTTACTCTGAGATGATAGGGAAAGAAACCAGTAATTAAATGAGTTTATGAGGCAGAAATAAATGTAAATATAATAAAATAATAATAATAATTTAAAAATTACAATATTAGATTAGTCATCATTTAAGCAAAATATTATACAATAATTGTCATGTTCATGTGTTATTTCAAATGCCATGTCTTTAGCAAGGAAATGCATCTCAGTATTTGTTTAGATTTGTTTATTTGTAGAAATTATTATATTATTTGTAAATACAGTATCTCTATATTTAACACATGGATTTTTTTCCCCTTTAAGAGTGGAACTGGTTAAAACATAAATGACAGTGATGAGCTATATTTTCTTCAATTCTTCAAATTTTCCATTTTAATACAGCCCAGGCAAATAAGAGCCATTACAAATTGGGTGGGAATTAATCACATCAAAATAGTTTGCTTAAACCATAATCATGAGCACTTTAGTGTTTATATATGTGACCAGCAAAGAGATGCAGTCACTCTAATCTGCTATGTGAATTGTTCTGTGTGTCTGTCTTTCACCACAGGAACTGAAGAAACCTCAATTCAGTGATGATTGTGCCCAGTTCAGGCCTGTGGGCTGTTAAGGGTTTCTACACTCTGAGCTCATCAGAGCAAATATAGGTGGAGGCAGGCAATACAGAAGAAGGAAAAAAGGAAAAAAAAAAAAAGTTGTATAACAAGAAAAAAATGGTGAGATGAACGAGGTCTGGATTCTTTCCACTTAACTTGAGATAGCCTGCTAAGTTGGGATCATCAGTCACTCTAGGCTCCCTGCACAGAAAAACAAATTAGAGATAGGAACCTTCAGAAGGCAATTTACCCCACCTAAGAACCAAGTCATCTTCTGGTGGTTTGTCTCACACTGTTCACTACAGGGACAACCATTTCTCCCAGATGAGGCATGCCACTTTATTCCTGTAGGTGTCCTTGAGCTTAAGAGACAGGCAATGTGGCAAAAATAGTAACACACAAAAATTAATAGATGTCCAATTAGAAAAATTTAAGACCATGAACAAGAAAAGATGAAGCAGAAGCTAATCACCATAGAGAAGAAAAATTGCAAAGAGGAAACTGAAGAACTGAAGAAAAATGCAACAAATTACAAAGAATTGAAATCAAGAAAAAGGTTTTCTTTCTATTTATAAATTCAAATGAGCAGAGATGTCAGTGATGGTGTAAATCAAGCGGCTGCATTGCATTTATTATGTTTTATATTATTTTTTATGTTGCAGTAGGCTGGAATAGCTCTAGCCAATTGACAAATGTTTGTCCCTGCATGTGGTTTGATGAGATATAAGGGTGATGATGATTTCAAGTATGCTGGGACTTGTAATATTTCAAACATTCCAAATTATGGCCAAAAAAACTACATCCATCTGGACAGGCAAAAACTCTCTAAGTACCCAGACCCTACTGAAAAATTCAAATGAATAACCTTTGTGAAATATGTATATTCACTCTCTAAATAATGGGTGGGGGGAAAAGTGTGCAGAAAATGAAAAAGCATCTTGAAGGAATTTTTAAGCCATCTATGGTAACACAGGCTAACAAATAATTCAATGTTCATTATTTGTTGAGCCATGTACATCTTGTCAACTAGAAGGATAAAATACTCCAGTTCCCCCACTGAACAGAACACTCTCTTTGACTTGGAAGTTGGGCAGCTACTAAACCCACTTAATTTACACAGGCTATCCAAGATGTTAAATGAACCATAAAGGGCAGATGACAGAGACAAATAATCCTTTTCCCTGAAAGTGCCGAGTTTCAGGGCCTTGGTCTCCCTTTCACACTGACGCAGTGTGTGACACCGGAGGACCTGGCTATCACTTTCTATAAATGGCTTAACCTTCAGCTTTGTGTGGTCTGTCTAGTACTATACCCTGACAATTAAAGAAAATCAATATCTGGCACTTCAGTGCTGAAAACATGGAGCCCACTTTGGAGGTAAATAATTAGTTCAGAACTGCTTCAGGCAATAATTAACCAAACTAGACTTATTAGGAACTCTTGCCTACAGCATTTTTCCCTTTCAGAGGTGTTTAATATCTATCACATAACTTCTAAATTATTTAGATTTAAGCATTTCAGCTTTTAATAGTGTTATAATTAACATTGTTTGACTGGTTGCTCTTTCACACAATGAATTATTCTCAAATCACCACACCTTAGTGAAGGTTTAGACCTCATGCTCATTTATGCCAGTCTACAAAGAGAGAAGCACATAAATTATTTGATTCAGAAGCCTCTGATTTACATTTCTATTTAATACTCATGGAAAGGGGTGATTGTTTTATGTGTTTCTGTTTGAATCGTAGATTATACATTTGATTATACTACACATTGCACAAAGAATTCCCACGTAAGCCACTGAGCATGAGAGTCAAAGGCTAACATCTGTAGATGTCTATGGGATTTTTTCACTGCCTTTAGGAGGTATAGGAACTTATGGAAGACTCTTATGGTGAAGTCCAGTGATATGTCCAACGTATTTCAAGTCTACCTCATTTGACTCAGTGACACAAAATAAATAAAAATGCCATTCCTGTTGGCTAGATATATTATGGCTCAACAGCTGACTGGAAAGAGAGAGTGGGAAGAGAAGATGTAATTTTTATCAGACTAGGTGTTCATATTTTTCATGATCAACTGTTGAATTATTATCCAGCTTAGTTTTTAGCAATTGCTCAATTTTTGAAAGCATTATTATTTTTGTTGAAGTCAGCAATGCCTCTAAAGTTCTATAACACATGTAAATATTTTTCAGGATCTAGGCATCTATATATGTTCTATTGCTATTATAACGCTGGAAAACTAACATTTTGAAAGCAAAAAAGACACTGGGTGCAGTGGTTCTGTGGTCTCCTCACACTCAGTGGACTAAGCTATGATCTCACCACCATTCTTGTGCAAGTTATTTACAAGAGCAAAACAAGAGATTTTCACAAGGTTGGGTTTGAGGCTTGTATGTGTGTGTGAGTGCATGCACATGTACACACACTTACTGCTGCTCAGAGATCCATCCTTCCCCTTCAAAATTCTATGGAAAACACTTTTACTAGACATCTAAACTAAAAAAGGAAAGAAAACTCCTAAAGCCCAGTGTTGTAGTTAAACAAATTCGTCACTCGCAGCTCCTCTGAGATCAGTAGAAGGAGTTACAGAATCTCTATATAGAGTACTACCCTTTTTTCTCCTCTAATTGAAATGCTTGATAGATAAAATTAGTGTTGTATGTAATCTATCTTCTCCAGTGCCTCATGAATGTCATGGGTATAAAAATACACTTCATCTTACAATGTTTTAAAAAACCCTAACACTGTAGGAATTACCAGTCGTGGATTTCTTTCTGTATTTTATAGAACCTATATCATCCATTTAACAATTTAAAGGTGACTAGTTGGGAAAGTCAAACACAGAATCATAAGGTTTTACCTTATAAAGCAAAGTGCATACTTAGGGAAATTGAGACACTCTAGTGCAGAAGAGAAATATCCTGCTTTATTTCACCTAGCAATCTTGAAATGCAGAAGTACAAATAATGCAAGCAAGACATCTGATTTCAGTTATACATTTAAGCTTCCTGTATACTTTCTATAAAGAGACTCAGTTCTCTGACTATTGACACGTATCCTGCACTAGAATACACAACTTACATTCTGGAGTTGATTTATTGGCTGTAAAAGGGTTATAAGCAGCTTAGAGCATGGGAAAATTGCAGCCTCCTTTTAGTAGTATAGAATGCAAGCAGCTACATATGTAGGTTTTTAAGCTCTCACAAATCAACAGAAATTAAGTTCACAATTTATAAACTCTTCAGAGGGCCAAATGCTTGTGTCTCCCTTAGGATAAGGTAAATTGCTCTCAGAACATTATTAACAGTACTTACAAGTTCTCCACTAACTATATGGGAAGGTCTGAAAAAGTTGCCTGTGCTTGAGGCAATTAAAGCCAAGGCAAAAAAAAATCCTACTCAAGATGCCTAACTTTTAGGCATACAAATTTAGATAAGATAAACTTCACCTATGAGTTATTTGCCGCTGGACTTTTCTCTGTCTATTATCTTGTAGTTTCTTTTATATGATTGCCATATCACATGGTTCCTATTTTTACTTAGTTCTTCCAGTTTTATATCACTGACTTCACATACATCAACACTCACATCATATTAACAGTTTGAATGTTTAATTTTCTTTCATTATGTTTAAATTTTAAAGGTTAATTCAGTTACAATACTTTGGGCTACATCTATAAGAGGTTTAATGAAACACAATTTATTTCAGAGTAGTATTATTTGAGTGATTTTTTTTATTTTCAGAAATTGAGGTATAACAGGAATAAAACTTTAAAAAATGTCAATTTTTTTTTTTAATAAAAAATCCACCAAGGATGTAAAGTCAATATGTTCTATAGATATTTGGGGAAAAAGCATAAGGTGGGTACATACTTGTCTTTTCTAAGATAATAGATTTGAGTTCAATATAAGAGTAGAAAATATTAAAGACAAAACATGCAGTCACATGAAATTATTGTAAAAACACTTCATGGAGGATAAAATAGGTTTGCAAATAAGTTGTTATAAGACTTTTGTTGAAGGCCAGAGTTACAAGAAAATAAAGTCAAATGGTGCATTTTATTATTTCATACCCATTACAACCTCCTGGGTAGATAGCACCCTTACTGTGAAAACAGATTGATTAATTTTCCGTATACTCCTATATTTTTATATTGGTCTTCACCTTATTTGTGTTCCTTTGCCTTTCATGGATTGTTTACCAAAGAAAGTTTGGCAGACCATTTTTAGTGCTACTCCTGTGTTCAGTGTAGAACTTCACTATGACAAACAATGCACTCTGGTTTTAATGAGTTAAGGGAAGTCTAATCTGGAGAATGAAATCCCAGCCCTTTTCAGAACAATTCATCTGAAGTCTTAGACATTTTAGGCACAGTCAGTCAGCTTCTACTACATTTCATTGGTTTCTATATACTTTTCCACTTCTTTCCAAACCCCCTGCCTTCCAGGGATATTTTTAATTCTCATTGAATATTTCATGTCATTCAATAAACATTTGCTCTGTTGGGTTGAAAAAAAGTGAAGATTTTAGCACCAAGGGAATAGAACCATTGACAGTCTAGAAGTAGGATGCCATTCAAACTGAAGGAACAGGAGGAAATGCAAGTGGAGGAAATAACTTTACTGCAGATAATATTTCTTGTTTCTCTATGACCACAACTCAACCTGAATAGCATTTTAACATGACACAATCCTAAAAGCCTCTTCCCAACTGGGATAAGAGCTCAGTCTAACTAAAACAAATATTAGCATGAAGGAAAGTTTAATTACTATTCTCATGACTGTCAACAGCAAGATTTTGAACAATAAAGATTACATTCCTCTCTTTTCAATAAACTCCCTGCTGTACCACAGGGAGATTTCCACTGGAGTTTGCATAGATTTATTGTGAAACTACATTCATGAAAAATTATTATAAAAATGACGGCTTTCAGATGCCTTTAAAGTAAAAACATCCAACAAGTATTTAATGTCTGAACTGTCCAACATTTTTCCAGGTGTTCAGGTGACATTTCTGCACTTGAAATCAAAGATGTGGTTTTATTTAAAGATATTCCACAGTTAGTATTTGAGATACATTGATATTTTCTGTCACTTTTTGAATATACTGTCCCATGACCACCTACTAATTAGGGAACTAAATGGAGAATTTAGAGCATCCTATATCTCAACTGACCTTGTGTACATCAGTGGAAAAACAACAGAACACATGCATGAGATCAAATTATTGACATTTTCTCTGACATGTTAACAGTGATGAGGAAAGCAGATGGAAAAAAACCCATATTAGATATTGATCCCTTTCTCATTCCTGTATACCCTTTAATTAGATTTAGATTGTAAATAATGCTATTGTATCTCGTGACAGTATGCATGAAACCATGGCCTGAACTGCATCAATGTAAATTTTGATATACAAGTCAAACCGAGTGCTTGGGAATTTTATGCTTTAGACACATATGTTTTTCATGACATTGAAAATTTTCTTAAAAATTAATATTAAAAAAAAAAATAGAATACATCATGAGGGAGTATACTAACCTGTCTTTTAAGGAAAGGAAGTAAAGAAACACACATAAGAATGTGCTGTTAAGGTTTACATTCAAAGTATGCAGGCAATGAAAACTGACCAGGACACCAATAGGTCAGGATTTCTGTCCTTCTGTTATGCCATGGCTGTCACTGTAGCTGCATCAGCATCTGTCAAGCCAATACCATGCAAACAAGCAAACATGTCCCTCCATTTTACACAGTCGTACCTCACAAGATTATCCTTCACAGAGCTGATGTGAGTCCAGCAGAGTTTTTCAGTGCAGATCTGTTGTCACACAGGGACTGCTCTGTAAAAGCAGTTCTCTCCTAGAGCAGACCACATCAACAGCCTGATCACAGGCTCCTATGTTCTGCCAGAACAGCAGCAGCCCTGAGCAGCTGAGCAGTCCAGATAATTCTCCTGCACGGTTTGAATTCTGGAGGGGCTTTTTAGTGAGAGATCTGTGTTATAAGACTGCAATTACACTGCATAGGGTGCTATGCTGGTTCCTGGCACACAAGTGATCCTTGCTATCAGTTACTAAGACAGCCTGGATTCA
Organism: Pycnonotus jocosus; assembly: GCA_013400435.1. Lineage (NCBI taxonomy): Eukaryota > Metazoa > Chordata > Aves > Passeriformes > Pycnonotidae > Pycnonotus > Pycnonotus jocosus. Next base: position 9,364 of record VWYP01013769.1, on the reverse strand, counting down.
GGAGTTTGGTGCAGAGAGACAAGAATTTCACACAGGGACAACTCTCTACTGGTTCACTTCACATTGTTATGCTCTGTTAATCTCAAAAGATCACTTCAATGATGTTCAAAATAAATACATGAAAGTATACACCTGAAATTAAATACAAGGTTGCATGTAATTAAAGTTACTGATTTGGATTTCCCATTCTGTTGGGTGGTGGTGCAGAGTAGCAATGAAGTACACTCTTCTCAGTGGTAAGCAAACAGGACAAGAGGCAAATTGAAGAACATAAAATTCCATTCTAAAACAACATTTTCTGTTTTAATATTACTTTTTACTGGTAGGATCATCAAACAGTGGAATAAATTGCTGAGAGAGGTTGTGAACTTTCCATTGTTCAAAGCACTCAAACCTGATTGATCAAGCTCCTGAGAAACCTGCTGTAGTTGACAATCTCCACCAGTCCCTGCCAAGCTCCAGCATTCTGCCAAAAGACATACATTTTAGTGAATAAGTCAGCTGATTTTTAAGGCATAATAATATTTATATTCCTTTTGAAGAGAATTGCATGGATATGCTGATGCCAGACCTTCCAAGTATTTTCTACTAAAGGATCAAAACTGTATTTATTTGTTTTAAAAGTGGGTTACACTCTCCAATGATAGGACAGACTAAAAAACTCAGCATGCCATGCATATGAGTTACAAAGATTCCTGTTCAAGTCTATCTAGTTGAAAAAAAACAAAACAAAACAAAAAAAAAAAAAACAAAACCAAAAAAACCCCAAAACCAAAACCAGCTTCTTGAGATTTACCAAATCCACTTTTTCTAAAAAAAAAAATTAAAATACTCTTCATTGCACTCCATTTCACATACTATTCAATTTACTTCTCTGTTCCTTCCTCCCAAAGCACCACTAAACCAAAGTTTTATGAAGGATTTTGGAGTAGGTGTAGAGGTGTAGAAGAAGATCCAAAGAAGTTCATCCAACCATTTCTCTTATGGACTACCTACTGCTAGTGACTTCTCAGCACATGGATACAGCAATGGGCAGCAGTGCTAAATCTTAAACTCAATGAGATGGTCTGAATGGAACAGTCTTAATGGAGTGGCTTGTTTTCAGTAAACACAAGCCACTGAGAAGTCTTGGATTGCAGCTGTGAACTCTTAAGCACACTACAGTTCTCCATTGCTTGCAGTGTGCTGTTGAATTACTTCTAAAGGAACTCAGATACCTGGAGCTGGCTGCATAAGGGAGCCAGCCATAAATACAATGTCAAAGGCATTTGCTTTTCCTTCTTTAATCCACTGAAAATACAATTATCCCAGAGACAGGATATGAAAGAGACTTGGGAAAAAGGAATTTTTCTCAGTCCTATAGGAGATTGTCAAGAAGGGTGTCTTGTCAGGCTCTACTGGCTTCACTAATTTACTTATTTCCTAATTTCCTTCAGCTTTCATCACCTTTGTTAAGAAACAGTACTGTGTTTTTTACATTTAAGTCTGTAGTTTGAAAATTAACTTTTTTTGAAGAGACTTAAGTGGCTTTGAGAATCAGTAGAATTTTGGTTTGGGTTTTTTTGGTTGTTTTGAGGGGGATGTTTGGTTGATTTGGAGTGTTTTGTTTTAAAGTCAGTTGTTATTAAATTGTGTTGGATTAGAGACTAAATCTCTTGTATTGAAATTAATGAAGAAAGAAAATGTAAAAATGAATGTAAAAAAACCCCAACAATTACAAGGAAAAAAGAACAGCAGCTGCCAGAGGCCTCAGTGAGGAGGATCAGGGCTGCCCTAGGCCAGCTCCACCCAGCTGAGCTTGGCCAAGACAGAAACAGTTTTAAAAAAGGTCAAAATACTGCACAGTAGTGAAAAGTGAGGCAAAAAACTGAGAGAAAAAGTCCTGCAGGCACCCAGATCAATGAAGAAGGAGGAGGAGAGGTGCTGCAGGTGCCAGAGGTGACTCACCTGCAGCCTGTGGAGGAGACCATGGTGGGGCAGGTGTTTCCCTGCAGCCCTTGGAGAGACACTGCTGGAGTAGATATCCACACTGTAGCCTGTGGGAGATGACACATGGGATGGTGTGGGTGGATATCCTGGTTTTGGCCAGGACAGTGAATTTTTCCACTGTAGCTGTGAGGGGGCAGAGGCTGAACCCATCTGGGTGTGTGGAGGTTGTTATTCTATGCCACTATACCTCACTGCCAGGGTGCAAAAGGGATTCTCACTCCTGAGGAGGGGAGTGTGGCTGGTACTTGTGAAGAAAAAGGTGGCCCTTGGAGGGTCTGCTGCCATTTCACTCATTGTCTCAGGGGTCATTCAGTGCTGGCCTGGTCAGTGAGCACCTTTTGCATGTAAGTCACCCTCTCTTTGTATACTTTGTTATTAATGTTGCTTCTGCTCCTATTTGTTTTCTTGTCCAAATTTCTTTTTTGTCTAGATGTTACCAGTAAGTGGTTCTCATCACAGTTTGGGATCTCTCTTTTGTCTGAGGGGTTGGGGGAAGGGGAGAAGCTTGTGGTTTGTGTTTTAGTGGGAGGAACTAATGAGGGAATACCATTCCTAAACCGCCACAGTGGATAAAGTCTGAAGGAACTGTGGCATGTGGCAGAGCCACACAGAGCTGGCTTTCCCTTGAGGACTGCAGCCCACTGGAAGTAACTGTGCTGAAGCAAGGAAAGGTCTCAGGAGGCAAGAGCAGCAATGAAGCTTCCATGGATTCATCATTATTCTCCCACCACACATGCTCCCTGTGCCTCTTGAGGACAGGAGGAGAAGGAGTTGGGAATGAAGTAGTAAAGTTGAACTTTGGGAAAAAGAGGAGAGAGAAGGTGATCGTTAAATATTGTCCTTTTTTCTTACTATCCACACCTATTTTATTGTCGATACATTGGACTAATTCTCTCAAGTTCAGTCTGTTTTTCTTTTAAGATAAATTGATAGGTTTTCTCCCTGTGCCTGTCTCATTTTCTCCCCCTGGTTGAGGAGCAGGAGTGAAAGCAAGAAGCCTTTGTAGGTATCTGGCTGCAGGTCAAAGTTAATCCACCATAGGTATAAAATCCAAATAAAGTTACCTTGAATACCAGGAGCAGCAATATTTTTGAATAAATTGTCAACATGTAGATAGACAGATTCTGTGAAGAGTCTGTAGCCTATGGATACTTGTATAGTATGTGCAGTACAGGAAGAATGTCACTAAAAGTACTCAACTTTTGTTAACAGTACCACAGAAGATGTGAAGACAAAGTTTCTCTTGTAAAGATCAGCATCTCCAAAAGGCCAGAACAACCCTCACATGTGGAAGACTAAATATTTCTCCCTCTAAAACCTAAGCTCAACAGACAATCTCTAACTTTTTTTACCCATGTCGCTGTCATAGCTCCTGAGTGTAACATCTATGAGAGCAAGAGACAGTAAGCTCAAACCAGACACTGTGTCCTTCACTATATATATATACACACATACATTTATATAATATATTTAAGATAAAATTATTAATGAAATGGTAAAGATAAAGTTATCCTTTATCTGTGCCAAGATTATCCCACAGTTTTTTCCTTTTTAATTATCTATTTTCATACAATTTTAACCCAAGAAAGAGGTTGTAATCAGGAAAGAGTATTTGGTCTTTCAGTTAATTTGACACATATTTAATATCTTACCACATTTTCAAGCAGCAGAGGGATCAAGGTGTCTCATTACATAAGGGCATTTTGATGTTCTCAGATGGTGCTGCAAAGTGTAGTATTTTGATACTTGTACACTTTTAACTCACCTTTATTTAAGACCTGCTAATGGAATTAGAGAGTTATGATGCTTCCTGGCAGTAGGTATATTGTCCTGTAGATTTTTGCAGCACTTCCATTATCATTAAAGGGAGTTACACACTAGAGTACCAATGTCTATTAATACGAATAGCATCTTCCACAAACAGTCTTCTAAACAGCAATTTGGGTGTCCTAAAGCTCTCTAGCCTTTCAGGAGAAATGACTGTGATGTCAACACTTTAGCAGCAGAGAAATATCCATTCCTCTATAAGCACTCACAAGAGACTCAAGCAAGACCTTTTTTTTGTTGTTTTAGTTAGTGGAAATGTCTTCTATTCTTGAGCCTATTAACTTGTAACAATAGAAATAATAGGAGCTGAGACAGGTGTAGAAAGTTTAATTCTCTTCTTTCTTGTGAGCTTCAAATTTAAAAAGGGAGTTCAAAATTCATGATAAAAAGGTTATTAAAATTCATGAACGCCAGTATAATATAATTTTGATCTGCACAGTTTTTCAGGGATTGTTGTCAGTTTCTATTCCACTGTTAGCCATCATTAACAGCAAATATGACAGATACACTAATGAAATCGATTTGGTCATGTTATCAATTTAATTCAAAAACGTAACCCCATTTTATTACCCGTGTAAGTTATAAAGGCTTATAGGCTAATGTCGTCTGTCACTGTAAGAGTTCTCTGCTGGACTTGTTAATAAATAAATGTATGTTTATTTTGGTTTTTTAATATTTTGAATTAATTACTTCAGTACAGCAGTAATGTTGGTTTAGCTCATGGTAGGACTGAAATATTGGTCAATGCACTCTAGTAAGGCAAACCTTTCAGTGAAATGAATATAGCAATAGAGTATTGCCTTGGAAACTTGCTACAGCTGGGCAATAGATCACAGTGCAGCAATATTCCCTGCAGCTGACTCACTGTCTAAGAAATTAATACATACCTCATGCCCCTATAAGAGGTGTGCCTTGTTGTAAGGAAGCTTTTTAAGATACAAGGAAAGCAGGACTGTCCTCAAACACATACCTCTCTCATTAATAACATTAGAAGGCTCAGGAAGATACTCTTCCTTGTAGATAGCAATATTTCTTTTGAGCATTGATTATCTGATGAAGCCACCTAATAGCTTTTATATTATGTTTGGAAAAATAACAAAGTTAGCTATCATTATGACAGGTGTCACCAGATGGCTTCATTAGAGACAGACTTCTGAAGTATTTCACTGAGTGACTAAATGTTTAAACTTGGGAAAACTTCTCAATTATTAATATAAGCTTAGGGATTATCTTAAAAAATTGAATGAATAGCAATATTTTTACTTCTGGTTCAAGTTTGTTCTTCCGGAAGAACTAGTTTTGGACAATGGAAGAATAATGTTAGATGTAAATAGGTGTTTTACAAGTTGATCATCTTGTTTCCAGACCAAGACATCTTTACAAGTCGGTAGAAAGTCAACAAGCTTTAAATGTGCATCTATCTAGACTTTGTATTTTTAATTCTTCACAAGACAGAAAAAGAATCACAAAAGACTTCTGAAAAAGCAAAAATTTTCTTTTTTTTATCCAGAGAGAGATACTGAAGAGATCTTTCATTCCTGTTCATGTCAGAAAGCTATTCAAATTGCAGTGGTTTCATATTATGCAGTTTATACAAAATCCCCTCAAGATCAGCAAACCTGAGGGCTAGTTGCCACCTCTAAGTGCTCAGCTAGGGGCAGTATCATGAGCTGGGTTTTTAGCTGGTGTTGTACCACACACTGCCAAACCCACATCAGTAGCCAAATCAGGATGATCAATCTTAAAATAATTCCTTTAGGACTGCTTGGTAACCATTGCAGTGGGTACATCTGCACAGCACTACAGGGTGCAACCAATGGAAGAAAAAGGAGAGGAAGCTTGCTGAGTTTGTCAAACTGCCTAAGGAGACTGCAGTCACCCTATCTAAATAATGCAAAGTGGCCTTGCCATAGAGTCAGTGACAAAGATTTCTTCCAAGAAGATGTTGTTGAAGTACAAGCAATGAAATACAGGAAACACTAACCTGATGCGTACAGTTAAATGCAAAGATTTCACAGTAACTTTTCCTTTTAACTTGCTGTATTTATCTTTATGTTTAGATAGTTTTCATGTGTTCCTGGTTTGGAAGAAGCTCTACAACAACACACGTAGGTTCCTGGAAGAGCCTCCGTTTCAAGAACAAGGTGTGGCCATTTGCTCTTCTTAAGAACTGTCTGTGTCATTTTCAGGGGTGTTAGTTTCCTGTGCACAGTGAGGTCACTGTTACTTACTTAGCTAGAATTTCTGCCCCTCCAGAAGTCGCCCTGGTTTGATTTGTTTTGCATGGGCTGAAAGTTACATTGTCACTCTCATGTTGCTCTCCTCAATATTCTGAGAAGAAACAAATCTGTCTGTGGAGAAAGCCAAGTGCTGCATGGCTTCATTGAGACAGAAATTGTAAGTTGTGTCAAATAAAACATAATTATCTTCAAGCACCAATATACTTTTTTTTTGTTGTTAATAGCATGTCATTTAGGCTTACATGTTTTAAAGTTGCAGTCCATGCTGAATTTCTGCTCTGCAGGCTGCTTAAATACATCTTTGTAGAAGTGAATGGAGAGTGTGGACAGAAGGAGCCACATTAATTTTCATCTATCCATGTGGAGATTGTCTGCATATACAGGAAGAAATATATGACCCTTGCACTTGCTTTAGTCATTGTGATGGGAAGGCTCTCTTTACTGCCACTGGGGCTCTCTGAGCTGTTTTGTGCAATGTGTTTGTACATTAATAGCCAGGCTGTTAATGTACAAACACATTAACAAACACATCAGGCTTCTACTACCCACTTTTTGTTAGCACCTTGACAACTCAGTAAAAAAATTCTGGTTGACAGCTGATGTCAACCTTTCCTGTCACTATAGCCTCTGCTTGGGGCGGGTGACATGCATTGTTTTGCCTGTGTGAGAACCCATACTAAAGCACCTGTCTCCCTTCTTGGGTACATAGAAATGTATACATCAGCTTCTGCCAGTGCAGTGAAGGAAGAGAGACATTTGCTCACAGTGATTTTGAGGTAGAGCTCAAGATCCTTAGATAATGTAAACTGCTCTCTGTACATGCTAACACTGCTCCTTCTGTTATATCAGACCCTACACTCCTAACATAAATAGCTTTGGAGTTTCTACTCCTAAACAATGACCTTTGCAGAAATTTTCTTTCTTCATTCTAGATTTTTGTTTGGGGGTTGTTTGTTTGTTTGTTTTCTTTTTAACATTAACAGCCCTTCTGTGGTTTTGGGTTTTTTACTGTAGCTGTTCTTTGCATGCTACTTATTAATACTTTTAGTAAAATTGCTTTTTGATTATATGTTAATCAACTTTGGTCATTTGCACAGGGCTTTTTGCATCACTCCAGCACAATATAGTGTTTCAGTGTCACTTTCACTAGCCTGATATTGGCAACATCAAACCTAGAAAATTATGGGTATGGTCTGTCCAAGCCAGATGTGGAGAACATCAGTGCCATGAGCATATTGTGCTTTGTGACTACAGATATATAATGTAAGGGTCCTCCAATGGCTTGCTGGAGCTCTGAAAAGGCATAACTAACATAGGATTACCATATGAAACCAGTGACCTGACCTAGGCATTGAGTAGCTTGAAACCAACATTAGTATCTATTTTAAGAGCAGGAGTTCTTTTTCACATATTTCCAAAACTTTGACATAGTTGAAGCCACAATTACTTTGATGGTGTAAGAATGATAAATTGATACTCCCAATTTTCAGTTTTACACTTTCTGCTAATATTTGGTGATCCATTTTGTATCTGCATATCTTTATATGCCTCCCATATCTTCACTAATCTGTATAATTTACTGATATTAACAAACTGTGCAATTCCTATTTAATTCATAGTCAAAAGCAGTACAGGAACTTGTGTCTATTCTCCCACAAAATGCCTCATTATTAGTCACTATCTATTCTGGTTTATTGTCATTTCCACTTTTTAGTTTAGTTTCCATTTTTTAGTTTATTTTTAATCAGTGACAGAATTACCTTTTATATATTACCCATGGGTCTCTAAGTTTAATAGGATTTATATCTCAAAAGAAGACAACTACATTATCAGTAAAATTCTCATCTCTGCAGTTAAAATTATGTTTCCTTTCTTATTTCTCTGTTTCAAATAATACTCCTTTGGACTCCCCTAGCATGCAATGAATACTAAAAAGCACTTATTAAACACTAAATACTCTGAAATGAAAAATTTTCTTTTCTCTGGTCTTGGTTGTTTTGGTTTTTTTTTTCTTCAGTTTCTTTCTTCACCTCCTTTCTCTTCTCAAGCCCCAGTCTGAAAGCAGAAGTAGAATATTGTGATTTCTGTCCATATTATTTGCTCAAGCCCAGTGTGAGTGATTCATTACTTCAATGTAGGATCAGTTCTGTGATGTCAGAAAAAAAATAGTCAAGGCATTCCTGTCTTTGTTACTCATGTATCTGTGATTATTGGTATACATCATGCAACGATGTTTAAAAGGAAATGCCTTCTTTTATTTTGTTGTTGTTGTTGTTTTAATTAGAAAAATACTGCATATATGTAGGTTTATGTGATGAAAGAGCTGGTTCTGGGAATGGTTTTTTCCCCTGATTAAGTATAATAAATATTTTAATTTTGGCTTGGTTTGGGGTTTTTTGGTGTGCTTGTTTGGTGGGTTTTTGTGTTTTGTTTTGTTGTTTTTTAGTTTTGTTTGGTTTTTAGTTTGGTTTTTTTTGAGGGAGGGTGGGTGTTTGGTTTCTTTTCTCTTTTAGTGGGGGAGTTGGCTCCTTGTGCTACATCCACTCCTTGGATGTAGTTTGTTCATTTTTTCTTTCCACTAGGTCATTTGCCCAGGCATTCAGTGCTATGATTTTTCTGTCAACCAATCATTTACCACCTTCTAGTTCAGCTGTTCCTCCCAGCTATAGAGGCTTTTCAGACACCGTATTGAATTCTTTATTTTCTTCTGGAAACTCTAATTAGTAATCAGGATTGTGATGAGTAGGCTATATGAGATAGTAACTGCCTGGGTTAAAGATTTATGCGACAGCACATGGGTACAATTTCAGTAAACAAGTCAATGATTGAGAATACCTCATAAAACCTGAGCTGCTGCTAAGAAGAAATGAATTGGCAAAAATAATAAAAAAAAACCCAGCTAAAAGCATAATTATGAAATTGGAGAATGATGTGTCAAATTGATTGCTATAGTGTGCTAATGTTTGCTCCATTTGATACCCCAGATATTAAAAGCAGTACTTAAATGAGTCCTTACCTGGGCTAACAAAAAGCTACATAGAAGCCTTTTTCAAAAAAAATTTAAAGGTTTACCACATTTCTGGAGGTTGTTTTTGTTAGCCTATTATGTGTTTTTTAATGTATTATCCTGTTCTTTTTCAAGAGTGTTTTGAAAAAGTTACCTGTGTGCAATCTGAGAAATGATGGATATTTAATAGCATTCAAATAAGACATTACCCTCTGTGTTTGAAATTCTGCTTTGGAAGAGGCACATAAAATACTTTCAGAAACAAACAATATTTTTTTATGTAACTTAGTTTTGTAAAATT
>VWYP01013768.1:54644-70690 GCA_013400435.1 Pycnonotus jocosus | reverse complement strand
TCCCGGGGCGGCGCTGTAGCGCGGAGCGGGCCGCGGGCAGCGGCAGCGGGAGGCGGGCGCCAGCTCCTCCTTCTCCCTTCCCTCCTCCTCCCTCGGCGCTGGGGTGGGCTCGCCCGCGGCAGCCGGGGTGTGGTGTCCTGCCGTGCCGACCCCCGTGTGCGATGGACTGGCAGGGGCTGACCAGGGAGCTCTCCCTCTACCTGGAGAGCCAGGTCCGAGTGGGGTTCTTCGGCTCCGGCGTGGGCTTGTCCCTGGTACTGGGTTTCGGCGTCGCCTACGCTTGCTACTACCTCAACAGCATCGCCAAGGTGAGCGGGAGGGCGGCGGGGCGGGCGGGCTCCGCAGGTGTCCCGCCGATGGGGACAGTCCCGAAGGTCACCGCGACCCACCGCCCCTAGGCGAGGGGATCGCACCTGGAATGTCTGGGGGGCAGGGCTCTGCGGCCGCTTTGTCCTCACATCTCTCATCCGTCCCCTGGAGGTGCCGCCCCGGGGTCCGGCCGCCGAAACCCCGCTCGAACCCGGCACGGGCCCGGCAGCGCAGCCTCTCTCGCCCACCGGGGCTGCGTCTTCCGCGGGGGCCGCCGGTGACCCCCGGAGGCCGCCGGCCTGCGGTGAGGGAGGGCTCCCCTGGTCGTGCTCCGTTTGGGAGGGGAAGGGGCTCCGGTCTCGGCAGTCCCCGAAATGCAGTTGTACCAGTTGGAGAGCTTGGCCAGGTGCCATGGTTTGGAAAGGGAGGTTGGGAGGCTGCCCTCCACAACACAAACCCGACCTACTTGGTTCACTAGCGGGGCAGGTGATAAAGTAGTTTTGCTGCCCTTATGTCCCTGTCGGTACCATCCTCAGTACCTCTGGAGGCACCATGGCAGCGTTTTGGGGGCTGGAGCACTCTTGGGCATCTCTCCATCAGCAGTAGTTTCACAGATCAATTAGGCAATCGCAAATTACTTGGATACGGTGAGCCTGATGAGATCTGAAGTGGCCCCGTGGTGAGAGCGCCTCGTTGAATGCGTAATCAACTGAAAGTACGCATATCAAAGGGGTTTTGACCCTTGAGAACCTGAGTGTTGCCACAGTCCTTCAGAGAACCGCTGAGAACATAGCCTTCCTCTTCACAGAGAAGAGGGTACTTGATTTTGGTCAGAGGAGAAAAACGAAGGGAGGATGTGCCATTACAGATGTTTATGTGGAATGTTTTTCCTCAGAGCATCTGTTATTGTCCTATTAATGCTTGCATGTTGGGGAGTCACTGTGACAGAGAGGTATAAGAAATATAGTTGCTAAAACCTGGGATGTTTGGTATACAGGGACTTTTCCATGTTAATTGGTATACAAATGGAAACCGTAAGCAAACTGTCTGCATGCAGAGCATTATTAGAGAGGAGGAACCGATGCACTTGTGTACTGTAGAATGAGAAGTCCCTACCAGGTTAAAAAAGGTACTGCGGTCAAAGTGCATGCATGAATTAAATGTCATTTTTGTGTGGTCCGAGAAAACGGACTTAATAAAATCTTTCTTGCCTGCTAAGAAGGAGTGTGATTTTAATTTGGCAGTGAAGATACAATGCTGGTAAAAGTAGAGCTAGATCAGCATTATTAGAAATAGGTAAGGAATACATTATGCTTAATGGGTTTCACTTTTCTCTTGGGCATTTTGACATTTTGTTTGGTTTTCATTTACTTATCTCTGTACCATGAAAGGTAAAAGCATTGCAAACGATTATATGAAAGAAATTAGCTCACTGAGGGAGGATTTAAATAAGCTTTATTTCTTTATTTGTTTTTTAATTTGTTTTATAAGAATGCCCATGTCTGACTGTAGTCTCTTTTCCTAGAAACCCCAGCTGGTGGCAAGCAATGACCGTTTCTGCCGCTTTCTGGAGGAATATTGCCCTGTTGTGACAGAAACTTACTATCCCACGATTTGGTGCTGGGAAGGTCGGGTACAGACACTCCTGCGCCCCTTTATCACATCTAGACCCCAAGTACAGTACAGGAAGTAAGTGCCTTTATTCTGGAAACGGATTGATTTGATGTCCAGCTGTTCTCTGACTGTGTCACATCCACTGTCAAATGCACAAGTTTGTGCTTGGTTTTTTTGCTTTATGCCCACCCATACAACTTTGTCATAGACTTGGAACTATCTTTATCATGGGTTCAATATGAAGTAGGTTTGAAAAGTCGATGTTCCCAAATGGCCTTATTTTAGCTCAGAGAGTTTTGTACCAATGAAATATGGGTGACAGTATAGGAATTGTTGTGGTTATGTGTTCACAAGATTACACAGTGGATGAGGTCATAAAAGACCTCTGGAGGCCATCTAGTCCATCTCCCCTGCTCAAGCAGGGTCACTCAGAGCCAGTTGCCCCAGATCATGTTGAAATAACTAGGATTTCCGTAAGGATTGTGACTGCACGATACCCCTGGGCAAATTGTGCCAGTGCTTGGTCACTCTCACATTGAAAATGTGTTTCCTGATATTCAGAAGGAACTTCCCACATTTCAAGTTGGGCCCATTGCCTCTTGTTCTGTCAATGGGCACCACTGAAAGAAGCCTGGCCCCATCCTCTTTCTACTCTTTCTTCACATATGTAAACACGTTGCTAAGTTCCCCTGAGCCTTTTCTTCTTCAAGCTGAGCAGTCCCACCAGTCCAAGCCTTTCCTCACAGGAGATAGCCTCCAGTTTGTTCATCATCTTTGCAGCCCTTTGCTGGATTCTCTCCAGTATGTCCATGTCTGTCTTGGTCTGGGGAGCCCAGAGCTGGACTCAGTACTTCAGGTGTGGCCTCACCAGTGGTCCATAGTGGGGAGGATCATCTTCCTTTATCTGCTGGCTATACACCTCCTGAGCCTCCACAGCCTCCAAATTTTTGGCCGTCTTTCCTGCAAGGGCGCATTACTGGCTCATGCTCATGGTGTCCACCAGGAGGACCCTCGGGTCCTTTTCTGCCAAGCTGTTTTCCAGATGGGCAGCCTCTACTGGTACATGGAGTCGTTCCTTCCTAGGCACAGGACTTTGCACTTCTCCTCAGTGAACTTCGTGAGGTTCCTGTCAAGCCATTTCTGCAGGCTGTTGAGGCCCCTCTGTATGGCAGCACATTTACTTGGCTTATCAAATATTCTGGTGTTCAAATGCCATAATTGTGCAAAGGTCATGCAGTCACTGTATCTGTCCATTAAACCAACAGGTTGTACCTTAACCATGGCACGGCCACATTCAGCCTTGTTTTGAATATACAGAACTTCTGGGATTTTCAAAGTAACTTTTACTTGTGGAGTTTATGTTGTGTTCTTTCATTCCTAAATTCTAAGAGGGAAAAAAATCCCTTATATTTATTTTTTTGTCCTCAGCTGATCTCTTTCACACAGAAATGAGACTTAGTCTGGCAAATGAGGCATTTGGCACAAGACCTAAGGAGAAGGACTTTTATGCGCCGGAACCTGGATGCAACACAAGTTGTTTCAGCTCTGCTTGCACGGTAGAATAGATTTAGCATTTAACAGCTTCCCTTAGTTTTAGTAACTAGGAAACATTTCAGTGGTATGGCCATGTCCATTTTTCTAGTCCTTCTTGTACACTTTTATTTCAAGGGTTTTGAGAGAAAAAAAACATAGTTCCATGGGACAGTGCTTATTTTGCATCATTTTAGATTGTGTTGGCAGTACTCACTAGCATTGCATCTATTTCCCAGTACTGAAAAAGGGCAAAGCTGAGCTAATGAGTCTGACAAGGCTGGTCACCTTTAAAATCTGCAGTAGTCACTACCAAGAATTTCAAAAGAAAAATCAAATGCAAGGTAGGCTTACATTTTGGTCGTTTCCACACCAACTCCCTTGAACCATTCAAATACGTATATATTAGCTTTTATCTACATATTTGGCTATCTCTTCTCCATTTGGATAGCTACTTTTCTAAATTATGAAAGTAAAGTAGCACTTTAACTGTTCAAATTTCCAGGAAGTGGGAAGATTCATATGTTTCTAAAAAAAAAGAACACAACTTTTTTTTTTCATTGTTTAATGCATGCATAGCTTCTTGAGATATTACAATATTTGTTGCATTATTAAGATATATGCTATACGAGTGCATTCTAACACAGTTTGTAGTGATATGGGGTGAAAGATGCATTAGTGTGTGTCTGTGTTCTGCATGTTTAAAACATAACAATCCATTATACACTCTGCTGCTTTGGATGAAGAGGAAAAGAAATGCAATAAATGTTTATCACATTACCCAGCAGGCTATCAAAAGATTCTGAGATGATTCAAAGGAAATCTGCACTACACAAAAATGCTTGTATAAAACACGAAGCAGTGCCAAAAATCACATTAGTTACAAGCTTCCAGTACATCAGCAGCAATTTGTGAAAGGGCATGTCTTCATTTACTGTCTTCATTTACTGAACAGGAATTACTCTGCAAATTGACTGTTCTAACTCTTGTCAGCTGTAGGTGTAACTCTTTCTGAATGCAGACATGCCTAGTCAGGTGGCACTTTGCATACTAAAACATAATGAAAAATGCAGAATTCATACCTGGTAATTTGTAAACTGCAAGGGTGTATGTATTTTTCAATCTAATCTGTGTTGCCTTAAAATGTACCTTTCAGTGAGCTCATTAAAACAGCAGATGGAGGACAGATTTCGTTGGATTGGTTTGATAATGATGACAGCTCATATTATCCGGATGCCAGCACAAGACCCACTGTCCTATTATTGCCTGGCCTGACAGGAACAAGCAAGGAATCCTACATTCTTCATATGATCCATCAAAGTGAAACACTGGGATATAGGTACTGTTGTTTTTCAGTGCTATTCCTTTTGCTGCTTCTGGTAGGATCCAATATCAGTATGTATATGTATCAGATGCTTTCCTAAGGCAAATGAGATTGAATACAGTAGTTTATGTAAGAAAGTGTTATTAGTAATAATAATCACAGTGGAATTACATAACAGGCAGTACATTTGGAAGGGCTGTTTTAATATCTACAGATGTGCTCCAGAGATTGCAATGAAAGTCAGCTAAATCTGCATAGGGCTTTGCTGCTTCTTAAGTTATTATATTATATTAGGTGTTAACCTTTACACTTTCTAGAAAGGGTTTGTATTCAGCTCCAAGACTTGTGGGGATGGGTTGCTGGCAGTAGGCCTTGGAGGAGGTCAGCTTCTGAATGCCAAAATTGTTTAATTCAGCAGCCTCGAATTCCTGGGTGCAGAAAGGAGAGCTGGCCCACTCTTACTGATGGTGTTTGAGGGCATCTGTCACCTCTTCATTGTCACTGTGTAATTTAGTTTCATTCTTAAGGCTTCCGGTCAGAGTTGGGTAACATAAGTGGATTAATAGATGAGTAGACTCCTTTATGTAACCATATTGCTGCTGCTGCTCATTAAAATAAGTTGTCATTGCTCCAAGATCTGTATTTGGAATATTAGATTTTCTCTTTTCAGACTGGCTTCTGATGCTGACTCCAGTAAATTCTTCAAATATGTATATATTAGTTTTTTATCTACATGTTTGGCTATCTCTTAATTATATTAAGATATATAATACATATATTATATAGTAACAACTTGTTACTATTAATTTTTAAAGTATTGCTGGAAGTTATATCTGCTTTTAATCCCCTAAGGGAAGAAGATAGAATATTAAAAATTAGAGCTTTAAGTCAGATTTCAAGAGAACGCTATTATTTTGTTTTTAAATACCAACATTTGAGAAAATACCAAAATAAGTATTCTTTCATGCCTTTAACCCATCTAACTATGTATATTATTTAATAAAACTATTTCAGCGAGATGGTAGAAGAGTAATAGAAAAGTAATATTTATTGAGAAAGTATGGATTCCTAAATCATGGTAATACTGCTAGAAGATTCAGAGACTCCCACCAACCAAGAGAGACCAGAAACTTCTGCTGTACCAGATGAAAAAAAAACCCCAAACATTCCCAAGAACCTGCAACTTAGATCAGCTGTCATTATCATTTTGACTTGGCTCGTTTCTTCCAGTTTAATAGAATTATGTAGCTTTGAGGGATGTCTACACACAGATCTCTGACGTTCTTTTTTCAGAGCACAGCTTTAGGCTGGGCCCTGCAGTGGCAGAGCTCATGGCAAAGTGCAGGCAGGACATGTCTGTACCACCTTCAGCTAAACCTTGGGGTTCTCACCCTGGAATCTGACCTTGACAAATCACAGAGCTCTGACAGTCCCACTGACCTCACTGAACTCCATTTTGGTGGAAAGCTTGTTCCACACAAGGATCTGTAGGTCTGTAAATATTTATGTGCTGAACTTACTCATAGAAGTGAATTTTTCTTTATGCATTTTCATTTTTTTATGTGCTTAAGTTATCTCTTTTGGTGAAATTAACAATGTGCGCAATTGAATTTACTGTCTCAATTTTTAGATGCGTGGTTTTTAACAATCGGGGAATTGCTGGTGAGGAGCTTTTGGTAAGAATGACTTCTAAGATAAATATCTCTCACTTATAAGTGGTAATTATGAAATAATTTGTGCCTATTTGTACAGTTGTATTTAAATGAGAGAAACTCAGAGCATGGGTTGAAAATGCAGAGAAGAGAATTCATCCATCTGGTAGATCAATCATGTGCCAATATTAATTTTTTATTTTTAAACCCTAGAGGGTCAACTCACAATTTTTTCTGACCATTTCATTTTAGGAAATTATTCAATTAATAATATCTGTAACATTAAAATGAACAACCCTTACATTTTCTTTCCAAAAATAGTGCAGTAATTAAAATGTGCCCATTCCTGCTCAGTCACTGCAATTTTCTCCCACTGATTTAACATACATATCCAAATATAATCCATTGTAATTTCTTTCCCAGTTTAAAATATATTTTTATATGGTTAAAAAAATGTGCCGTTAAAATCGATCCATGCTACATGTTAGTGAATTAATGATCCAGCTTTATATGGATATATGTATCCTGAAAGTTAAATGTGTTCTCGTATTTTTCTCAGCAATCATGACACAAACTCAGCTACAGAGGACATTTTTCTGGGACAAACATATCATGTTTGCTTAGAAATAACTGGCCATTCCTCAGGTGAAAAAATCTTGAAGCTAAACATTTTCTGCAGCTAGGGACAAGGCATGATGAAATATTGCTGAATAAGCTTTGTTTTTTCATATGCCTTCTGTTGACAATTCTGCAGCTGGAATGAATGTGCATAATACTCGGTATTGTTTAGCATTTTTTTAATCCTCTGGTTTCAAACTTTAAAAAGCTCAGAATATTTTCCCATAATCAGATAAAGCATTTTCAATGCAAATATTTCCATGTTAAGAGTAGTTTTCTGCATACTTTTGGAGTTGGATCTACAAAGCAGTTTTGTGACACACAAAGTCCTTATTGATGAATTTCTGAATCATTTAGAGAAAAGATCCCTTGTTCAGATACATTGTGTGTATTTTACTGTAATCGGATTTACATCTTTAAGCTTTATAAGTTCTTGTGGTGCAGCAAACCAGCTGAAATTATCACATTTTCTGCAAAGAGGTTTCAACATTTTAGTGTAAAATCCCTATTTAATGAGTGTGAAGCAGAGTTAAACACCACAGTAGAAATTAGTTATGTAAGCAGTTCTTTTTCTAGTCACTTTAAAGATAGATTCAAATTTAGAACAAATAATAGTTATTTAAAGAATACTGTTCTCATTGATTATTGAAAGCTATTGTGAATTGTTGCTCTGAAATAATCAAGTATTATATTGACCACAACCACTGTGAGCTAAGATGGTGTTTGAAAATACCTTCGTACAAAGCATAGGTAGCTAAACATTAAACTGTCTGGAATTAACTGAATTTAAAATGGAAGATATATCTCTAGTTTTATAACCTTTAATCAAATACACTTTCACTTAGAATGCATTAGATCCTAGTTACCAAGAGTAATTTATTTTTCCTTGTAAAGTTGACAATTTAATTAAAATAAAACAGATTCACACCGTTTATAATTAATAGGATGTGAAACAGTGAAGAGTGATTCATGTGGATGGGAAATGGAAATGCAGCATAAATGGAAATTAAAAATGTCTTCAGTTTTAATTATCTAGATTTAGCTTTTCTTTCCATTTCTTAATCTTTGACGTCAACATTTCAATATTCTTGTTAAATGTGTTTTAAGTAATTAGTTTAATGTTGTTAAAATTACCCACAAATAGCCAGGCAGTTTAACTGAAAGCAATTTTAAAAAGCACCCTTGAAATCCATCATTGCTTCAGGCAACAAAAAAGTTTCAGTAACTCATAGTTATGTGTTTTTATATTTAGTTTTAATATTTCACTGAATTTTGGCAGTTCAGTCCTATAGTTAAGTCTAGGTTGCAAACATGTTAAAAACTTTATTTCTCTGTAGATGAGATCTGGACAACACCATTAGAAAAAACCTTAAGTTACTGTGATTCTTATGGTGCCTAAATGGACTTGTCTCCCTCATAATGCTCCAGATAGTCCCTCAGGTTGGACTGTGTGGCCTGTTCCGGGTGTCTGTGCAGGGGAGGCTCAAAAGTTGTGCTTATCCTTCAAAAGCAGAGAAGTTGACCACATCTTACCCAGGGGTTACCCAATCTGATGCCAGCAGAAGCCATTCCAAGTCTCAATTCAGGATTTAAAGAGACACCAATGATGGATAAAGAGGGGATAATATACATTTCATTGCTTTAGTTAATAGAATACTTTACTCACTTAGGTAAACCACACTAGGGAATTTATTTGTTTATTTGGTTGTGTTGTATGTAGAAACTAAATATGGGTTAGTTTTCAAATGCTGACATAACTTGAAATCTAGTGCTTTCTTTTGCATTTGAATGTGGGTGAATATAGTAAAAATGTTGTCATAACTTCCTTTCCTTTATATTGTTCCTATTTCCTTGGGGTATTTTAAAGATATCAGTATCTATCTAGTTCTGATCTAATTCTGTCTAGTTTAGCATGTTGTTCTCTGTTCAGATTTTGTCTAATGACCTGAAGGTTGCAGATACTGTCACCTCTTTTATTTTGTAATGATAACAAGTATAACTCCTTCCTTCACCTCCTCGTGAAATGCTCTGGATTTATATTTGCCATTTAGTGATGCTTCACAATAAATGCTAAATTTATCTTCTTATATAATGATCCACTGTTCAGTTTGCTTTGTCCTTAAAGGATAATACAAAAGCTTATGATGGCATTTTCTTCCTCTTGACTCCTTACAGACACCAAGGACTTACTGTGCAGCTAACACAGAGGATTTAGAGACTGTTATTCGTCACGTGCACAGCTTGCACCCCTCGGCTCCATTCATGGCAGCAGGTGTTTCTATGGGAGGGTAAGGTTGTGTAACACAAGTCTCAGCTTGACTGTGATCATAAGACTGGTGTAGCCTGGCTGTAAATTATTACTCTGGAATACTTGCATTACTTACTGAACTGCAAGCAAGTTGGGTTTCTCTCCAACAGTTAATATGCAGAAGGCTTTTAGAAACTTCCTATCTTTGAGGCTTTTACCTCTGTGTCAGGGATGGCTGAAATAAGCTGGCATTTAAAAATTGGGAGGAGAGGGGTTGAGGAAGATAGGAGACTGTGACAGGCAGATTGACAGCCAAACAGGTAGGCAATACAGTCTTTGGAAATAGGCAATACAGTCTAGGGAGGCTGTCTTTGGAACAGAGGGATGTAAAATGGCATCTTGAGCTAATACACCATGTTCCATAGCAATCTCTGCCAATAAGGTTTGTCTTCACTCTGTTTGTGTTCTGCAGTGTGTGGGTGGGTTAGGCTGGAAGAGGTGTGGATATCTGCTCTATCTGGCTCAGAAGCAAGAAGTAGTATTGTTGTTCAAACCGGTATGGATTGGCAGAGCATGTGGTATTAAGACTTGCTGTGTCCTGGCTTCTCTCCAGAAGGCACAGTGAGAGCAGACAATGATAGCACAGTTTCTTAGGGAAAAAAAAGATCACTGCTAGAAGCTAGCAGAAATATTCCAGCAGCCTCTTTAACAAAAATCCTAACAGATGAGAATTTTCCTTAGGAATACTGCAGACACAGTGGTAACTTCCTGAGACTTCCCTTTTCTCTGATAAATTTTGTGGGGGATGGGCAGATACAGCCTATATATATATTGATATTAAAATATGTTACCATATATTGACATTAATCTACCAATGACATATAGGAGCTTTGAGATAAATACATATTTGTTCAAGACTGGTATTCTCTGCTTTTTTTAGCAAATCTTTAGTCACTAGGTTCCCTGTTCTGTTGAATAGTGGTCCCAGGAGGGAAAAAGGCTGGTCAGCCTAACTTCAGTTCTTTGGGAAGATCCTCTGGGAGCCATTTCCAGGCATATGGGGAATAATGTCACTGTTTTCATCAAGGACAAAACATGCCCAGGTGATCTGATTGCATTCTATGGAGAGATGACTGGATCACTGATGAGGAGAAAGAAGAGAATGTTGTTTGTTCTGAGAATATTGTTTGTTCTGAGTCTTCTTTTGTACCAAAAGACTTAGAGAAGCCTTTCTTGCTGCAGAAACCTTTCCTTTGTTGTCTTCCACACCCCTTGCTTGTTCCAGCTGCAGCTGAACTTCGGTTTTCCTAACTGCATCACTGCATGCTTGGGCAATGACTATTTCTCCCAGGCAGACCACCCCTCTTCCACCTTAAGGATACTTCCTCCTTGAAATTGGTCAGAAGGGTTTTTTTCCTCCACGTGATCTTTTGCCAGTCTTGCTCAACTTTCTGCATATCAGAATGTTTCACACTTTTGCTTTATGTTTGCTTATCCTTAAAGTACCTTTTGCTCATCAGGGCCATCTAATGTGAGATCTTGCCAACCAGATCCCTGAGCAAATGAAAGCCAGCTCTCTCCAGTATTGTAATTCTGCTGCTGACCTTACCCACTTACTTTTCGTCCTAAAAATCCACCATCAAATAATCTCAAAATCAAGTAAGTGGCCAAGACTGTTCTGCATCTTCTCTCCCTGACCAGTTCTCCCTTACATTTGAATAGCAGATCCATAGAATATTTTTCCTATTTCAGTCTTTGATTGTATATCAAAATATTGTCCTCAATACTCTCCAGAAATCTGGTCTGCTTGTGCCTTGTTGTGGCACTTGATGCTGGGATGGCTACAATTCCCTGTGCCTGGCAATTATGGAGGGCTGAAAGTGTGGTAGAAACTGGCAGTTCTGTGACTGGTACAAAAGGCCACATCAGCCATTAGTTTCATTTCTGTCCTTGGCTTAACCTAGTTATGGTATCCAAAATACTGGCAAATTCCATTACAATGGTACAGGGAATCTGTGTTGTGTACCTGGCTTATATGTCACCAGCACCACTGGGCAATTTTAGGAAAGGTGTTCCACCTTCCTCCTCCAATATGTTTTTAAAATCCTGAACCAAAACCAGAAAGCATATGTTTAATTGTACAGAACACTGGAATAGTCTCTAATCATCTACATGAGAACTGTTTCCATGCTTCAAAACTAATTGGAGCATTGCGTTTTTAAAATTAAGCAGGAGCAAAGATCTCACTAGGGACTGCAAAAATCATCCACTTGTCTTAATCTTACAGGAGTTTTTTATCATCTATTGCTTTTCAGAATTTTCTCAATAGTCAGATAATCTATATAAGACAGATCTGCCCCAGTTAAGAATTAAAATAGATATTCACTTCACAGACATATATAAATGTAAATGAAAGATCACATGTTCTACTATATTCAGTAGGTATTATTGTGGACAGGGACTTTATTTTGTAACATAAAGATTCCTAAGCCTTCTCTCTACCACATATACTCTGTGAATTCTGTTAGAGAAGTGCTTCTTCTTGCTACTGAAACTCTTTTTTTGGTTGGTTTATTGGACTGTTGTCTTATGATGTGGCAGGTAGTGCAGAGGGATAAAGTCTCTGTGATAGAAGGCTGGTTCATAATGTCTTTGCTAAAGGTTGCTGTCTCCTGAAGTACAGTAGATGATCCGAGGTACAGAGTGTGGCATTCCAGGGAGCTATCTGAATGTTACTTATTAACTGTAGTGGTTTGTGTTGAAGACTTGGTATTAAAATGCTTGTTGTAAACTTTATGGTCTCAGGCAGCAAAGTAAGACTTAGAGCTTTTCTGTCAGTATTTTTATTTTACTCTCTTCCAGCTGGTTTTTTGTTTCTACATTTGAGGGGTAGATACTTGTGAACTACCCCCATTTTCAGCTCAAGTGTACATTAGCAGTAGGGACTGTAAGTTGCAATTGGTGAGAAAGACAAGACCTGAGCCATTTATTTGGGTCATAATTTTGTTTCTCTAGTTTTATTCATTATCCAAGATTTCATTCTTCACATACTTTGTGTTAAAGAAGAGCTATGTTCTTTCACATGTGTGAGGTGAGGTCATGGCACTACCTTAATCTCAAAAATCTTCTTCATAATGAGGCAGGTGTACCAGGGGCAGGTTGCATTTGTCAGGCACACTGGTGAGATTTACCACATCAGGAAGACCAAGAGCTTCTAAGATATAAAAGTTATTAACACTTGGGAATACTTGTTCCATGAGTAAGAATCATTTAACTTTTCCCTTCCTTTATTGATTTAAGTAAGACTAGTACATCTCTATTTCTAAATGCACTCCTACTCACACCCTACACAGTGCACCCGGTTCCTGTCTGATAGTAGAGAGAGAAAGTAAACGTCATGAGTCATATGTTGATTATGTGACTACCTTTTAGGTGTACTAGGCACAACTGTAGGACTCATACCAGAAACTATTGAAAAACAGACAAAATGATGGCTGACTGTTACATTTAACTCTAAATTGAAGCAAACAGTTTGATAGGATGTTTCTGTTTTTCATTTGTAGCATGCTTCTTTTAAATTACCTGGGCAAAACTGGCAGAGACACTCCTTTAATGGCAGCTGCAATTTTCTCTGCGGGTTGGAATGTTTTTGAATCTGTAGAATCTCTGGAGAAGCCACTAAACTGGCTTCTTTTCAACTATTACTTGACCACTTGTCTACAATCCTCTATCAACAGGTGAGTTGCCTTCTGAACTATTTAGCAAGGTGGAAGGATTTTAACATGAGATCTATAGCAGGTATAAAAATATTGGCAAAATTAATGCTGTAACAACTCTAGTTGTTCTTTATGCATTATTTGGTAAGTTTTGAAATCAAAAGGATCTTTTCAAGAAAGCTTGTCATCAACATGATTAAATTTATATGCTGCTCAAGGGACTCGCAACAAGCCCAATGTACTTCTGCAGCTATGGATGAAGTAAATGGACTTTGAAAATTTTTGGACTTCCACATACTGACTTTGAGTAGATTTAAATATATAATTATTGTTTTAAGTTGGTGTTGACTGCAAAAGCACAGAAAGGCCTATTTCATCATTGGCTTTATAAAATCAGGATGTATTTTGTATTCCCAAATATTAAGTTCTCTTATCTTTGGTATCTCTCTCATGGCTTATGCAGATTTTTACCATGTTGCTGGATGTGCCTACATATGGATGAACAATTATTCTAATCCTGGATTCCAGACAGATTTTTAATATGACAGAAAATGAAAAACAAGAATGTTAGACAGTTACTTCTATAAATATATCTGTACAGCAGAGAACTTCTATGTTTGTTTACATAAAAAAGAAGCTCTCCAATTTTTCTATTCTTCTTTTTAGGCACCGACAAATGTTGGAGAAATTATTTGATATGGATCTTGTGATGAAGGTATGTGAAAATGTTACTTCTGCTTGAGCTGGATGCTGTTTTCCAAATGCTGACATAGTTCCCTATTTGAATTCTGTGCTTCAGGCTAGAACTGTTAGAGAATTTGATAAGCAGTTCACTTCAGTCATGTTTGGCTACCGTTCGATTGATGATTACTATGAAGATGCTAGCCCATGTCGCAAGCTGAAGTCAGTAGGAATTCCAGTGTTATGTCTAAACTCTGTGGATGATGTTTTCTCACCAGCTCATGGTAAGTTTAAGCTTTTAAAAATATATTTATCTGTATATGCAGTCATTAAGACAAACTACATAGGTCTGAGAATAAACTCAGACCTATGTGTAGAAGTGTATTTAAATGTTACCTGTACATAGGATCAAAACTTTCATGGAGGGCTCAGTCTTGCAGTTAAATTTAAACACATATAAAACAGATGACGGTGGACAGACTTGAATAGTACAGAATGCAGAAGTATATGGCGTGGCCTCATTAGGCATTAGTGGAGTCATTACAGTTAAAAGAAAGAAATAGGCACATTTAGGGTGTGAGTTATCTCACTGTAAGGAAGATACGAGATGTAATACCCTCTCAGAAGCACCTGCTTCTGGTCACCAAGTATGAAGAGAACCCATAAAAATGGAACTTGGATTCTTATGTCTGGATGTAGACATTCAGAATTCAAACTGGAAATAATTGGGGTTTTTTATTGCCATTCTTTAAGTTCCTACAAAGAATGTCTGAGAGTTGCTTATGTTTGAGATGACATGAAATCTTCATATGCTGATCTCAGTGTCATCTCCAGTGTCTGTAAATTAAAAGTAAAAAACCCCAACTAAATTAGATTAGTTACATCTAATCATGTAGGCCAAAATCTGGGGTAAGGGAAGAGAGACACACAAGGTGAGCTCCTAGAAGGAGGCATGTTGAAATTAATAAGAAGCATCAATATCAGCTAAGTAACAGGCTGAAAACTTTTTTCCATTTTCTTTCTGTTTCATGCCAAACGTGATCATTATGAACATTTTGCTTTTCCTCTGAAGATCAAAACCCTGTTGCTAACTATTCTGAAAATATATGCTTGTTCCTGTAGTCTGTGTATTGGTTATAGCTTCTGAGAAGAGAAGGTGGACAAAAGCTAATGTAGAGGAAAACCACTAAAATGAACAGCTGGTTGAGGCAACAGTCTTCAGCAATAAGCACCTGACACCTTTTAAAATGTAGTTTATACAACTGATTTATTTCAGGGAAGTTTTCTTCTGCCACCAAAAGTGAAGTGAGATTCTTGCAGAATGAATTTATATACCAAAGAGAGCAGGCAAACAGTTCAGAACAAGCAGAAATTAAAGAATTGGAAGAGATTCTGTGTGTGTACTGTTTATCTGCGTGCAGATGTACAACACATACAGAAACATGCACACACATTACTATTTATAGTTTGAAAACCAGTTAGAGACAAATGTGACATGAAAAGGGCCACTCCGGTGCACTAGAAAAAGTCTGATTTCTTCTTCTCTAGCACAAAAAGCTTTGAATGCTTTGCATGAACAATGTAAAGAGGTGACACAGTTCTAATATTAAGGGAAAACATGGTGACTCTACATTAGCCAAACTACCTATCCCTTACATTGGCCAAAACAGAGGCTTAAAAAAAAATAAGGTCTGATTAAACATAGCAATATTATAGTAGAATGCTGTATGCACCTTTAAAAATTTGCAGTTCAAAGGCTTTCTGAAACAGTTAGTCCCTTTGTATTTATGGGGGATTTTTTTCCCTTGAAATCAGACAGTTGCTTGTTCTCTTATAAGCTTATAATGGTCTGAAAATGAGAATGGATGGGCTGTATCCCTAAAATCTATGTCCAAATATAAAATCTGGCTAGTGATTCTGAAGATAATTTTTACGAGTCTTAGGACCCTGGAGATGACTTTCCCCATAGTACTCTAGGGAGGTCATCTGCTCTGCCATGCTTCTTTCACAGAGTGAGAGAGGTAACAATGGCTTCACCTCTTTGTTTAGCACTAGCTTAATTTGTGGTTTCTGTCTAAAGTTAAGTAATAACTGTGGTAGGGTCTACCTATTTAGCATAGTGACACCAGCACTAAATCAGTCAGTGTGCCTCAGTCCCTGAAAGATTTGTTAACTTTTTCCAGCCCATTATGACTGGGACTGGGACATTTGTTACCTAGATGAAAGCTAGTGCAGATACTCCATCCTCTTTTTACCTCCAGCTCTCAAGAGACAGCTGTTGATCTGATCCTATGACATTCAATCTGAACACAAGAAAATGCCTTTTTTTTTTTTTTTTTTCCTTCTGTGGGGGG
>VWYP01013768.1:40340-54634 GCA_013400435.1 Pycnonotus jocosus | reverse complement strand
TTTTTTTTCGTACTGTGAGAGTGGTCAAATGCTGGCATAGTTTGTGTGGTCTCCATCTACTGAGATACTCACAACCTTACTGGACACAGCCCTGGAAAACCCACTGTTTGTAACCCTGCTTGAGCAGGGGGTTGGACTAAATGGTCTCAAGAGGTCTCTTACAGCCTCAGCAGTTCTGTGATGTGTAGTTTGAGTACTCAAAGATTGAGTCCCATAGAGTACAGCTGTAGTAGATCTCTCAATCCTTGAACCTGTTTTGTAAAAGTAACACAAGTCTTGGTGAACAGTGGGATGGTTATTTGTGTAAAATTAGGTATCTAAACTATTGTGAGGATGCCTTAGAAGTTCTTGAAGTGTAGAGGGGGGGCAAGGTAGAACACTAGTACTTCTGAAACAAGAAGTGCTATGAGTCTATTGTAATGACTGTCCATCTTCTCTTAAAACTCTGACTGTAACCAGCCTTTCTCCATGAAAATATTTGGGTGGTTAGGCATTCGTTTATTCCTTGTTCACAGAGTTAATGCTGCTAGCTGTAAACTCTTGTACTTGCGCAGACAAGTTTACATCAGAAAGGGACACCAGGACAATGTTGGTTTCCAGCTAATAGCACAACTCTGTTATATCTGTCTATCCTTGGCTCCTTTTTCTTTTGTGCTGTGCACCCTCAGTGGGAATCATTGTGCTGGCAGGAGACACAGAGCATCCTGATTAGCAGCCTGCTGCCATTAGTTACTGGAGTTCATTCATCTTGACATCTTTACATCTTCTGTGAGCTGTTTTATGTTAGCAAACATAAAGGGCTGGTCTTCCTCTTGGAGGGGACTTTATTCTGGCAACTGGCTTTTTTTTTTCCTTACTTAAAAACTTGTATGTGTGGACACATAGAAGCGTGTGGCAGCCACAGGCAGTTTCCACTCACAACTGTATCATGGATTCAAAGCCACAGAAGTCATACTCATCCAAACCCCAGCCTTTTATTGACTTTGGGGACTGGTTATTTCATGCCTCATCTCTCTCAGTAATACCTACTGGCTCTTAAGCTACCTTCAAATTCTGTTGTAGATAGCTGTAGTTTCCAAGGGCTGGGAAACTGGCCTAGAAAACTCATCAGGGAGAAAGCTGTGCCAGAATTCCTTTGTGTTTAAATAGTTTCCATAAAACCAGGGACATCTATCTTACAGTAACAGAGCTTGAGGGATACAAATCCAAGTCTGCTTTGTCACTACACAATGTAGACCTAAAGAGACACTTCCCTTAAAAAGTGCAGATGCTGCCTTGTTAGTACCTGATCATTTCTTCTCCTGTGCTTTTTGGTACTCTTTGTACTTCCCAGCAGTTATTTTTAAATATATTGTGAAAATGTGCCATTTGATCTCAATCCAGTATTATGAAGAAGCAATCAATTTGCAGTCCTTCCTTAATGTTGCTGTTTAAAGTTCACAGAGCTTGGCAGCTGATGTATCTGTAGTTTAATTCTGGAATGCAATCCTCATATTGCATAATACTGACTAATGAAAACAAATGCTTTCTTCATTGCATGACACTTCTCTCACCATAACTAACTTAAACAAGCCACTGCTTCAGGAAATACGTAATAAAGCCAAGTCAAGCCCTTGGATTTTGTAAATATGAAAAATCAGGAAGATGGAGTGACAGCACTCATTATCACTGTCACACTTTTCATCCAAAGTAGCATTTTTCTCTGAAGAGACTTTAAGCAGTGTGTTAGGCATCTGACTTAAATTTCACTATACTAATGTTTAGCTAATTGCTGATGATGAGCATTGTGCCTGAGCTGGAAGCCTGCCCTTGGAGCTAGGTACCAGGCCAGCTCCCTCCTGATCCACTGTGACAAATGAGTGCATGTCTGAAACTCAGTTATATATATTTTATTGAACTCTCTGAAGCTTTTGTGTCCCCCTGAATCCAAACTGGGAGTAATTGCTCTTAAGTGTTACTTTACATCCTGTTATGTAAAAGAGCACAGTTGAATGAAGTTGTCAGGAGAGACCAAATGGCCAAGGAATGACCAGTCATATGCCAATTAGGTTAAAAGTTTAAGGAACAGAAAGAAATCAAGCAAAAAATGGAATGTCTGACAACAGTAACTTATATGTTTTTTCTTTCGTTCATTTAAGAAAATAATAACTTCTTTTTGGCAAAGAATGTACAACAAATTGGTTTTGAATGAAGTAATTCTGCATACAAGTATTTACATTATGGTTCTATGATCACAAATCACATTGCACAATTTACTCTGTTGCATTGTGGTTTTATTTATTGGATGGCTAACGGTCCCTAGGAACAGCCTTGAGAAAAGTATCACACCACTGCCAAGCATCATTTGCATTTTGGCACTGAGGAACCACACAATATACTCAATTCTCTTCCAAGAACCTCCAGAGCAAGAAACTCTGCTGGGGAGGAGTTACATGGACAAATAGAAGGAATTTCAGGATGGGGAAGATGACATTTGTAAAGACCTGCATGTGGCTTGGACCTTACCAGGCCTGGAAAATAATCAGCATCTTAGTGCAGGACTGATAGGCGTCTAGGAAAGAGCCACTGTAGCCGTGTGGAGGCAGGCAGAACATGACATCCACTGCAGTATTGCCAACCAGTTTGGGAATGAATGACCACCAACAAACTGATTTGGGAGCTATGATTACACTGGCAACCTCTTAATGATAGGCATGCAGAGGTCATGGTGACCTTTAAGGGCTTCCCCAGCTGGGTTGGCACAGTAGAGGAGACATTTATTATGATCTCCCTTTTACTCCTCCAGTACAGCAGTTTCCTATCAGGAAGGGATGTTCTCCCTACACATTAACACTAATCTGCCAAATTAGAATGACTGTCATGTTTCTGCACATTTTAGCTAGTGAAGAGGTATGTTCAGGCCAGTTAGCAGCTGATCCTGAATCTGTTAGGACTGATGGAGTTCTCATGCCTATCTCTTGATACTTGGAGGTCAAATCTGTCTCTCCTCACATATTCCTTCCCATACCCTTGCACAGAAGCCTATTTATTTAGTCCCCTCAGTGACTAGGCAGATAGCTGCAGAACTGGTGCAGAAAGTATGATTCACTGGCTGAAGCAGGCATGGGGTTTGTGTTTGATCCTCACTTCTCTCCTGAGATTCTGTTTAACATGGACCACAGGCTACTGGAGGGAAGAGCAGATGGCTTGGTGCAGATAAGTGGCAAATTTCTATGCAGTCGGCAGAAGCTGACATGAATCGCAGCCACTCTCTTTGTACATGGCAATGTGTTCCTCCACAGAATCCAAGAGAGGCAGATCAGAGATTGCTGAGCAGATTAACCTAGGCAAAACTCCAGACAAGCGTATGCTGAGTCTGAAAATGATGCATGTGTTGGATTGTACGAATTAACACATTGTTTTCTACATCTCATGTTCTCAGCATGTGCTATTCCCCAGTCTAGGATTTTACATCATTGACTTTTTAGTCTGGCCTCAGTACTACTTTAAAAGGCCCAGATCCTGCATACAGTATTTTCAGTTTTCCAACTGAACAAAGGAAAAGCCAAGGACTTCTTGCAGAACCAGCAAGAAGCAGTTTCTTCCTCCTAGTAAAAAATCAGAATCATTTAGTAAATGCCGGAATCTACAAACTACTTAGATGCCTGCAATTTTGAAAGGAGGGAAAGAATGGAAGAAATGGATAGCACTGAGTAGCACAGAACCTCACATATTTGGTAAGAGAGCCCCCATTGCTCTCTGGAGCTCAGTCCATGCTCCCCCAGGGCAGGGTCAGGTACATCATGTTATGGGCAGGGAGCTTTTAACAGACCTTGACCAACAGACACTAACCCAGCTCTGCAGGCCGTTGGTTCTGCATCCGTGCTGAGGCCCTGGAGTGGAACAGAGCGTGTCATTCCAGGCACTGCTGGTAGGGACCTCTGAGGCACAGACTGCTCCCCTGGCTCCACAGGTCCAGTGCTTCTGCCCTGATCTATTTTAAGTTGCACAGCTGTTCACTACCGTCATTGCACTCAAGTTCTCCTGTGACTTACTCTGGATGGGGGTCCTTTTTTGGCTAAGCAAAGGGTTGCT
Source organism: Pycnonotus jocosus (assembly GCA_013400435.1). Classification (NCBI taxonomy): domain Eukaryota; kingdom Metazoa; phylum Chordata; class Aves; order Passeriformes; family Pycnonotidae; genus Pycnonotus; species Pycnonotus jocosus. The sequence continues at coordinate 50,560 of VWYP01013768.1, read as the reverse complement.
CTGTGTTCTTACTCTAGTTGCTGAAAGTGAAGGCAAACTGGCATCTCAAACACACAGCTATGAGTTTGTCAGCATCCAAATGAAAGTAAGCAGCACATCTATGAAGAAGGTAGTAGTATGCAGAGATAGGGACTATTCAAGGATAATGACCTTTGAGATAGCAAATGTATAAAGGGGTAAAGGAACAGAATCCTAGAAATAGGAATGAGGGGAAGGTGTCTCTAAAGGAAGCGCAGTCAGAAAGGGATGTGAACAACTGAACACCCCCAAAATTGAATCTGATTCAAAAATACTTTAAAGTAAATGAGGAAGTAATATAAATCTTGTGAAGGACTTGCTGCTTAGTGTTGTAGTGAAAAGGCATTTTTAGCTGAGCAGTATATGACTTAAAATCAGCTTTATTTTCTTGTCATAACCTTTTTTAGACAGTGAAACTGCTGCCACTCCATTCTTTGGACAAAGCATTTTTCTTTTGCTGTTGCTTTTTCTGTCAATCCTGAATAATCAAAAATCTGTATGGTTTTTTTTTTTCCATTTCCAAAAGTTTCTTATTTGAAAACTGGAACTTTGAAAGGCATTCTTTACTGAAATGTGCTGAGATTTCTGCTCTTTCAGATGTCTACTTAGCATACCTAAAACTCTGGGGGAATTTGCTTAAATAACTTATTTTTTATGGATCTGTCGTGTTTGCAGTCTTGATATAAATCTCCACTGCTGTGTCAACCAGTTCAAATGGTAATTGGGTCATCCCATTGCACCAAGTACTCTCTGTAAAGTCATATGCTTTCTCTGGTGTCAGTCAGTGCTAACTGACCGCAATTTTTCTTCAAAAAGGGAACTGCTCCGGTGGCAAAATTGATTAAGCCACACATCTATGCAGAGTCAAAATAGGAGGCACTGAAGCCTCCCTCCTGCACATTTCCAAATCAATGCATATCTCAGGTGTCATTCACTGATGACTTTAAGCTAAATGTAGGCCATTGCTGAAATGGCCACTTCACTGAAGGCTCCATCTGACTGTGGCTGTATTCAGATGTTGGCATTAACAGGGGGAATTCGATTAGGATGCTAATCAGGTCAGGAAAAGAAAAATCTTTTACTATCCAGTCTAATAATCAACATTCTAAAATAATTTCTAGCAGTCACTATTCAGTAGAGAACCACTAATCTCCTGGGTGGCATGGAACAGCTTTCTCCGTCCTTGTGCAGTTGTTTGCCCCTTCCTCTTTCTCTGTTTACCTTGTGTCTTAGATTATGGGCTCCTCAGAGCAAGAACCGTGCCCCAGTGTGTTTGCATGGTGTGCTCTAAACATGCAGGTGTAAACACGTGGCAGATCAGATATAATGATAATCTTTTATATTAGCTGATAGGATATCTTACAGTCCAACCCTGACATTAAAGGTTCTGTGCTTGGAGTCTCATACAATTGCAATCGAGGTCCCAGTTCCTCAGCTTATCTAAAGTTGAATATTGCAATAACAGTTAAAAATTAGAGGGCTGATTGTCCTTTTACTTACACTATTTATAGCAAATCCTAAGTATGCATTAACATGGGTACTGTTCCATCAGTGTGAGTGAAAGACAGATGAAGCTGAAATTTTTACAGCAGCCAGGAGAAAAAAAACCCTCACAGGTAAGGTAAGTTGATGATGAAGAGAAAAATTACTTTTAATACGCTATGGTTCTAAACCCTGTAAGACATTTAAACATATATTAATGTTGTGCTTATTTATTCATACATAATATGAGAAATGTTTAAAAGAAATTATTCAATGGCTGGCACTTCACAGACGATTAAGGACTTAAAACATTTTTCCTGCCCTTTTAGCTATACCAGTAGAAACTGCCAAACAAAATGCAAACGTTGCTTTGGTTCTGACTTCGTGCGGAGGCCATATCGGTTTTCTGGAAGGCATATGGCCAAGGAAGTGCACTTACATGGACAGAGTCTTCAAGCAGTTTGTGCAAGCTGTATTTGAGCATGGAAATAAAATCTTTAGCATGTAGCTTTGGACCACTATTATAGCACAGTGGCACATTCTGACAAGGGCAGTTAAGCTTAGTGCACAAATTTTAACTCCTGTAAGCCAGCAAATGGATAAAGTCCATTACTACATGCAAAAATATTTTTGCCTAAGATTTTGTAGCAAGAAACTAAATATTATGTTGTCACTTTTATATTTATTTTTAATATGCCTTACTAAGAATGACCTTAAATGAAACAGTGTTCTGCATACATCAAATTGCACTTAACCAAAACTATCAAGTAGAGAGATTATAATTCCTCAGGATTTTAATTTAAACCAGTATGTATTTAGAAGACTTTATTTAGATGGCTTTTACTATTAGAATGGCGGCACTCAAAATAGCTTATATTATCCTGTCACATATAATACCATTTGGCCCATTCCTTAGAGCACTGATGGTGAAAAAATATGAAAACAAAAGGAGGGATTAAATAAAAGTACTGATTCTTCAAGTCAGTCAAAATTACAGCATGTTACTCCATAGCATTAGATTGATACCTGCTTTTGCTGTTCTGCCCTGAGAGTATTCAGATTTAGGGCTGTTTATTGTTTCTTAAACTATGTCAATGCCATACTTGTCTTACATGGTTATTTTTTAAAGAGCTAATTTATAGTGTTTACATATAACCAAAAGATTCCTTTAAAACAGTACTGTAATAACTTATGTAATTAAAAGACATTTTGCATTTCAGAGTTTATGTAAAGCTGGGTGTTGTCACATAAGTAAGTAACACATACATCATATAACTGGTAAACTCAGTGATTGAACCTGCTATGTTTATATTACCTTGCAAGAACCTTACAGTTTTAAAGAATAAATATTAGAGCATCAGGAAATTATTATATAATCTGCTTTAAATTAAAAAAGAAAAACAAATCCAAACTTTTTGTCTCTGCTATTGTTTCATATCATTTCTGAAAAGAATGGAACAAACTGTTTAAAGAAAGTTGGGATGGAGGTCAGAGTCGTGCCTCTGGTTTTTTTATTTGATCATTTGTCACAATTTTGGCAGTAGGTTGTCAAATCACTGAAGCCACTGCAAACTGACTTCTGCCCTAGTGGCTTATGAGTTGTGAGGGTGGCCGAGGCATCGCTGTTCTCCTGAGCCCTGAGAGAGTGGCAGCCAGTGTGGGCCTTTGAGGAGAAAGGACATTTGGACAGAATATATTTTGAAACTGTTGAGAAGCCCTAATTTAGGGCATACTGAAGTTTAAAGCAGGCCCTTAAGCAGCATCTGTGGAGCTCCCATTTTTGCTGATCACTGATTTGGGCCCAGCCACATACAAGGAGTCAGGAAAGATGCCTCTGCAATTTTATTTTTATCTTTTCAGCGGGGTCAGTACAAGAAGAAAATGCAGCTAAAAAAAGCAAGTCAGGTCTTTTGTCTCAAGCAGTACGTGAACACTCCTCTTGCAAGGCATGTTTCCTAGTAACAGCAAAGGAAGAACAAAAATACTTTTTGTCTTTAGAAAAAGAAATTGGGACATGCTATACGAGAGCTGTTTTGTAAGGTAGATGGTTGAATTAAGAAAATTAAAAAGTGCTTTCAAGTTTTGACTTTTCAAACAGGCACTTACCCAAAAAATGAACTCTTACTTTTTCTCTGGTAAGAAAAATGAGGAAAGTGACTTGCAAAAGCAAAATGAAATTTTGTGCATGCTACTACAATACAGAAAAATAGCATATTAGTAGGGTGCCTTATTTATTCTTGTATTCATTTCCAGGTTTGATGTTCATGCAAAAACAATGAGCAATAAACAGTATATTTAGTGTTATGTTTGTAAAATTGTTTAGGTACAGTACTGTTCAAAATTCAGCATCAAGTATTAATAAAAATAAAACCACTTCCATTAAATCACACCTTACCGTTTAAATAAAAGTAATATGATTAATGCCAGAATTTCTGTCTCTCTGCACTGTCTTAATTTAGGTTTGATCCCTATAGAGATCCCCATGAGACATTTATCTTTAAAGCTACATCAAGCAAAAATCTGTAAAGCTGGTGTTCCATCCCCCCAAGATGTACAGTGTCCTTATACCACATAAGGGAAAAGCACAGTGTGCAAGGTGATAACAATCAAATTTTAATATGGGTACCTTCAAGCTTTCCCAGTCAGATTTTCTGAAACAAAAAAATGCAGACACCTCAGATCTTACAGGGTACACATGAACTAGAAACAAGTGCCATAAACATTTTTGTACCTCACACAGTTTTATAAGTAAGCAAAAGTCCACAGTGTGCCCTCTATTCAAAACAGTGTGAATTCACAGAGTCTTTATTTGGCTTTTCATGTGATCTGAGTATCCAGGCATCAACAGGGATATGTAATGCTGAAGGTGGGACAAAGTTGTTAGTTCTCAATGTAATGATTACTAGAAAGATGGAGTAGAAGAAAAATGAAATTCCAAGCCACAAACACTTCAGACACCTACCTCTTACGAAAACTTTCTTCCTAGTTCAGAATCCCCAAGTCACTGAAGTTGGTGGAGTTCTCTAGAGATTATCTAGTTCAACCCTCCTGACCAAGACAGAACATATAACATACATGCTTCAGAACATCCACTTCTTCTTATTTTTCCCTGTCAATGCATAATACAGTTCTTTTTTTCTGTGAGGCCTTCAGTTACCCAAGAGCCATTTGTGGCCTCAGCTGTCTTAGCACCAGATCATAAAAACCAAGACTTTAAGGTGTAATATATTATGTCCACTCCTGAAAAAAAAAAAAAAAAAAGCTTAAAAAACCTGAAAATTTCCAATAGGCAAATATGGTTCTTTGAATACAGAGAAACTAATCCATGGTATACATTTCACACTGAACAGAAGAATTAATGCACTTTTTAGAAACCAAGACACATAACAGCACCATTTAAAATACTTAGCAGCAAGTGCTGTGGATGAGTCTACAACTCCACAGGAGTTGGTGTCAAGAAAATGCCAATAAAGCAGCAGTGACTCCAGGCAGGTCAACATGGTCCTGTCAATGTGGCACTGAGTGTCACACCACATTGCTGACTGTTGCAGAGTGCAGTCACCCCAAGGCCTAGATTCACCATGACAGGGATTGGAAAAAACTCCACATTCAAAAATTACTCCTCAGATGTGGTTCAGGAAGCTTCTCCTCACCTTCTCCATGCTGCAATTTCCAGCTGAGATCTAACACTCAACGGTTTGAGCCCTTCAAATCAACAGAATGGAGCAGCTTACTTTATCTCAGCAGTTCCCAAATGTTTCAGTCAACAGCCTCCTCCCCTTTTTCTGGAATGGGCTGGACCCCTGTGTACTACTCACACAATATATCCACTCTCAGTCCCAGACCCAAATCTCTGTAAACCAACTGTACCAGCCTTCCCTTGAGATGTAGCTATCTGCAGTCCTTTTTATTCCTGTTCCCCTCTTCTCCTGAAAAAAAAAACAAAACCAAACGACTCACGTGCACATGGAAGCAAAGTGGACAAGTCCCAGCACAATATTTTTTCCTGCCTCCCTGCAGAAAGAAAAACACCAAAACAAAACCAACTATTCAAATTCTGCCTCCCCCCATTTTGAACACGGCACCCTGCTTTTTCAGCTAATTGCTCTGTAAAGCTCTTTAACTGTTCTCCAATCCCTGTTCTCCCATGAGCCATCTGTACAGGAATTTCAGAGGGGAACTGCCTCTTTCACTTATAACTCCTGTAGCTACCTGGCTCATGCCAGTGACTCGCCCCTGCCAGGAAGAAAACTTTCAGCCCTGCACTCTGCTTCTCCACTGGTCGCTTCAACTCATCATCACCCTGAGGAAAAAAAGAGGAAACATTTGTTCCCTGAGTCATGGAGTTGCTGTAACACATGGGCACGCTTCAACCTGTGCCACTTATTGGGGTTCTCATCCCAGCATGCCAGCTGGTCAAAAAAACAAACAAAAAAAAAGCCTTGGAATGCTCAAGGTAATGAATAAGAAAGAGGAAGGTATAAAAAAGCCCAAGAAACTCACTCTGGGGACTTGCCACTGACCTCCAGCATACATGCTGGGTCCCCCCATGTAACTCCTACTGCAGCGAATCTGCTGTGGAATAGCTCAGCCACTTTTTGGGTTTGGGTTGTTGTTTAATTTTCATTCCAACTGAAGGAAAGGAAAAATATGCCAAGCATACAGAGGTTCTTCATTGGCAAACATCTCTTCCTCTGGAGGATCCAATTTTCCTGTCTCATTCCTTTTACTGGAGGTGGAAAAATCAGCTTCTCCCTTCTTCCTAGGAGAGAGGGTCTTTTTGAATCTGCTAAAGAGAGGAAAATCGGAGCCCTGTGCTATCTCGCCTGCTCCTCCAGTTCAGTAAGTGTTCTGTGTATGTAGTGATTAGAAAGCCACTGGTTTAAATGAGCTTCCTGTGCGGCCTTACCTCACCTGTCTGAGGCATTCTGAGGTGCTTGCAAGGTTAATTACCGGTGAAAGGTTAAGCAGCTCCTGCCTTTTGGTTGTCTGTCACCACTTCCTTGGTCAGATGAGAAGTCTGATAAACAGCGGGGCAGGCTTGGGAGTGTGTTTGCATGTCAAAGGGGGCTGTAAAATCTGCGTGCTGGCAGGACCGCTGGGATCCCGCGATCAAGAGCTCCATGCTGTAACTGTGTAGCCCGCCCTAAGGCTGCGATTTCACAAGCAGCTGTCAATGCTAACAGCTCCCTCATGCCAAAAGGGGAAGGCTTGCGATTCCTCCTCCCCTGTCTTTTCTTATCCTGATTGCAGTCATACAGTCCTCAGCCTTTCTTACTCTAGTAGAATATGATTCAGTTTTTCCACTGGGTTTTTTTCATTGCTAGCTCAGGAGGTTAAATTTGCTTGCCTATTGGGGTCCCTCAGGTGCTAGATGGAGTCTAGCACAGTAAGGACCTGGAGGACTGCTGGCAGTGGGCAAAGGAAGTGGAGAAAATAATAGGAGAAGCTTCCCTTCTCTGGCGACAGTCATCTCCCAAAGCTGTAGCCCAACAGGACATTCTCTGCAATTAGTGGACTGATCCATTATCAGCTGAATTATTCTGTGAAAAAGGTATAACCTAGAAGCAAGTAATTTTTCACTTAGTTGCAGACAAGAGGCACTCCAGCAGTATTACTGCACTGGTAAATAAACATGGCTAAATTAACAAAGAATCCTTTTGGGGTTAAATCTGTCCTAGTCATATACTCCACCTATGTGAATGCAGTTTCTCCTCCCTCCCCAAGTTCCCCAGTTCGACAACAATTCATGCCCAAACACTCCAGTTTATATTCACCACAACTTCCAAGGAGAGTAAATTTCTGTAAAGTTTGTGTTTCAACGACGACATTCGCTGGCAAGTTCACACTGACATCAGTGCTTCAGAATGCTGCCACCTTCTGTGGAAAACAGGAAAATTACCGATATTCTTCTATCCCGCGAAGTAAGTTTTTCCAAATTTTGGAATTTAATGCTTTATTAGAATGCCTGCTACTTTACTATTTCCCTGCTGTACACCAAATTACTATTTCATGGAAGGATGTAAGAAAATTTTGGTTTACTTGCTTCATGTTCCTAAGAAAGAGACATGGGAAAAAGTAATTTTAAATTTATAAAGATAACTTAAAGAAATGCTTTTATCATCCTTCCTTTTATCACGAAATGTACATGCAGCCTAGTGATTAAAATATCCTTCATCTGGAAAATATTCTGTCGGTTATTGAAAGAGAGCAGGAGACCACATGTTGCTGCATTCATTTTAAAGTCACAGCAGATTATCATGCATTGAAGAGGAGCTGCTACAGGGAGTTATAAATAACATCTCCTCCTATCAGCTTTTTTTTAAAAAAACTACAGCTGCTGAAAATTCCCATTTGTCCAGTACAAACTGTGCTTCAATGAAGTGTGTCCAGAAAGAGGACTTATCAAGGAAGGCAGTTCCTTGTGCCAGTTAACAAAGAGACAGAAAACTTTACAGGCAAAACAGAGTATCCTCAGGTAAATTTGATATTTATACAAACAAATTTATGCTGGCCAGAAACTTGACAGCAATTTCCAACAATTAATCCCATAAATGTGATAACAATAGAAATCACTAAAATATTTTGAAGATTATAAAACAGACCTAGAAAGCTTATTATAAAAACAAAAATAACCCCTTTTTAAATACTTCAAGCATTAACAAATTAATATTCACAGAAACAAATACTAAAATACTTCTCTGGTCTCTTTTAAATCAGTGAACTGTAACCAGAAATTGTAAAAGATACACTTATGTGCATTTCAGGTAGGACCTACTTCAGATTACCCCTAGGAAAGTAATATGGATAAAGCACACTAGATATCCATGAGGTACCTCTGCATCAGCATTCCAGTTAGGATCAGCAGCTCACTTTTGAAGGGAATCCTCTAATGGCTCCCACTTACCATCCAGGGTCTTGGGAGTGTGCACAATGGATTCCTTTTGAAGGAAACCAAACACACAGTCACACTCCCAGAACACACTCAATATATTCAAACTCCAGCTGTTGCTGCATCCATAGTGACAAAAGCTGGTCTGGACTGCCACATCAGTGGCGTGGATGTGGATGTGCAGATCTTCAGCTTTTTCTTCAGAACTTCTCTTGCTTGCCAATGTAGACAACAGGCTCAGACACAAATATCCTCAGGCAAAGAAGCCATGATGTAAGGTTAGGTGAGGTATAAACACTCTGCAAGTGTAGCAAGGTCTGAAATATCCCAGACCACGGCAAAAATCACAAATAGGTGGTTATGCTACAGAGTTGGTTGTGAAACACTGTGCAGAATACAAAAAACAAAAGAGCTAGCTGGCACCTTCAGAGTTACTGCTAACTTAGGAAAGCAAAACAAGTTGGACAAATAAACTCAAAAAGGTAGCTCAGAGTGAACTCAGAGCTCTGGAGAGAGGAGTGGACACAGGACCAAGACATACCCAAGAACCCTCTTTCATCTCCCAGCCACAGACAGGCATCCCTCTTGCTTTACACCTAAGTGACGTACGCTGACACCATGACACACCTTACCAAGGGGGCTGGAAGCTCTCTGCACACCTGCACAGCTGAGCAGCAGCTGAGTAACATATTTCAAAGATGTCTGCAAACATTATTTTGACAAGGGGCCTGCAAACACTAAGGAAACGCTGCTGCACATCCCAAGAACTTGGTGGGACTCAGAATCACAGAAAAACAGAATCAGTCAGGTTGGAAAGGACCACAGAGGGTCATCTGGTCCAACCTTCCTGCCCAAGCAGGGTTATTCTACAGCACATGGCACCTAATTGTGCCCAGATAGTTCTTGTATCTCCAGTGAGGGAGACTGCACAACCTCTCTGGGCAATCTGTTCCAGTCCACAGTCACTCACACATCAAAGTTCTTCCTCATGTTCACATAGAGCTTCCTGTGCATCAGTTTCTGCCCATTGCTTCTTGTCCTACTGCTTAGAACCACCGAGGAGAGCCTGGTTCCATCCTCTTGACATCCTCCCTTTGGATATTTATACAAATTGATGAGGTCCCCTCTCAGCCGACTCTTCAGTTGACTCTTGTCATTTTACTACTGTTGCCAGCTGTGGGGTGTCACCACTGACACAGTGCGGGCCGCCACCACAGTCACTTCCTCCCAACTGGCTCCATGGCACGTGGCACCGCTTTTACCCCTTGTTTTTGGCAAAAGATGAGGCTCAGACAACCCACCCGGACGCCCAGCAGTGGGAGCGCACTGAGCCACCTGGACATCACCGCCACAAGGGGAGCTTGAAGATCGTCCGGGTTCCAACTCCCTTGCCCTGGGCAGGGACACCTCCTACTAGACCTGGCTGCTCAGCACTCCATCCAGCCTGGCCTTGAACACGTCCAGGGATGAGACACCCACAGCTTCTCTGGGCAACCTGTTCCCATACCTCATCCCCTCGCATTAAAGAATTTCTTCCCAATACCTAATCTAAAACTACCCTCTCTCAGTTTGAAGCCATTCTCCCTTGTCCTGTCAATACATGCTCTCGTAAACACGCTCCAGTCCTTAGATGCGTGTTTTAATTAGTACCGTCCCTGGATTCCTTACTTAACATTCCGTATGGCAGACGCCCTCACACAACCGGCTGCGCATGCGCACACCACGACGCTTCCCGCCCTCCCGGTTCCGACTCCCGCCGGAAGATGTCCCGTGCCCGCCGCGGGAGGCTGGGCCGGCGGCGGGCGGGGCGCGGCGCGGCAGGGCGGGC
>VWYP01013768.1:0-39808 GCA_013400435.1 Pycnonotus jocosus | reverse complement strand
TTGGCACCAGACCTTTGCTCGTGTTCTAGTTTGTTCCTGCACTTCTGTGTCTTCCCTGCTTTCCATAATCCGGCTTTTACTAGAGGGTGACTTCTTCAGGGCAGAGACTGCCAGTTCTGGAATGTCTGGAAAAGACTTTGCTCTGTTGTACAAAGTATTAGTAGGAAAGAAATTACTGTTCAAGAACTCGGTGGGAGGAGAGTGTATTTTTTAGTTGCGAGGGGAGTTTTGTACTTTCTGTTTTGTACTTGAAAGTCTTCCCTGAGTGTGCCATGTCATGTCTGGAAAAAGCTAAAGAGGATCCAGGTGTGTACTGTGTGTGTCATGGTATTCTCAAAATCTGAGGGACGGTATTGTGCTCTGAGAGACCAAAGACCTATTCAGCAACTAGGGTTGTTATTTTCAGGATGAGTGACCATACTGCATCTCTGACAGGTTTTCTTTAAGTGGTGTAAACCCATAGCCTTGTGAGGTGCCATGGAGCTCATGAGCTATTAGAATGTAGGCATGCAAATTTTATTACCTGCTCCTTAGGGAGAGACATGAAAATAGCACCAGAAAAAGTGCTTTTAGAGATTTCTTCCCTAGGTAGAATTTTAAAAAATACCTCAAATATGGATTGTTTATAATGTATCTTCTTTAAAGGAGAAGGTCAGAAGACGTCACTGGTGTCTGGAATCTGAGTTTTTAATCAGCTTTTTAAACAAAATTACCAGTTTTGTGTGGTTAGAAATGCTTTCATAAGTGGATAAATGAAAATGAGGTTAAGGACAATGTAAAGTCTGAAGAAAAGAAACAGTACAGTTGTTTACTTTTTCCTTTTGCATAATCATCAGTTATTAAAAGGAGCTGAACATAAGTATCTTTCAACTTGTTAGAGAAAGACATTAATTTGTCAATATTGGAAGTCATACTTTGGTTGTAATGAACTAGTGGCTTGTTCTTGTTTGACCTTAAAAATGTGTCATATTCAAAATCAGATCAGTTAAGGTTTGAAAAGCAGTATAGTTTTATAGAAATCTATATATAATCTGTAAGTCTGTCAGTTACAAAAATTAATAGGTAATTTGTGATTGAAAAAGTAGATGTGGAAGTTCTGACCACTGAGTCTTCCAGTAAACTTAATTTTAATAAAGTTATTAGTGAAATTTTATCAAACAATTATTGCTTATGCCATAATACAATCACGGTGTCTTTGAGTAAGGGCACTGAAAAGTTTCACAAGTTAGAAATTAATATAAAAGGGATGATCAGCCAAATCTGTGAAGATTTTTTTATCAGGATTCTCTGTTAGCTTTCAGACTCTTATGCAGAGTAGCTTCTGCATTGTTAACATCATTTCAATTCTCATGAAGACATTGTCTTTAACTGCCCAAGGCAAATGTCTCTAATAATGCTACTTTTTAGGCTTCCCTTCTCTGATTTGTAGCTTAAGTCATATTAGAAGGAGCAGTTGTAGGTGGTTGCTGATGTCTGTAAAGTTCTGTTTTAGCAGCCACAAAACTTGGTAACTGAGTCTAATGGGTTTATTCCCTGTTGCTGTGAAGCGCATGATTGACAGTAGTCCCATGTTTTTTGCTGGCCCTGAAAGAGAGCAGCACACAATTTCCTGGAAAAAGGTGAAAGGCTGAGAAACTTCCTTTTGAATTGCACTCTTACTTGCCACCTTTTGAAAAGTAAAAGGGTAGTGCTTGAGACAGCAAAATGCCAAAAATTGTTGGATATGGAAATAAAAAATAAAATTTGTCAGGTTTTTGGTTGGTTGTTGGTTTTTGTTTGTTTGTTTTAGTTTCTTACCAATGAAACTCTAAAGCTAAGCATTGTTTGAGGGGATGGAAGAAGATGGGAATTCTGAGTGTTGAGTAGGAAGTTATGAAGTGTTTACTTCATGAACATTTTCTGTTCTTCATAGGTGGCATGAACCGTCCTGTTTGTAAGCATATGCATAAGGAATGCTCTTGTCACACCTTCATAAGTTACTTTGGCCTGAACATCGATTGCCTCTTGTAAAAACCTGTAAGTAAAATGAATGCAATTTGATTTGAGATTGCTTTAATGATTTTCTTTCTGATCACAGCATGATCTGGCTGTAAAAGGAAAAGTATATATATAAAAGTGCAAAGTTATGATACTTGACAAAGAGTCTAAAAGCTGAATCACTTGGTTTTTTTACAGAAATGGCAGCTCAGAAAAGGAAGTCTACGTTAGTAGAACCTTCTGCTAAACGTCCAAAGCTGGACAAGAACAGCAAACCATCTTTGTTGAAGAAAGAAAAAGAGGTGTCAGATACAAAACATGGCTCAAATAAATCAAAGCCCAATCAGTGTGCAGTGCAGGAGAAAACTGTACTCAAAACCTCTGTCAAACCAAACAGGTCAGTGACTAAAAAAATACATAATTCTATGTTGTCTTGATAAATTACGTTAGTGCAGAAACAATCTAAGCAGAGGGAACCTGAGTTAAAGATACAGCTAAATAGTTAAATAGTGCTAGAGGGGAGATGAAATTTAATTTGTTATGTATGCTCTCTGCTACATGATTTTTCTCTGGAACCATGTAAGTGCCTGAAATCCAGAAAGACCTCCTTCAAAAAAGTTTCTGAAGTAAGAATTAATCTAATGATATCTCATACTTCATTTGAAAGTCACAAACATCAGTGATTTAAAACTTCTAGAGATGTTACAAAGCATTCATCTGGGGTTCATAGTTCAGTCTTGCCATGCATAAAAAACATTAAATACAGCATTTCAGAGTAACTAGGTGGAAGTGAACACCTTTTTGGAATAATTCTAGAACAAATTCTTCCAAAAATATTGAGAGTATAAAATCTGGAGTTTTAGAAAAGAAAAGAGGCAGAGGAAGAATGAAAAGAATCTTATGACAGAGTCTACCTTCTGGATGCTGAAAAAAATATTGTTTCAATCTTTCAGTGATAATACCAATGAACCTGAAGTAGGAACACGCATGAGTACGAGATCCTCAGCACTCAACTCAAATAATAAAACAATATCTGGCAAAACAGTCCAACAGCAGCAGCCTAAATCTGCAAAAAATAAGGAGGTATGCCAGAAAAAATCTGTGCAAGAAATTCCTAAGTCAAAATGCTTAATTGCGCCAAACGAGCCAGTAACAAGGAGATCCCAAAGACTGCAGCAGTTAACACGTGTGCATGTTCCAGCAAGATCCCTGCGCAGCAGGGAAGTTAAAGAAGAAAAAGTTTCAGAAGTTAAGCACAGTAGCCAGGCAAAAAAACACACTCCCAGTGTTGCAGCAAAACCACTGAAATCTGCTGGAGGGAAAACAGAACAGAAAAACACAAAGATAAAGCCAAACAGTACAAATGAGGATAAAGAAATACGTGGTTGGGTGAGCAGCTCTCTGAAAGAGAAAAAGTGTAAAGCAGACAATAAAAAGGATAATTCCAGCAGCTTTCAACACAATCTTCAGGGGTCCTCATCGTGTCCTGATGACAGTCTTGGGGAAGTCAAGAAAGACCAAACGAGCCCTGCATCTCCTAATTCTAGCAGCACAAAGAAAGCGGAAACCAGTTCTCTTAAGCCAAATTGTGCAGCATCTAAGGAAAAGCAACAAACACATCCAAACGTAAAACCCAGTACAAAACCAAAAAATACTTCACAGCCATCTGTAAGTGAGACAAATGTGGCTGATCAACCAGAGAATGATGCAAAATCCAAAAGGGTGAGCATTCTTGAACTTTGTGAAGAAATTGCAGGTGAGATTGAATCAGATACAGTAGAAGTGAGAAAAGATTCCCCTAGTGCAGAGGATAGCAAAGCTGAAGAGAAGCACGATGACACACAGTTACAGCAAAGTGAAATGCTTGCTCAGAAAGAGCCCAGTCAAAGTACTCAGTGCAAACGGTTTTTCCCTAGCAAAAAAGCAATGCCTGTCAAATGCACTCTGAATGGTAGAAATAACTCCTCAAACAAAAACTCTAAATGGACCAAAATTAAACTGCTGAAAGCTAGTAATGTGAAGCAAAGTAACTCAAATTCTCCAAATGTCCCCAAGCTTCCTTTTTTAAAAGATTTCCCTGAAGTTTCAGAGGCGAGTCAAATGGCTGCAGAAGCAGAGCTTTCAAAGGCACAAGGCAAGCTGTCAACAAGACTCTTTGAGAATGAAAGTACAACTTGTGCGCAGGAGAAATCAGATCCTTCATCTGAAAGAGCTGAAGCTAAAGAAGTGACATTAGAAACAAAACAGCCCACAAGGAAAGGTGCAGAAAATGGTTTGTTGCCTAACTTGACAAAACGTTTATGTGAGCCAAGACCAGATGAGGTAAGTTATTTTAATTATGGTGTATAGTGGGAAGGTGTTCTGAATCTATTATGTTTTCTGAGAATCCCATGCTCAGAATTGTTTTAACAATGACTTTATTTTACAGTAACTTAAGATTTACAGCTTTGTTGTCATAGATGGGTGATAGTAAGCTGAAAAATTAATTGATTCCACCCTCTTAGATTCTGTTGGTAACTAAATGTTGATCAATAAAATTCTGTGCTGGAGCCAAAGGTTGTGTGGATTCGTATGGACACTTCTTCATGGATTTAACTTCCATAACTGTTTTGTTTTGTAAAGGTGTATTAGGACACTTGTTTCCTCTCATTTCCTTATCTGAATGAGTTTCTACTAAAATTTAGGATTTTAAGGACAACTGCATTCTATAGGGAATTTTTTACAAGCCCATATATAAAATGAAAGATATTTTTTTCAAAATTAATACCACAAACTTCACTATGGACTAGCTAATCAGTTGCATTTTGTCTGCTTAAATTAGCATGAAACTGATGCTGTATTCCAAATATTAATACTTAGTTCAATTTGTGGTTTTGTTAATAGGTTAAAGACATTGAATGATTTGGACATTTTTTAATTTAATGTTTTCTTTTTTGCTTAGAACTTTCGATTACATTTGGAATCAAGTCCAGAAAGTTCTCCAGTAAAATGTGTTACAGCTCCTAGACCACCAAAACAATTAAAAAAAGAACCCAGAGAAAGTGAACCTCAAGGTAACTGTCTACTACTGATTTTTCCACTTGGTTTGATGAGTTCTGTGGGGAGGATAAGTCTCCCTTTAAGAGGAATGTTGCACGGAGTAAGGCATAGCTGGCACAGAACTAAACTTTGGCAGTTGGAACTGTTGACCAGGGGGTTTTATATTGCTTTGTGTCACACCCAGGGCCACTTGAATAGCACTGAAAGGTACTTTTTCCTCTAGGCTGTGGAGAGGGAAAGAGGGGAAACCCAACCAAATTCTTTCATTTTCCATGTAATAAAGCAGTAAAACTTCAATTTTTCAGTTATCTTCTTCTCTTGGCTTTTTTTTTTTTTTTTTTTTTTTTAATTCTCTGCTCTATTTCCTTTGAATAAGTATCTGCATTTCTTTCTTCTAAAATTTTCAACTCTATCTTAACCAAATTATTAATAGAGTAATCACTCTCCTGATTTTATTACCTAGTCTTCATTTATCAGCATGTGAATGCAGTTTGTCAAGGCTTATGATGAGTGTGATGTGAATATTTTGACTGAAGTACATTTGAATAAGAAATACTGTCAATAGATCACTAACTAGTGTCTTCATTATTTTTTTTTCTGCTCTTAGTGGTGAGGAGTTTGTTTTAATGTATTTTTTTTAATCTGAATCTTAGTTTGAGTACAGTCTTTTATTATTTAGCTTTACTAAACAGCTGGAGTTCTTTCCTGCCATTGTAGGATACTTTTGAAGAGTAACTACTCTTAATTTCTGTTACAGAATTTTTTAAAAAAATATTTCTTTTGCTGATTTTGATTGTTTCTTTTCCTTAAGTCTTGTAGAACATGCCTCAGATAAGGGTATACTGTACATTTTTGGTTGTAATAAAATATAGACAGCTACTTATATGTATGTTAGTATAAACCTATTTAAACTTCTATGTAGTTTACTGCTGGCCTTGCTTAGCTCTTGGCAAAGTGTTTTGCAGAACTGCTGTCAAAATGTTGGAGAAAAATGCCTTTTTTAAAAAATATATATTTAGAGAAACTTGCAAATACTGCCTCAAACTTGAATATTTTTTTATTGTCCATGAACAGATTGCAAAATTGTTTTGAATATGTTTTTTTGAAAATCACTGTTTGTGTAACTCAAATTTCCTTTGCAACTAAAAACTTTATAATGAAATTATAATCTTTGATTAATTGTAGATTCGGCTCCCACGCAGTTGATGCAAACTTCACTTACAAGTCAAACTTCTGAATCTGAGAACAGGTATAGTATTTCATACTTTATGAAATTACAGTAACCTTGCATAGATAGAGTTCAGAGGAAATTTATTATGAACCAGTTGTCTTCCAGCCTCAGTTTCAAATAAGTGACTTGTCCTTTTGTAAAAACAGACTTTCATTTTATCCCATTGTTAAGAGATATCTTTGCTTTGCTAAGAAAATAATTCAAATATTTTTAGCTGCACATTTATTTCAAAAAGTATTATTTAACAGAGTTGGAAAAACATTTATACTGGTTTC
Organism: Pycnonotus jocosus; assembly: GCA_013400435.1. NCBI lineage: Eukaryota > Metazoa > Chordata > Aves > Passeriformes > Pycnonotidae > Pycnonotus > Pycnonotus jocosus. The sequence goes on along the minus strand of VWYP01013768.1, from coordinate 33,286 downwards.
TTCCTCAAATCAGATGAGAACCAAAGAGTAGGGAAAGGATTTGCCACATGATTTTCACGTACTGAGTTATTTCACTTACATCTGGAGGAGTTTTTTTTTACTTCTTGTACTATGGGAGTCTTGTACGTGTGAATTTTTTTTAGGTGAGGAGGAGGGAATTTAATTTGGAATTTCATGATTGCTGTGAGATAAAGGTGTCAGCAGCCATATGAAAAAGTTATTAGTACTAGGTTTGTCTTACATTTCAAGTTTGCATTTTAGCGTTGCACACGTTGACTGTTACAGGTTTTTAGCAGTTCTGACATAGGCTCTGGTTTTAGCCAGTTACACAAAAGCTAAACACAAAAATTTCTTTGTACCTGATACCTTGAGTAGCAGCGGTGGTCAGTGTGTTGTTACTGTTTTCTATATTCTATATAGAAAATGATGCATATATTCTATATATTCTATCTATTTCTATATTCTATATTTCTCTATAATGGAGACAAGAAGAAGTGTTTCAGCTAATTTTCAGTACATCTCTCTGAGGTCAGGTTAACAATTCTGACTAACCATCCCTTTTGTACATGTTGAAAAGCTCCACTACTATGGAACTTCACAGAAGATGGTTGGTAAGGTAGATGCAGACGACTAGTCTGCATCTGGTTTAAATGACTGGTTTAAAATGTGTTCATAAGCATTGCAATGACTTTGATTTTTCATATTTTTATTCTCAACTGCAAAACAAGTTTATGGTATCTACTTAAATTTATTACCTTTATTACCTGAACAAGCTTCTATTGCTTGACTATTATCTGGATATATATTTTAATTCTGAGACCTTTCTTTCCCTGCTTTTTATATGATATCCAAGATTGAAGCCATCATTCTTTCTGTGGTGCTCCTGCCACAACACAGAGTAATCTGTCATCTGTGTGCATATCTGCATCTCTTTAGGGCTTTGGGGGATAAAGTTGCAGCAGGAAAAGGCAAACCTCGAATTAGCTACATAGTGCAAATTTTAGGGCACATGAAGAGAATAAAAAAATTACCCTGATTTAGCACAAAAATTCTGTTTTATAAACCTCTGGCAAGAGTTAATTTTTTAGAAAGCTCAGTGGATTAACCTGCTGCCTGTGCAACAGGAGGTGACACAATTAAGTTTGCTCAGAAACAGAAAAATATGTAAATACCTAGTTGAAGTATATATATTTTTGTGTGTGTTTTGCTTTGGCAATCTCCACGAGTTGTATACAAACCTGGAACAAATACCATGTTTTTTCCCCTGAATATAGGAGCAGGTTCATAGAATGATTTTGGTGATAGATTATTGTATTTTCCAGTGTTTCTTTCAGTGGTAACGAGGGGAGGTTTAAACTGCGTAAGATTGCAGTGACACTGATGCATTTATTCCTTGGGTGTTCCTCCCTTCACTGCCACCTGTTAGAAGAGACTAGGTTTAAATGGTAGGGATTTGACATCTGACTTAGATTTGTGAGACTATGTTTACATGGTCTACTTTAGCAGTTCGATGTATGACACCTAAATCTTTGGAAATACATAGCATTAGGCACCATCAGTCATGCTCTGAAAGTGCCTCTTTTAAATGCTGGTGTTAATGATTGGGACTAACCTACCCACTTGACAATATATTTTTTTTCATAAACTAAAAAAAATCTTGTAATTAGGCTAGTTACAAACTCTGTTTTTTAATTAATCATTTCCTTATTTTTTCATTTGAATTGCACATTAAAATCTACAAGACTGTGTTTTATGTAATTAATTTGGATTTGAATCTTGGTAAAGTTTGTACTAATCACAGCGTTTTGAGTATCTAGCATGACGTGTATAAGCCATTCTATTTTTAACATGAAATATATTTGTATTTCAAGGGCTCCATTGTCAAATCCTTCATTAGCATCAAAATGCAGTAACTTGCCATCATCTGAAGAACATATTCAGAAGCTAAAAGAGGCAGGAAAAGATGGTGATAAGCAGCTGATCACAGTAAGTAATACCCTTTTAGTAAGGCTTATAGCTTCTTGAAGAAATTATCTCTGAATTTGCAGTGCTGTGTTTTAATGAACTTGTCTAAAAATCATTACTTCTACATACTACTTATCACCATTGTAAGTGACTTGTAAAAGTAGAACCTGTGCTAGATTACCATTCAGTGTTGATGGGAAAATGGAGTCAGCAAGTCTTAATGTTTAATGTTTCTTCTTAGAATAAATTTCTGCAATTTTTAGGTGGAATGGGTATTTGTTGAAAATAAGTAGAGGGAATATGCTTTTATTTGTGTGTAAATTCTCCGTTTCTTGAAATTTCAGAACTATAGAGGAAGCTCCATCTGGTAGATTGTGTGCAGAACAGATTTGTTCCTGTGTCATTACATTACACAAAGTGTCCATTGTTCTGAGACCAACTTAAAGATTTCCCAGTGCGTGTACTTATTTTTACCATAGTATTTAAGCAGCACAACCAGTTGGGTTATTTATTCTTACCTTTTTGGCTATTAGTTACAAAATACAGGTAACAAGAAAATGCAAAATGAGAAGGGAGTGGCACAGTTGTTTTATTGTCTTGTAGAATCACACAACCTGATTGTGAGGCAGTTGGAGTTTTTGGTTGTGTTTTGGTTTGCGTTTTCAATAATGCAGATGTCAGATAATCCTTGAGAAATGAAAGGCTAGAGAGGGAGAGGAATCCAGGCCATTAGGAAGAAAGGAGTTTTTGTATGAAATTATACCTCTTAACATATATAATTGGAGATGTTACTAAGTTGTTAATTTTTCATGTAATACATGGATTATACATGTGAAAATATTAACTGAAATAGAACCAAATGAATTCTGAACACGCTGTTATATCCATACTGAAATATTTTAAAATCAGAGCTTCGAAGAACTGAAGGGATAAATATATCCTCCAGTTGTCTGAAGTTACACAAATTGAGGCACATGAAGCCACAGGATAACTGAACTGTATCTAACATTTAAGAAGTATTTCAGTTACTCCCTCTTTGAAATCCATTCTACCAACAGAATTAAAATGAATGATTAAATATCTTAACTGCATTAAAAGGACTATTAAGAATATCCCTTTTCATTTCTGTGAAACTAACTTAATTTTTACTCATACAGTAATAGAACTTCGCTGAAAAGTTGCTAGGATCTTTGACAAGAAGAAATACAGAACTTCCTGCTTGACTACTGAAGAGGACTTGTGTAGCTCACTGCAGTTTTTGTTATAGAAAGAGATTTTTTTGTGAGTTACTGATTATGCTGGTAGTATCCTTGTATTCAGCTAGAATTAAGAGAGTAATCTTTTCTTCAGGTATACAGCAATAAAAGTTATTTACCAAGCAAAATTTTAAAGAAAGGCTCATTGATGAGGAAGAGTGAGGAAAATGAGGAAGAATGGGAGAGACTTCGTTTGTGGTTTTCTGTGGGTATTTCTGGAAAATGCAAGTGGGTATTTAATTTCTAAATGTGAAAGTAACAGCTTCACTATATCTTACATATTTCTGCACTTCACACAAATCTAATTCACTTTGATTTCATTGAGTTCAGAGTAGGCTTTTTATTGTGTGGTAAAGGCATTTTAATAATATCTATATTTCAGTTTACCAAGACAACATTAGGTAAGGTATTAGTCTGTTTTTCTTTCACCTTAGGAAAAACAGCTCTTTTATCAAAACATGTAGAGGAACCCAGATATTGGTTAAGCCACTTTGTAAAATGCTGTCCTTGACCTTGGTTACAGTGGAGATGAGACATAGTTATGTTTAGAATAGTTTGTGCCAGCTTTTAGTGGCTAAATTAACTTCTAAATTACTAAGCTTTCCTCCTACAAATACTCAAAAGATTTGGGATTAGATGCATATAATAAAATAAGGTACTTTTTGTAATTATTAGTCTTGCTTGCAAAACCATAGTGGATTTTTAAAATGTGGATTCTGAATGGTTAGGCTTATTTTTCTATTATTAGTAGTAATTATTTTCAAAGGTGTTTATGTAGTTCCATAATGATCCTGTGAGAACAGAGAAATTAGTAATACGGTTTAAAAACTGCTGAGGTTGAAATTTCTCCTATATGGAGAGCAGTCTAAATACACAAGGTCAAATCACTTAAATTAGCAGTTATAGTGTCCAAAAAATTATAGTTAATAGCTAGAAATAATTTTTATTTCAAGTTTCTGGCATATTGTATTAAGAGAAGCCATTTCATTGTTGTTTACCTTGAGCAAAGTTGGGAAGTCATGCTTTTATTCTTAGCAAGAGACATTTAGTTTAGCAATTTGTTACAATTTAAAAAAACCTAAATGCCTGAAAGATGCAATTTTGGGCTCTCCAACGTGAGATCTATTTCTTTTGGAGATGTGTCAAGCCAGTCCATCTTAATGTACATACAGAATCCTTTTTTCTTTTTGTAACCAAAGCAGAAAAACTAATTATTTATTGGACTAGTCACATATTGTAAAATCTTTATTTTACTGCTTGTTTGCTACTGAATTTTCCTAGTCCTTTTTATTTAAGTCTGACGCTTTTCCTTTTAAATTTTTTTTGTGGTATTTGAGGCTCAGAGTCTGGAATGTTACAGTATTGTCTGTGTATTCTAATCTTTTTGGTCCCTGAGCTATATTTAGAGAGATGTTATGGTAAACTGCGATTCGTTTTTCACAATATGTTTCAGGTTTTTTATATTTAATCCTTAAAAATATATCTTAGCTTCCTTCTTCTCTCATATGATTATTTCTTTTTTTCTTAAGTAGTATAATCTTTAACAAGCTTTAAGGCTGTTTGACTTAACAGAAGTAAAACACAAATTCTGCTTGTAGGAGAAATACTTAGTTGCTGTACTTGCACCGTTCTCTTTCCTGGTACACATCATCTAATTATCTGGGCAGCTTTCAAACGTAAAATTATCTTCATTTTGTAGAGGTACATCTAAGTCAAACAGTGGGTTGTTTCTGTTCAGATTTGCTTGCTGTCACACATCTTAAAAAGCAAGTCTCTTCAGAGTGTAGAACTTCAGCTGAGAACAGCAAAGTATCTAACACTGACTTAACAGAAGTAAAGCAAACAGTGCCAGAAAACAGCAAACGTGTTTGAAGTGATACGCAAAGACTTAATTTCTTTCCCCTAAAAAAGAGATAATACTCTCTTCAGTCTGAACCTAAGATCGAGGCTAAAAATTCATTACATTCCAAATCTGTGACTTGATGTTTGGTAGAATAGTCTGTTCTGAATATTTGTGAGCTGCACCCTCTTACTCTTCATTTAAATGTTAAGCTGGTAGGCTGCATGAAGCTCCATAGGAAGCTTTGTAGAGTAATGCACTAGAATTGTTCTTTACTTTGCAATTACTTGAATGTAATTTGCAAATATGAGAACTTGAATATGAAATCATCTATTCCTTGAAATTCTGAAATGGAAAGAAATACAAATGCACAAAGCATGTGTTCTCAGTTTTCATCAGATGAGAGATGCTATACAAACAAGACAAGGAAAGTCAGTTGTTTTGTAAAAATTCTGCTTGCCTGTCAGACCTAGGATAAAATGTTGACCATAAAAATAAGAATTGATAAAAGCATTAATGCTACAGAGAAATCTCCTAAATAATTATCTATGAAGCACAAGGATACTTAGCCCATTTTGATGTTTGTTTCTTTGAAATGGACTAGTATTTTGAAAATAAGTCATCATCAGTTTTAGGAAAGAACATGTAAAATGAATGAACAGTGAAAACAAATCACTGAAATGACAGAAGGATAGTTTTGAGTTACAGGGGCTTCTTTGCCTTTCTAGAGCTCTGAGTTAATGCCTGGATGCCAGCAAATATGATTAAATATAGCTGATTGTTACAAGTATCAGCAAGTGCATGGATCAGGATTGCTTGATGGAAGGTGCTTTTGATTCTCAGGTTTGAGTTGGTGGTACATGTGGATGTGATGTGCATGCTAATCTGGTTTATACATTTGGATATCATGCTTGAATTTTTCCGTACATATGTTTTGATTAAAATTGAACATAGTTTCCTGCTTGACTGAAATAGGTTATGTATGAAATAAATATTTTTCTTTAAGGTGAAAACACAGGCCTTAGTGGAAATAATAAGTGTAAGAGTAATTTCTTATGAGAAAAATTTCTGAAGAAACTTGCACAGCAGTCATTTAAAGTTTCTATTTGCTTCCTTAAACTTGTATAGTCTGGTTAGGCAATTTTCCTGAAGATTTAGAGAATGGCTTTTAGGCAATATTTCATTGTTCACATTAGTTAAGTACTGCCTCTCTCCTGTCCTGTAAGCCCAGTGAAAACGAGACAGTGACTACTTTGTAAGCATAAGGGTGTTTGGTAGTTGAGAGCAGTTATTTTTCTTTCCACACAAATGTTGCCCTTTGGGATAGCTCTGTTCTTACAGGGATGGTATCCTTTCTTGTTATCACTTCTCATTTCTTCTCTGCAGCAACTCAACTTTGTCTTGCAAATTCAGGTGGGTTATACTTGGTGTCCTTTGTCGTGAAGGGAGGTGAGAATGTTTTGTAACATTAGCGGGGAGCTGCTACAGGAATTCAGACTCCAAGGCCACTAACGCTGTGCTGCTGGTTAACCCTGGCCGGCAGCTGAGCGCTGTGCAGCTGCTCTTTCATTGCCCCCAGGTAGGATAGGGGAGAACAGTTCCACAGGTAAAGCAAAAGCTGTGCGTGCAAGCGAAGGAAAATAAGGTATTCATTCACTGCTTTTCATCGGCTTGCAGATGTTCAGCCTTCTCTGGGAAAAAAAGGACTTCATCACGTATAACAATTGGGAAGACAAATACCATTCACTCCAAACATCCTTCCCTTTCTCCCTCTTTCTCCAGCTCTTACTGCTCGGCAGGGTGCCATATGCCGTGGGATACCCCTCTGGTCAGGTGGGATCAGCTAGTCCTGGCTCTGTCACCTCCCAGCTTCTTGGCACCCCCATCCTTCTCACTGGTGCAGCAGTGTGAGAAACAGAAAAGGCCTTGAGTGCTGTGTAAGCACTGTGCAGCAATAGCTAAAACATCCCGGTGTTATCAGCCCTGTTTTGGCCACAGATCTAACACACAGCACCATAGCAGCTACTGTGAAGGAAATTAACCTTTTTCAAGCCAAAACCTGTGCTCATCAGAACACTTTCTGTAATATTCCTGCTTAATGCTTTTATATGGGTTCAGAATGGATTACCTGTCCATCATGAACATTGTGCAGATTTATTTTCTTACTTTGTATTGCTTTTCATATTGCTTTAGCCAATGGCTACTGAAGATATAATTTCATGATGGATAATGATCCTCCATTTTCATTTTTCAAATATGTTAAGTAAAATTAGGTACATCAAAGCTTTGAAAGTTTCAAGTTGATTTATATCATTTTGTTAAAGTAGCTTTTCAGGAACATGGGCAAAGGTGATGGATTTGGGGGTTTTTTTGTTGTTTTCTTGGTTGGTTAGATTTTTTTGTTCAAAGTGAAGTCTGGATTTTATTCTGAGTTGGGATATGTCTTCTGATCCTCCTGGTTGGCAAGGGGATCTATCCATCAGTTTCAGTCTTGAATGCATCTTTGACTGAAATAGCATTCTTGGACCTTTTCATTTTCTGTGGAGAGCTCCAAAATCTTTGTGTTGTTTCTTCCTGCACTTGTATTTCCTTTCCAGCCTGCCTGTTTCTCTGGCTAGGCTTTATTCTTTGTTCTGTGCTAGAGGAAAAGAGGAAAAAATGATCTTCCTCTAACTAATACTACGTAATCAAGAAGGAGGTGACCTAATCTGTGACTGAAGAGAGAGGAAAGAAAGGGAGAAAAAAAAAAGGCTCCATTTCATCTCCTACAGAGGCACCAAATGCCTTCTCTGCTTGCAGGGTTCCTTATTGCACATATGGAGGATCAGCAGACATGCACCTTCTCAAAGAAGATATTGGTAAGACTTTTCTTTCTGTCTAACACAGCATTAAGAAACCCTTCTGAAGTTAAGGCAATATTGTCTCAGTGTTCTCAGTTAATCTTGAAACAGTGGATATCCTCTACTTTAGGATTGCCAGAGATGCTGGAATGCATAACTGCCATCTACACGTGCAGAATTTGCTTAGGAAATAAAAGTATTGTTTCTCTTTATTGTGATTGTTTAGAAAACCAAGCTGTAAACAGAGTAACAGTATTTTTTCAGCCTGAAACTCCATATTTTCCTGAATATTGTTGCTCTGAAAAACGTTCAGTTCTGAGAGTCAAACCTCTTGCATCTTTTTCTAGTTGTGACAAGTCAGCACTTTATTTTTCAGTATGTGATGCTTCCACCTCTCTACTTTCAAATTCCTGTTACATTTACTCTCATACATAGTACAGAAGGTGCTTATAGGTTGTTGGGGTTTAGGGGTTCTTTTGTTTCTTGTTTTGTTTTGTTTAGGTTTTTTGCTTTGGTTTGGTTTTTTGGTTTGGAGGGTTTTTTTTGTTGTTGGTTTGGTTTGGGTTTTTTTTCTTAGTTGTTCCATTTTGATTTTTGGTAGGTTGTTGTTGTTCTCTTCCCATTAGGAAGGTCTGGCAAGCTTTAATGGAGTGTTATGATTTGGGAGCACATTTTTCCTCTGGATGCATGCCCTTTCCACTTTCGCTTATGCAATGGCGTCACTTTAAAAATAGTCAGATCCTGTAGATGTTTTGTTGAAGTACAAGCATGCATTCGTCATAATTCCTGAAAAAAATTATTTTGCATGTCTTTTTTTGTTGTTGCAATCTGTGTTGGATTTTAAAGCCTCTTGCATTTAATTTGCCTGAAGCATTATGTTCTGTGCTGTGGCTTTGAAACAGTACTTCAGTTACACAAAAATCTTCTTCCTTGTCTTCAGGAGACTATAAATATTTCCTAAAGGCTATAGTCCACATTTATCAGGGCTACAGAGTTCAAAAGATTGCTTTAGACATTACAATGTGCTTTTTTTGATAATTATGAAACAGTTTTCATATTAACCTCTGTGGGTAGCCCATTGATACAACTGAATGTGTGTAGAATAGTAACATCAGTGAAATCCTTAAAAAACAAAATCCAAACAAAAAATCCCCCCCCCCCCACCCCCGGCCTAAACCTCAAAGCCACTGATACCAGCAACATCTGAGAAAGTCTGACTGTAAAATACAATATGACAGTACTATTCCAGGGAACTAATCTGTTCCTGGAAACTTGCAAGACAGCATTTTTATTTACAAGGCAAGATGGGGTGAGCTAGGGAACTGGACAACTTTGAGGATATCCTTGCCTTGAGTTTTCTGATGACTTCCTGCATAACTAGGGTTTTTTGGCTTGAGATTTTTGGTAGTAAATGTGCAGGTTAGTTTAATATCTTTAGCTTCTTGATGATTTGAACAGAAATTGGGTCATGAGACTTAATGCAGTACCACTACTTAAGACTTGCTTTATGTAGCTGGTTTTCTGATTTAAGTGGTGGTGGGGGTTTTGACATATATTTCAAGCATCAAAGTACACTTCCTTTTCACTTATCATACTCTAGGTATGGGGGATATGTTCTCCATCTTCAAGATAGGATTATCAAGTCTGGTTCAGTTGGTTCATCTTTAGATAGTCAGCTGCACTGTCTTTTTTATCTGTTGTGTATTAACCCTTGAAATGCAGTGTCTTTTGGTGGCTAGACTGGGTACTTTATTTTGCTGCTTTAAAGGAAAACCGCAAGTGAAATAAAATATGTTTGGTTCGATGTTTGGGCTTTTAGAAAGCTCATCCTATTCTGACTTTACGAATCTGACCTCAGGGTTCATCTTTCCCTCTTCATTCAGAAACATAGTGTACTCCTGTTCATCCTTCTCTATACAGTAGGGATCTGTACATGGATATATAGTTAAAGCAATGACTTCCCAGATTCAGATTCTTTCTTTTGGCTCTTTCGGCTGAGTTCCATAGATGTGCTCTTAAGGAGATGTTCAGCTCTGAATTTGTCTGGCCTGCTGTGCTTTTAGTCTCGGAAAGAAACTGATACCTACACTTTGGATGGCACCAATGTCTCTTTGAAATAAGTTGCTGTTGTGTGGAGAATTGAACTGTTGTTCAGCTCGCAGACATGTCTTTGAAGATGGAAGGAGTAGGAAATGTTTCGGAAACACTTCTGTGTTGCAAAATACTTTCTTCTGTAAAATAGGCTTTTTTTACTATGAGTATTTTCAGCTCTTAGAAAACAATATTAAATTCCTGTGATCTGTTTCCTTGCAAATTGCGCACACAGATCAATTTAATGTTAAAAAACACCCTCAAATCTTTTTTTGCTTATGTAGTATACTGGTTTAGAGTATAAAGTAAGCTCCTGTTTCTCTATTGCTTGTGATGTATGCTAAAATAAATTGAAAATGACATTTATTGCTGCTAACACAAGCTCAATTTCCAAATGCAGTTAAAGAGGAAAAAAAAGTAGTTGAGCTTTAAGCTGTAACTTAAACATGCCTTTTGGGCTAGAGATTTTAATCTAACTGGTATTTTTTTGCTCTTTGCAAAAGGCAGCCCCAACACCTGATACTTCACTCTTTATTAGGCACTGACTCCAAAATCTGAGCATGTTTCCAGATTAATAACACTTTCAATGAATAAACATAAAGCAGCAGGTACTGAGTAGTACCCTGAGTTTGGTAATGGTTGGATATAGAGTACCAGGAGAACCAAGAAAATCATGAGTGATACGATTTCCCATTTGCAGTGTAGCTGCTATACAGTGTCTCAAAAATTACCTTGAAATATTTGGTTTTGGTTAAAAACCAAGAGAAGGTAGTGATCAGCTGTTGCAGACATATATTGCTGATCTTAATGATTATTTCCATAACTTTTGGTTTTTATGATACCCTTCCAGAGTTTCAGGAAAATGGCTCACCTGTGGCCTACCTCAAAGCAGCTCACAACCAAAGACAGGCAGCAGCAGAAGTATAGGGAAAACCATGAAATGTGGGGCTGGATATGGGCATTTTCTTTGTGGAAGATGTTTATATTTTGCAGATGGGGAAGTGAAGGAAGAATTCTCTGTTCTTTGCATGTCACAGAATAAAAGTAATTTGTTCAAAAGTAATGGGGGTAGAGCTAGTATTTTTAAGTGGAGTTTGCCTTGTGATTGATGCCTGTGCCTTTTAAGGGTATGTGGGTTTTTGAAAGATGAATTTCTAAGTTCTGTGCTTGTTGTTTCTCCTGTTTCACCCCATTTTAGCCTTTGCGTTGAGTTTCCAGTTTTGTTGTTGTTAGGAGGGATATCTGATTCAATGAAAGTTCTGTTTAACTGTATTTACTGTGCAAGGAATTGATAAAGTCCTGTTTGGTGGGTTATTTGTTGGTTTGGTTTTGTCGTTTCTCTTTTTTTATAGGATGGAGGACAGAAGAGATTTGGTGCTATTTCCTGTAATATTTGTGGAATGCTTTACACTGTGTCAAATCCAGAGGATGAAACCCAACATCTGTTGTTCCACAACCAGTTCATAAGTGCTGTTAAATATGTGGTAAGAAAACCTTCTGTTTTGAAAGACAAAACCAGTATATTTTGTTTGCTTTGTACTAGTTACAATTCATATTACATTAAGCTGTGTTTTAATAAATTATTATCACAGTAGGGCATAAATCATCCACTTCGGGAAATAAATGCTTTTAAGAGCCATGGTAGACAAGTTATATGTTATCTATAAAAATAGTTAGTATGATAATGATGTTTCATTGCCATATTATTATTTCTGCTACAATTACCTGATCTTGGAGAAGTGTGAGGGTAGTGATAGGAAAACAAAGGAATGTCACTGTTCTGAAAGTACTAAATACAGGTTTCTCTACAACCGGTGTTCACAGTAGCAGTTGACTTAATAGTCAGATCAAGGGCTGACTGTCCTGTTTTTGTAAGTGTGTGATCTTAGATGACTTATTAATTACTTTTCCATTAATTACGTGTAATTTGAGGAGAGGCTGCCTAGGAATTCAGCTGATACAACTTTGTAGCATATTGAAGCTATACTGAATTTATAATGAGAGTGTGATCTCTAAAATACATATTGTTTGCAAATTTAATTATAGATGCTGTCTGTGAGTATCTCTCATTAAATCTCAGATTTGAAAAATTATATATTCAAGTATATTGTAAAATCAGCTACTTCACACTAGCTGGTATTACAAGACATGGGAAATACCTGTTCATATGTCTGAAATCCAGAGCAGAATCCACAAAGCCTATTTTCTTTATCATACATGTTACCTTCAGTACTCTACACTCGAGTAGATAAGACCTCCAGGATAACTGAACTGAGGCCACCTGTTCGTTTCATGTAGGCACCAAATGGCTGTTGGGCTACTCTTAAATCTCAAGCACACATCTTTCTCTCCCACTGTTTGCAAATATAGGTGACTTCATACCCAAAGTGCTTGAAAGTCTCTGGTGAATAGTTCTGGTATTTATTCTGTCCTTAGTTAGTTCTTGCCAAATAATCTGGACATCTTGAAAGATCTCTTCTGATACATGTTAGCTACATCCTAGGGTGGCTCTGGGCAGAAAGTGTACTGATGGAACGCAGTGCATTTTAATGGCAGCATAAAACACGTTTCCCCATTTTATTCCTGTTTGCCCTCCCTCTCCCCGGCCAAGTACTTCCAGATCTTGAATGTTACTAAAGATGTAAACGTAATTCACAGAAGATGGTGTTTAGTTCTTTTGGACAGAAGCTCTTTGGCACATGAGTTCAGTACTTACTTAAAGCTGCTATGTTCTTGTCGGTAAGAAGCTATACTAAAGTTTTGAATGTTTTGGGAGTTGAAAGAGCCGAAATCTTGCACTTTTGTGTATGTCTAGGGTAGCAACATAACTACCATGAAAGTGAATGAGCAGACTGCCTTAAACCAGTCATAAATAATTATATACAGAGTTAGGTGTGGGGGGTTTTTTAAGCTTTCTCTATTGTTTTCTCAGTTGCTAGTCATCTTCTTAAAACTTCCAACAATCTGTACTCTAAATACTTGTATTGTCCGTTCAGTGAGTAAAGAGTTCTGTCTCTGTAATCTTTTGAGGCTTTAGTTGTGTTTTGTGACATTGTAGATGACTATAGAGCCATCATTGAGATGGTCATTCTGGAATAGAAACTGTGGAGTAAGAGGTGAAAGAAGAACTTTTGTGAGTCTCCAAAATCCCCTCTGATTTTTTTTTTCCCCTCTTAACAATCTTAAAGCTGTTTTCTGCATGGATGAGTAACTTTTGCCATTCTAAATAGATGAGTTTTTACCACTAGTCATTTGATCTGGAGTCAGTGGTTCTTGGTTGATAGTATTGTGACAGAAACATTCTCGCCTCCTCTTAGAAAATAATTTCAATTTAAGATAAGCCTTCTTGGCAGTGAATTAGTACACCAAGTGACTACTTGTTAATTCTTAGTCATCCAGAAATACTGGAATGATTGCTAATTACCCTGGTTTTGCTAGGAGGTTTTTAGTGGGGATTGTTGGGAGGATGGCTCATAGGTTTCTGGATATTTGTATGTAGTTACCGCATTGAAATTTTCACTGTCTTCTTTGCCCTGACAGTGTTAACTGGATAGTAGCATCAGGGGATTAAAAAAAATATACTAGGGAAAGTCTTGGTAACTCCTTGGTTAGACTTCCTGGTCCAGGAACATGTGGTCTCAGTGACCTTGACATGTTACTTTTTTAGCTCTCCAGACTCTCTTTATATGTAGTTAATACATTTGGCATTAACTGTGATTCAGAGGTCGTTCTAAGGGATCTTATAAGCATTTGTCATTCTGTTGTCATTCACATTCTCCATGCCATATGATGAGGTCCCAATCTGACTTGAGAAAACTCTTCTCAGGTTTTTTTCTCCCTTTTAAGCATCTATTTTTACGGGCTTTAGTAGTTCTATGAATAATTCATTTCACAGACTCAAAAAAAGTATATACATTGTCATGCTAGAGCTCCTTGCTGTGAACTGTGAGAATGGACATTATTGTTACTGTCTTGCCCACCTGCCCAGATGTGCTCTGCAGGTTTTTAAAAAAGTTTTGAGTAGCCAGAAAGTAGTTTGCATGTAAATAATAAATTACTTATTATCTTCAACAAAATAAAGTTTTGTTTGGTGGGTTATTTTAAAGGCCTGTCTTACTCCTTGTAGTAAAAAAAATTCTGATAATGTCTCTAGAAATACCATGATGCCTCCAAAAGAAGGACAGGCTAACAAGGAGTTGGTGTTAGATACTTGCTTTGTTGTGGGTGTCTGATAGAGATGTTAAGGAAATTGTAGGCCTTATGTGTAGAGGGGAGTTTTGGCAAGTGTAATGACAATTTCTAAATTTGGGAACACAAGATTGTCAAGGATTGATGCAGGTTTTCCTAAGGGTGACATTTGCTATTGATAGAAGCATGCAAATCAAATTAGCAAGAAGGTAAGATCCCCAAGGATAGCAGGGGAGCAGGAATGAAAGATGTCCCCAGCTGCAGACAAATGGAGCAATCTGTATCACTTTCTTCTGGTTTCAGACATCTGAAAGTCTCCAGACAAATGATGCCATTCTAGTGTGTGTGTGTGCACTGAGCGATGATGTACACATCAGGTGTCGGCTCCAGCAGGATGGGCAACTCTGTGGGATGCATAAATGATTCAGTTTCATAAAGTTTTCTAGTTGTGATACCACACAGTATCAATTCTGCATCTTCTCTACGATACCACGCAGGATCAACTTAGTATTTCTGAAAAATATTTTTGTAAGAGCAAGGCATTTTTAATGGTGTTTTGAAGTTGCAAAGCTACAACCTTAAGTTAGTAGATGCCTTTGGATTCAGGTGTCATATGTGATTGCAGTTAATGTGTTTGTATTTCAAGCTCATCTTCTTGGTTAAGAATATCTCGAGCTTAAGAAAATGGAGGAAACTGTTTGGGCTGTGTAATCTTGGTAAGTTTACAGCTATTCTGCTGTAACTGCACCCAAGTTAATCTCTGAGCTTCTTACGATTCTCACATTTAAGGAAAGGCAGTATTTGACTTCTTGGCATCTAAAGTTAATAGGATATTGGGATTGAAGATGGTGCTGAACTTTATGTCATCTTAGAAGCATTTCATACTTGTCTTGATTTGCAGTAATTCCAAAGTAATTCAAAAGTAATGCATCTCTATGACATAAAAATATTACAAATGAAGTTAGTGTCTTCTCTGAGAAGTTTTAATAGAGGATCATATTTGGTAGTTACATCCAAGGATCTTAATGTGTTCTGCAGTCAAAAACTCATTCTCTGTATTCTATTCATAGGAAGGAGAGGCAGAATATCTGTACTTGTCAGAAAGAAGAATGCAGCAGACCCATTTGTCTGCTGCAGATTTTCAAGGACAATAGTTTACAAAATTTCACACTAAACTTAATTACTAGGGAAGAAATTAATAAATGCTTTTCATAGTGAAGACCAAGAATTAATACAGTATTAACCATGTTTTCCTCAGTACCTCAGTATTTTTGAGGAAAAGAATTTTTTAAGAAAAAACCACTGTTTTTTTCCATGTACTTGTATTCATTTAAGAAGTAGAGAGTACAGAAAAGCCAGAACTGGCATAACAAAAAGGCACCAGCATTGCTGTATCGTTTCCTACTCATATGTAAGAATTCCAAAAAACTTAGGAAATTCATAGGAAATAGGCTATCATGTCTGCTAACTTACACTAAAGACAAATCTACACCAGAGATTATTTTAAACTATGAGCAGAACATAATTTATGAAAAAGAGAGCACTGAAGATTTAATTACTGTGCTGTTAATGTTGGAGCCATCTTTACATGTCTGTTCTACCTCCTCCTTTGTATACATACATGATATCCAGTGGAAACAGTGCAGTGCACTCTGTAGTGGTAGTACTGTCCACACTGTTTCATGGTTTGGTGGTAGCTGCTTGTCTGTATTGCCCTTTTTGTAATGATATCTTTTGTAATCCTATTGTCTTTGCCCCTCAATAAACACAGCAGAAGCAGCCTTTATTCTTGTTTGAATTGGGAAGAAGTTAGAGGTAGACTAAAAAAGAGCTAACTGTGCATTGCAGGGTTGGCTTATTTTCTCAAGCCATTACAAATACTTGTAGGATAAATAGTCTCAACATGGAGGGGAGCAGGGTATTGCTACAGTGCTTACAGACCCTCTTAGAGCACCAGTCTGCCCAGCTGTGGTGAAGGGTCTCTGCCTGCCTTGCTGCTGCTGGCTGGAGGTCATCTGTAGTTGGGCATAGACTTGCAGTATCAGGGAGGAGTGCTGGAATCACGTGCTTTTATTCCAGGCCTTGCAGAACATGTTGCCCTGTGGGAAGAGCAGCTTTCCTTTTAAATTCTTTGGTCATCACAGGCAATTTATATCAATGCTTAGGCATCTGATTTAACAATAAATAAGTCTTAATATCTTAAAGTAATGTCAGTGAAAAGGAAAGCGGAAGCAGTTTTTCTGACATTGCAGTAGAATACTATATATTGCAGACATAGGACTTTCTTACTCTGCTGAGGTGTTGTTGTCGTCTGCCTGCTGGAAGAGTCCCACTTCAGTTGTCAGTGACTGAAATACCTTGCAGACTGTAGTGTTTTAGTAGTGTTAAAATAGTGGGGGTTGGTTAAAAAATGTTAATAGGTGTGTTTAGGGAAATCATCTTCAGACCACATGAAAATACTGACACTAAAGCATATTTTGTGTACTGTAAATATCTAATAGGATTAGTCTCAGCTCTAGCTGTTGTACTTTCCCTTCAGTGTTACAGTATGACAGAGTCGTGACCAGTCTGGTGCATTGCTTCCATTTGTCTGGTTTAAAGGAAGCAAAACTCAGCAGTAAGGGTATTAAAGGTTCAGATAAATATATGAAATCACAGTTTTTCTTTATAACATTATTAGAACTGCACATGACTTTAAAGGCTCAATATGGTTTTAAAATGGCTTCCCTAAAAATCTGGATGAGCTTAGGCTTTGCAGAAACTTTATGGAAAGCTGCATCTAAAAGATGCATTTCTGAATTCCAAAACACTTTGATTTAGAAACTACCCCTCCTGTGAATATCATCCGTCTCCATATTACACAGATCACTGAAGATGAGCAAGTGGACAGTAATGAAAATAATGATTCCTACACATTTGAGAATAAATTACTGCATTTTTACTGATTTTTAGACTAATATAGTGCTAATATAGTGTTGCTAGAAGGCATAAGTACTGTGATGTTAAGAAGTGTTCTGTTCTTTATTGGATTTCATTTTGTGGAAATACTTGGCTATAACATTAACAGGATACCTTAACCTAAAAATTAGGGTTGAACTTTCTCCATTAGACTTGCAACAGTCTGGATGCTCTAATGGCAGGATTATCAAACACATTGCGTTTATATCCTGAGTGATGATTTAAAATAGGCTGTAAGAAGCTCTTGCAGAGCAAACAGGTAGCCAGAAATTTGACAGAGGTAAGGTTTAAGTTGCAGAGTAGCAGTCCTTGCCTGATTTTTGATGCCTTTTCCTGATGACAGTCTCAAAAAGCATGTCACACTCCCACACATTGCACTTTCCTGCTCACTGCTGTTTACTGCCCTTTGTGTTCAGACCATAATGTATATAAATTCAAGCAGGATCTTCATTTGTTCAATTACTGCTGAGAAGAAAAGGAGACAGGATTAAAATGGTGTCTGTTGCAACCGTTGCCATGCTGGGTGCTAAATTAATACTTAAATAGTTTCAGGGCTAGCAGCTAGTAGATATATTTCTAAAATTATTCTCTTCATGTCCTCCATGGGGTAAGGGAGTAAAATCAGTATGAATAAAACGAGGTGCAGATCAAGTATTAGAACACTGAACTTTAACATTTTTTGTGGTAGTATATATATGGCATTCATACAGTGCCAAATTCCATTGCTTGATCTTTAGTCAAACGTTATGGGAAGGTACAGATTACATTGAGAATCATTCCATCAGAATTGTTTCTTCAAAGACTTTTTTACTTAAAGTTGCTTTGAAGTAAGACTTGTAGATCAGCTTTTTTAGTGGCTGAAGTTACTTCTGCATTCAGTATTTTTAGGTCCCATCAAAGCAACTTGAGTTCTATTATCTACCAGTCCCATCTTGCTAGATTTAAGTGGCTTTTTTGTTTTGTTTTTTTCCATGCAGGTACTGCTCATTATTCACCACGAGTGTGGATCTGAAGAAGAGTTAATTACCTCTATTTTTTTGAGTATGTTTATACTTCAGATACACACAACGTAGTCTCCTTCCCTATTAGATTCTTAGAAGGTAGTTATGAATTTTTTTCTAGTATCCTTCTCGTGGCTTTAACAGTTATGATCAGTAACAAAATAAACTATTCCTTACATTTTGGGCGACTGCATGCCAATCAGTTCACTTAGAACCTCCTGGAGGTCTTTCGCATGCCAGACTCTTAAAACTGAGTGTGTATTTGTGGAGGTAACTATGTTAAAAAGAAATCTTCTGATAAAACTTAGGGCTTTCTCATTCACTGGACTTTGAAGAATAAGTATTTATGTAGGTTTGGAAATCAGTTATGTGAGCTGAATTTGCTACTTCTGTTCTAAAATTGAGTTTACACTGCAGTTCTGGGGGAAAAATCTAGTTGGAAAATTGTAAGACACTTTCACATTATTTTTAGATATAGTTAGGTTACTGTATAATTTATTGTATAAATAACATCATATTTTATCTGTTGTGCTCATTTTAAAAAGCTAGCTGAAGTTTTCTTCTCTAGCAAAGCAACTGCTAAATTCTGTGAAATCTGCATAAATTCAGTGTCTAGGACAATAATTTGCCACTTCTGTTTGTAAAAGTTCATCTTGTATATGGTTTAGATAAGTGTTTGTTTTATTTAGGGCTGGAAAAAGGAGAGAATCTTGGCTGAATATCCCGATGGAAAGATAATAATGGTTCTTCCTGATGACCCAAAGTATGCACTTAAAAAGGTATGGTGAGAAGGACTGGACTTGTATCTTGCTTTGTTTGATGTTTTCATATAATTAATGAGAATGTTCATAGAAAAGTTTGTGTCATTTACATGTGAACAGTTGAAATTGGACTCAAAACTGCAGAGGTTCTGTTCCCTTTTCCATAGACAGGTCAGATACCTCACTCTTAAGCACTGCTGGTCTCTTCATAGAGAGGCTGGGCCTGGGCACAGGTGGAAATAGCATCAACCAACTGACTGCTTAAAGTTTGGTGTTGGTTTTGTTTTTTATGTATCTTTGCAGAATGTCTGACAGATATTTTATATAATGTACATAAAATAAACTTCCCGTTACATTTAAATGAACTGAAATTTATTAACTTCATAACATAGCACAAATGTGGCATCATTCTCTAGGTGACTTTCTGATAAAAACAGAATTAGGTGCAAAGTGGCCTCAAAGTCCTCTAGTCCATTGCCATGTCTAAAGCAGGTTGCTCTGGTTATAATACATCTGACAACTTTCTAAAAATTCTACCACTAGAGGTTTGTGTGACCTCTTCAGACTGTATTACAGTGCTTTGCTAACCATAACATTAGGAAATTTTCCCTGAATGTCTTAACAGAATCTCCATACTGGAATTTAAGCTCATTAGTACTAATGATATTGCCATAGCTGTAGAAAACGTCCTTCTGTTCCTCCTTGCAGCAGATTTTTTGTGCCTGAACAAACTGACTTTTTTTACCTTAGGGAGATTGAATGGATGTGCTGTTTTTTACTTTAGACTCCTAAATAATGAATTTTAGAGGTCCATTCATTGTCATGCTCTCTTTTAGCTTATCTCCATTTGTGCTATGACTCTTGTCTTTCTTATAGCTCTAAAACTGGGCCCAGCACACTAATGGGGACTTTGAGCTGTCGGATAATTCAGTGTCCTGCTGGGTCACCTGTGTTCATACGTCTTAAAGTCTCATTTCATTGTAGCCTGGCACTGACTCTGCTTAGCTGAGGATTTGCTGTGGCTTATAGGGACTTGTTACAGTATCCCTGCCACAGGGTCACAGAATGGTTGAGGTTGGAAGAGACCTCTGGAGGCTGAATTGATGCCCAAGACAGCTCTTGCTGCAGGTGTGGCTGTAGCAGGTTTCTTTAGTCTAAGTTACTGAATCAAAAAGAAACTAGAGATTTTCACATTTGATGCAGATAAGTTTATTTATTTCATTTTCTTTTTCTGGTGGGATTGTCGTGATTTTAGTACATCTGTTGCACATTGATTTTTTAAAAATATAATGGCTGAAGACAAAGAAGGAGGCCTGTAGCAAATTAAGTCATTTAGGATGGAGTTCTCTGTAGTTCTGTTTAGCTGAAGTTGATAGATTCTTACAGCTGTCACAACCATGGATGCCTGATTTCAAGAATAGTTTTACTTGGTGTTTCAGATAATTGGACATGTCATAAAATTATTAGTACCTGAAGGTTAAGTGAGAAATTGGAGAGTAACTCATAACTTACCTGTTAAAAATCATTTTTAAAGCATTTTTAACACAGTTTTCTTTAGTGTGTGGGTGCCTGTGCATTGGAACAGATTGCCCAGAGAAGGTGTGGAGTCTCCCTCACTGGAGATACTCAAGAACTGTGTGGATGCAATCCTGTGCCGTGTGCTCAGGGATGGCCTTGCTGGAGCTGGGAGGTGGGACCAGATGTGATACCTTCCAGCCTGACCTGTTCTTGATTCTGTGATACTCACAGCATCAGTAATTCTCCTTTTGCATTACTACTGTATCTACAACAGGCATTCAGGAAACTTATGACCTTTAATGCAGCATAGGTGAGGGGACATTCTTTGTCTTACAGGAGATGAGGAATGATAGAGGCTGTTCCAATGTCCTGATGTAGGTTCAGGAATCCCTCAGTAAAAAAGCAGCTCATGCATAAGCTTTCATTTACGTTCATGCTGGAGTTTATCTGTTTCTTCTAAACTTGCTAATACTAAACGAAATTTTATTTTCAGTTTTAATTGGTCTTTGAAAACCCAACGGAAGAGTAGAAAGCTGAAGGAAAGAGATGACAGTTACTCCTTTAAAACAAATACCTGTATTTTCTACCTGCCTTGGCACTGTGCCTGCTGTCATCTGCTCAAAACCCTTAATGGATTAGTTCTTTCAAGACTTCAAAAATAAATAACAAAAAATCTTAAACTGCTTTAACTTTCCTTGTAGGTTTAATTTACTTCTAAAATATTAGAGCTCACAGTTTATCTGCATTCTCTCTATTTATTAGCCTTTGACTAATGAAGTTTGGATTTAATGGGAGCTGACTGAGGGGTCTCTACTCTTCCTATTTCCTGATTGGTATTATTTAAGGAACATTTATGCAGATGATGTGTTGCAGATTACTTAGGTTGATCCTTAACTTCTGGAATAGCTTTCAGTGTTCTAGATACCCTAATACATTTCCGCAAATCCGTGATTTTAATGTAAATTTATCAAAATATGCATTTAGACATGTTTCTTATATGTCATTTAAAATTATTTTGACAGGTTGAAGAAATCAGAGAAATGGTAGACAGTGACTTGGGATTTCAGCAAACTCCTCTCATGTGCTACTCTAGAACTAAAACTCTTCTTTTCATTTCTAATGACAAAAAAGTCATTGGTTGCTTAATTGCAGAACATATTCAATGGGTAAGTGATTGAATTGGAGAGAGATAATCTGTGTCAGTGCTTAATAACTGTTTTTCACTGCAAATTAGTATTCTGTGTGTGCCTGTTCCACAGAGGAAAGAGACTGGGTGGTTGGGCCATTCTGAAATGTAGTTACTCAGTTTTGTGTGGTTGACACTGAGCAGAGACACATGGATGGTGTCATACTTGGCTCAGACAGACCTCATCATCTAAAAACCTGCTGCAGCTGAGGGGTGGAATTTTTCTTCTGCTGCTCTTACGCAGCTCTGGCTCTGTGCTCTTGCTTATCACAAGCAGGTTCAGCTCCCTACCCAGCAGAAATCCAGCATGGATGAAAGGGTGGATGCTCTGTATGATTGAGTTGAATCACGACAGGGTCAAACAGCTCCACAGAAAATAAAAGCAGAGGTCAGAACTGCACTGGAAGGCATGACAAGAAGTCATTGCAGTACTAATCGCTGATGTCACATAATCTGTCCATTCATTCCAAACTGTAGTGCTTTCTACTGTCTGATACTTGGGAGTGTCAGACAACAAGCAAAACAATCCTAGCCAAAGCCAGAGGAATTGATGCAAATACTTTGATACAGGTGTACTTTATTGCCTGTACTTTAATACAGGTAATAAGGATTGGATTGTTTGTTGCTGTTATTTTAAGTGAGATAAACTTTAGAGGGCTTTTTGTTTATTTAATCTTTCATCATCTGCTTGCTTTTTGAAACTGTTAGGAGAAATTAAATGAGACATGGAAATACAGTCTTGTTGGTAAGGCATTTTAGCAGCCAGGTATGTTTAACTGAAATAAATTAAACAATAATTATTGTCTTCAGTCATTAGTGATGTTTTTATAAAGTGATGAATGTTTTTTACATCATCTGCAGGGCTACAGAGTTATAGAAGAGAAGGTTCCAGAAGTCAGTTCAGAAAATGAGAAAGTCATATTTGAGAGACAGAAAGCCTGGTGCTGTTCAACTTCTCCAGAACCTGCAATCTGTGGGATCAGTCGGATCTGGGTGTTCAGCATGATGCGCCGGAAGAAGATTGCTTCTCGGATGATTGAGTGTCTTAGGTAAGACAAAAACATTCCCCAGCTACATGTGGGTTAGACAGAACTCATCCAAGACATTGATTGCTTTGTGTGTCTCAAGTTTGTATTTCCAAGCTGCTGGTGATGCTGGTGATATGGATTTGAGCACAGCTGACAGTTCCAGTACTAGGTGGAGTTCGGTAACTGACGTCAGTACTCTACAATAGTCTGTCTTTCACAGAAATCTTTGAGTGCTAAATGAGTCACCCTGGCAGACTCCCAGGGGGAAATTCCTCCACAGAAATGATGAGTAAAACAGACAGGACTGTCTTTGGTCAAAGTCTGAGATTACCCATGGACTGGGACCCAACGATTGGCTGATTGTCCATTCCTTAGAGGTACAGAGAAGGAAGCAGTAGAGACCCAGTGCACGAAACTATTGGGTATTGTCTTGTGGCTTCCAGCTGTTGTTTTGGTTTTATATATAATAAAGGTTCCTTATGGATATTTTGAGCCTTCTGCATATTTTCAATTTCCAGAGAGCTTTAGTAGCTAGTGGTGAGTGTATTCCAGCTGAATGCTAAGTGCTACATCCATAAAAAGGACTAAAACATCTGTGCTATTGTCTAGATAAATGTTAAAACTGTTGAGTCTCCCAACCTTAGGTTTCTTTCCAAGAAGTTTAAATGTCAGTTCTGAGTAATGGCAAGAACTGCTCAAATCTTAGGACTGCTGGGCTATCAGGTTTATGCTTCCCTCATATTCTTGGAGTTTCTACAACAGGTACTGCTGCTTCTGCCAGTCCTCACTCTCTTGGGCATTTGGAGAGCTCAGCAAAGCTGTTCTGCCCTGCACAATTCATCTTGAGCAGTTGGTGGGGCAAATCATCAGGTCATATTTTGGCTGACCTATTGACAGTATCCAGATAAGCATATTAACTTCATGATTTGCTTATGTTTTTGGCAGATTTTTAATGGTGTGTTCTGTAGCTTCCTAGAAACTGTTTTTAAACGAAAGATATCTCTCCTAAACGTGATGCTGGAGTTACTTCCTCAACTGCAGCCCTAAAGGATCTTTAGAATCAATTTTGACTTACAGCTGGTGAGGCCTCAGTTTTCCACTTAACTCTGCACTGCACCTCTCCTTTGCTCTGCTCTGGTGCTTGTTTGCCCTTCCAGTAGCTCATTGCTGTGTTCACTAAAAAGTTTTGCATTATTCTGGTGCTCCACTGGTTTGTAGAAAGGTCTGATGAGCCCTAGAGCTGGTGTAGATGAGGGAGCCCAGGAAGTTGCAGAAGGCAGAGGAAGGGTGTGAAACTTACTTTGGGATGGCAGTAAGCAGCTCAGCTGTCAGTGAAACTTCAACCTAAACATTTTCCATAGCAAAAGGTACTTGGACTGGAATGATTTTGGAAACCAGCTAGATCCTGACTTCAAAATGTTGAAGGTGTCGTAACACTGAGGTCGATTTTGAGACTGTCTGCCCCATTTTGCTTAGGCTTTCACCTTGGAGTCACAGAAATTTAGTCAGACAGTCTTAAGAACATTGCAAAATCATCTTCCTGAACACATGAAAGAGAAGAGAATAGTGCTGGTAGTAATTCAAAAGGATTTTGTTCCTATGTATTGTATTTTCCTCAGTATTTAATGGAGATGTCCATATGAGGAAGCATGTGCAAGCACGCATGCTTCCGCTTCAAGTACATTTATGATTATTTTATAGAAACTAAAAAAAATGAGGTTTAAGGGGAATTTTTTCTGTTTCTAAGGATAAACATTACTTCTTCCTTCCCCCAGTCAGGGTCTTAAAGCCTGAATTCAGTTTTTTAAAATTGCTCACATAGCCAGCCAGAGAAGGAGAATGGTATCCCTTGATTCTCACTCTTCCTTCAAATAAGACTAAAACATACAGGAAATACCCTTCATGAACAGGTTAAGCAAATTGATTCTTTTTTTCTGTATAGTTTATTACTGAAAGTGTATTTAGGAGTTATGCCTTGAGATTGGTCCCTTGAGGCACCTCCATAAGCACCCCAACTTGTTTTGTAGCTTGTTTTCATTCCTGGTGATTGTAGTCACAACCCTAGCAGTCTCTTTTCTATTAAAAAATAGTTGGAATGAATTCAAACTTTTTATTTTTAACTGTGAATTTGAAGTCTTGGTGCAATTGTTCTGTGCAAACATTGCTTCTAAAACACCAGACCCTTACAAAACCCCTCCCAGAGCAAGTGATCATCCTTGCTCTTTGGAAGGAGGAGATAAATCCCATGAACAGAGCCATCTCTTCCTAACAGAACTTCTTCCTTCTGAATGTCTGTGCCACTTAATGGTTTGTGGCCTAATAGCATAAATATTTTTCATTATTTCATGAGGGTAATTATATTTTTTTCTTTCCCCCCTCTTTTAAACAGGAGCAACTTCATATATGGCTCATACTTAAGCAAGGAGGAAATCGCTTTCTCTGACCCCACTCCAGATGGAAAGCTCTTTGCAACACAGTACTGTGGCACTGGCCAGTTCCTGGTGTACAACTTCCTCAATGGACAGCACCAGACTTAACTGCTCTGCAGGAATTCCATTTTTATTGGAGACTTCTGCCAAACTGCATAGAGTAGGTGCAGACCTTCAGCAGAAGCCAGGGCCATTTTTATTACAGTGAACTCAGGACTGGTAACAACCCAACGGTTGTACTATTTTATTAAAATTGTAAACAATGCAGTAATAGGCTAACTTTGTTTTTTTAAAAGAAAGATATTTTATTAACTTTTACAAAAGTTTGATTGTATTTTATCTAGTTAGTCATGTTTACATGCAGCAGAAAATTGTTCATAGTGGACTGTAAACTAATGCAAAGACTCTAGTCTGGCTGACGAGTACATGCTGAAGTTCTCACTGAGGTGATATACCAGTGCTTCTCAGTACTGGAGCACTGGGCTCCTGCCCCAGCTCCCACTGCCAGCACTTGGCTGACAGAGTTCCAAGCTGTGCCCAGTGGCATTGAGGCAGGAAGTGCTACAGTGCAGTCACTGTGGGCAACAACCCTCACAGGCTGTACAGTGCCTTCTGGGGTGCCCCTGTGCCCTGCTGCTCCCTGGCAGCAGCATTGGAATCTTCTTGTGGCCTCTGTCCCCTTCTCCCCCAGATTAGTTTTGGAGTAAAAGGTGGAATGAAAAGCCCAAGGACTGGTGTACTCATCATTCTTCAAGTATTGTACTGAGTATATACCTTTGTTAGTGGACTTCACTTTGATACTTGTCACTCCTTCATAAATCTCTCCTCTTTCAAAGGGTTTGTATGTTGAAAAACTGCTGTGGCCTTTCTTGATCTGTACATAATGTAGATACATTAAAAATAAAATACTTGATAGCTTTTTTAAAGTTACTCTGGGTAACAGTGTGAATGAATCTTTAGTGTATTTCATACTTTTCTTGGTGGGAAAAACATAACACGCTGAAGATCAGTGCCCCCAGGAGCTCTGGATCAAGACCATCCTGATACAGTGTTTATAGTAAGGTGAGCTGGCGTACTTTCATCCTTGGGTAACAGTTTAAAACCTTAATGGAAGATGGGAAAGATTTAGTTAAGGTTAAAGGTAGGGTTTGTTTCAATTTTGGAACCTGTGTGCAATCAGGTTGTACTTGTTTATGGTGTGCTGTCCTTAGCCTTGGTCTAGAGCTAAAGCAAAGACCTTGCACCACATCCCAAACAATACTCAGAAGAGTACTTAAAGCTGGAGTAGCAGAATGATGGCTAATTCTGGGCTGCCAGGTGTAGTTTTCCAGGGGCTTGCGTGCAGCCTGTAAAGAGCTTTGTCAGAAAAGTGGTGCAGGTGCTCAGGAACTCTAGAAGTGATCCTCTGTGGCAGGCTCAGAAAGCAAGAGCAGGACCCATAATGAGAGAGGCGGTCTGAAATGGTAACTTAATATATTCAAATTTAATGAAAGCACATTATAAACATACCATAGCCACAACTTCAGACAGTTTCAGTTCATAAACAATAACATGAGGTAGACTGACTAGTGAAGCTAAATTCACCAAGTTTTTGGTTAAGAAAACTTTACACTAGGAAAGCAATGTTTTTAACCCTCTTCCAAAAGTCACAAAAAGCAATTACATAAGTTAAGCAAAAAGCATCTGCATATGATTCTTTAAATCTTAGTTTACATTCAGTTTTAACCTGTGAATAGACAAGAACATCTACAGGTAAAATATAATGCTGGCTGATTTTCATACATTCATAGGAATGGCCTTAATGGCAAGGCTTAAAACCAAAATGTAATAGCAATCACCTGCCTGTGTACCAAGGGTCTCCTTGCCAGAATTCACAGGCAGCCAAGTTAAAGTGTTCCACGGGCCAGGCCTGCACTGTTGGGGCTGGTGTGGCGCACTCTGGCCAGAGCACTGCCAAAACTCCTTGCTTCCATAGGGGGCTGCACTAAGGAAATGGGTTGACTGTTAGCTGGTAAAGGTAGGCAAATACACTGATTTTCTAAAAGCACTCTCAGCCTTCAGGATGATTTCACTCTGCTCCACCAGTGGGCTAACTCCTCCTAGTAGTCTCAGCACCTGGAATTTTAAGAACTTAGTGCAAACATCAAATACACGAACAAAAAGGAAACCATTTTTGAACATGTAATACCTGACACTTCTCTACACCATGCTAAGACTGGGGGCTGGCCTTAAGCCCTCCGGCAAAACCAGAGCTACTGGAATACATTCAGGCGTGCAGCAAACGCTTCAAGAATCATCTTTTATATCCCTACTTCTTCCCAGTGTTAAAATAGGTAAGGCAGGTTGTATCTGAAGGAAAACAAAAAATAAATTTGCTGAAAGGGGTTGTTACATGAAATTTGCTAAATTTACAGCATCAGAAATAATGCTACATCAACGCAGACATATGCAAACCATTTTCCTTTGGCCTCTGTCAAATATATTATGTTTATTCATCTGTAAACATCTCTTCATAAGATAAAAAAAAGTTGATTAATTAACACTATGCCTTAAAAAAATGAAGCTTTGGCAGGTCCTTCTGCAATGACTGCAGGTCAGGTATAAAGATGCATTAATTTCATTGCTTTTTTTTTCATTAATTTTTCATTGGTTCAGGTGTAAATTCTTATTCCTGAATAGCCTTTAGGAACACTCTGCATTTTTCTTATTGATAAAAGGGGTCACAATATGCAGAAAAATCATTGTTGGGGGTGTGTGAGTGTAAACCTCAGTGAGGCAACATCTACTAAGTGTGAGGGGAACAGAGCAGTGCTACATTCACCCCTGACAGCCAAATGCTACGGCACCGAGTTAATTCCAGAGCACCTTTACAAAGATCAGTACTGCGGCTGGAGAGAGCCTTGTGCAGAGCCTGTGTTTACAGAGGTACACAAATGACGGTGTCAGGTGGTGTGTTCATAGGTCTGTGCTTCTGAAGAGTCCCTCCTGAGCAGTCCCAGCTCCCTGGGATTTCTCCCCTGCTCCCCCTGGAGCTACTGTAGAATACGTTGTTTCTCTTGGGTCCAGCTCAGGCACTGTTACTCTCCTGCACATTTCTCATTGTGTTGCTTCATACACGGGTACACCTCAGACCTGATCTGAGCTCTGCAGCCAACTGGAGTTGAGTGTAAAGAAAATGGAGAGTGAGTTGCAGACAGCCCACTACAAAGGCACCGGATGGACAGGAGGATGCATTTCCATACGCAAAGGAGGACAAACTGCAACTTTCCAAAGCTCTGAGGAAAGTGAGAAACTGAGGGTGATTTGTTGGGAAGTTACTCTGGCCTCTAACTGAAGACAGAGCAGCTCTGAGAAGCCTTTTGCTTCAGGCCCTGGAGCTGAGGAGGGGGTGCCTATGGGGCAAAATACCATTGCTAAGGGTGCACAGTGCCTGCCATGCGTTTGCCCATTTGTTCAGGTTTAAGTAGTAAACTTTGAACACCTGTGGAAATTTTGCCAAAGACAGTTTCAATACGTACACAATTACAAATTTTAAACTAACACTGCACAGAGAACAAGACTATTCCTTGTAATACAAATATCTACTTTATATTGTAGTTTCAAACCCCTGAGTATTCCTGTACCACAGCACAGAGCTGAAGAGACACGGTGCGCTCTCTTCCACCTATCTTCAATAAATTCCACATGCAAGGGTGCATTTCATGTAACACATTCAAGCTTACAGCTGCAAGAGGAAAGCAGCTTCTTCCCCTCACTCAGCCAAATATAAAAAGGATTCTTCTTTGACAAAACAACATCCTCTTCCCAGATCCCACAGCTTAGTTGATTAGTGTCGGTGGTTGTGAATGATGTGAAGAGAACTGGAATCCAGGATCCTCTAAATCATAACTGATGTGGTAATTTTATCCCAAAGAATAAAGCTACTTCAGAATGCAGGGAATCCTTTAGAGCAGTCTAGATAAATATTGGTTGCACTTTGCTCCACAGTGATTGTACTTTTTTTAAAAAAAGTTATTTTTTTCCTCGTCAGCGGTGTCTCAGCGAAGCTTATATGTGGCGTCCCGTAAGGAAATAGAGTGGTTCATCATCACTGCTGTTCGCAGTTTGAAACTCATCCCGCAGTCGGAACTGCCACTCATCCTCCAACTCCAACCGCACTATTGTCTGCCGTAGCGAGCTTCTGTCTTGACATATCACGCACAGGGTGGCACCTTCAATTGAAAAGCGTGTTAGATTCTCAGGGTGCAATAACAGCCCATTTCTTTCACTGATTTTCCTATGATATTTTAAAGAAATCTCTGCTAGTAGGGAGGAAAGAAGTAGTGTTAGAAGGGCCTGTCAGCAACCATCCAGTCCAGGCTCAGATCAGCCCTTTGAGCCCCAGGACAGAAATGAATGTGTCCATTTGCGGGAAGGCACAGACACGGAGAAGCAAGCATGGGGTATGGGGTGTGCTCTGTTTCTCAGGATGTTACTGCCTGACTGTCAGGCAGTATTACTATGCAGCAGAGAGAATATTAACTGGATTTTTAAATTACTACTGATAATTATCCCCAAGTAATAAAGCCTGCTATTTTGTTTAATTCATTGGACATTTGGGTTTGTAGACGGTCAACAATGAAATTCTAAGCCAAACCAGTCCTACAACTGACTTAAGAAAATCTGCTCACTTCCTTAAGTATGAGAGCTGCCCTTGGTAAAGCACTCTAAGAGTCTGTAATTTCTTCTGTGGCTTAATAAATTTACAAACTTCATTCCACCTGATGTTACACATGGTCATTTAATAAGCAGGAGAACTGGACACCTTCAAGACTTTCTTCTGTGCTCTAGCCCATGTGCCTGGCACCTGGAAGTTTTGGTTCAGATCTCTCCTCTGCTTGACTGAAGCAGGGGAAGGCCCTTCCTACCAGGGGTCACTGCCTGTTTTGGGAAGAAGCCATCCCTTGCCCAAAAAACAACAAATTGCTGTCTCTGGCTGCATCAGCTCTGGGGACCTGGTGGTAGGCAGCATCACCCCATCATCTTTGTGCTTTCCCCCTCTGTCCCTGCCCTGCAGGGCCCAAGAGGGCACAGGAGCAAACTTCAAAATGTGGTTCCTGGAACTAACTAAGGGTCATGCCCATGGTCCGCCTGCACATGCACCATCCTCAGTCAGCACGAGAGGGAAATGGCTCAGCTGTGCCACCACAACTGCACTGGAGCTCTGCAACACACTTCAGCATTACTGAATTCCTCTGGCAATTTGCTAATTGACAGCATAAAGACAAAAAGAAAGATTTTTATTAGGTTTATCAAGTTCTGGTGGGGCAGACCAAATCATCCTCCAGCTAAGAGCTGTCCTTATTTACAGAACTGAAGATTTGTCATTATAAACTGATTGCTAGAGCAGAATTTCCCATCCTCATCAGTAACATCTATGCTCACAACTCTCAAGTTGCTGACTGCACAATTCACTGCCTGATTTCCACAATCCTTGCTGATGTCACTTCAAAATAATTTAATTAATGTCATTTATCAATGCTTAAGGTTCCGTTATCTGCCAACAGGAACAGAAGTTTGATACACCCCTCAAAAACCACTCCATCTATTTCTTTTGAAAACAGTGCCAAAACAAACTGTGAAAATAATGGAGCTGTTTAATCAAGCTGTTTATTCCTCTGCCTTTTCCTCCATGCTATTATTAGTTGGAGAGAGGCACCCAGGATGCCCAGCAGAGAAGTGAGATTACCTTTGAGAAACCTGAATTGCTTGAGGAGGTCTGCACCGACGAAGGAGTCGCAGAGATAGAGCAGAAGTCCACTGAAGAACACCCCTTCACAGTTGACATTGACTGAGTGTGGGCGAGAGCTGATGTAGCATATGGCCACCTGAAACACAAGGGGGAAAGAAATGCTTTCTGTCTCAGGAATGACTAAGGATGACCTTTATGGAATGGAAGACAACTGAGTGGTAACAGGCAAGTCACTGGTGCTCTGATAAAAATCCAATCCAGCAATATTGCAGTACTGAGCAAACTTTCCCAAAGAAGTAACATGGAACAAACCTCTAGATTCAGATTTGGTCATCGAGTGTGCAACCCATTATTTCAGGGCTCTCTGTAATTCAGTTTGATTTTTTTTTTCCTCTACGAATTACCTGCTTATAATGACTGTATAGATTATATAGGTTATTCTAATAAGGAATACATTTAACAAACAAAGTAAGCAATTCCATAAGTAGGGGAAATGCTTATGCTTGTGGTTCCACACACTCTCATGTCTCAGTGCTGTGGTGGCTGTTATATATCAAAGGGTATCTCCTCTATCTTACCACTAACCTCCATAAAATTTGTCTGAGCAGCACCCTTGTTAGACACTGATCCTTCTCCAGGCCCAGTTAAAACTGACCATTGGGCTCAAAAATTCTATTCTCCCCACCTACAGACAACTAGAACATATTTTCAAAAATCTAATTTCCTTTGTACCCAGGTTCATAAAAAGAAGCATCAAGAGGTAAATACCAGGTTTTGTTAAGAATGACATCACTTTCAGGTTTTTGTTTTGCATGAAATACTATTTCAGACAGACGTCCAATTCCTTTGCAAATCATGGAATTGTTTAAGTTACGCTCATCGAGATCCCACTGTTATAATGGATCAGTGAGATCCAAGATCATTGACTCCAACTGTTAACCCAGCACTACCAAGTTCACTACTAAACCATGTTGCCAAATGCCACATCTACACATCTTTTAATTACCTCCTGGAATGGTGACCCCACCACTACTCTGGGCAGCATGTTCCAGTGCTTGACAAACCTTTTCATGGAGAAATTTTTCCCAATATCCAATCTTAACCTCCCCTGGCACAACTTGAGGTTGTTTTCCCTTGTCCTGTCATAAATTACCTGACAGAAGAGACTGACTCCCACTTTGCTACAGCCTCCTTTCCGGTGGTTGTAGAGAGTGATAAGTCTCCCCTGAGCCTCCTTTTCTCCAGGCTTAACAACCCCAGCGCCCTCAGCTGCTTCTCATCAGACTTGTACTCCACTGCCCTTCTCTGGATATGCTCCAGCACCTCAGTGTCCTTCCTGAATTAAGGGGTCCCAAACCTGAGGATTTGAGGTGTGGCCTCCCCAGTGCCCAGTACAAGGGAATGATCCCCTCCCTCATCCTGCTGGCCTCACTACTGATCCAGGCCAGGATGCCATTGGCCTTTTTGGCCACCTGGGCACACCCTGGCTTGTGTTCAGCTGCTATCATCCAGCACCCCTCAGGTCCTTTTCCTTTGTGTGGCTTCCCAGCCACTCTTCCCCAAGCCTGTAGCACTGCATGGAGTTGTTGGACCCAAGTGCAGGACCTGGCAGAGCCCAGCAGTCACATTAATCCATCACAGACCTCTGGTCTCTACCCACACCAGCCAGCTGAAGGCTTCACCACCAGCCCCTCCAGTGGATTGGTCCTTTACTTCCAGCAGCAGAATCTGTTTGAGACGAAAGTCTTCAAATGTTACCATCAATGCTGAAGAAGGGCATTTCAACACAACAAAGATATTGAATTAAAGGTTTGCATTTCCTTGTCCCCATCATCCCTGCAAATCTTTTGTACCTCGAGACCGATGTTCAGGTAGCAGTCAATGGCCAGTACCGGGTTCTTGAAGTTATGAATGGCCTTGGGGAAGAGTTTGTAGGTTGCATGTTGAAGGAATTTCTCCAGGAGGAACTGACTTGGAGCTGCCAACAATGTGTGCTCACTGTCAGGGGCACAGACGTACTGAAGAGGCATTATTGGTGCCAGGCTGTCTGAGACCTGCAGTGAAACCAAGGGGAGCCCTTTTAACCCACCTACTCTGGGTATTTGCTCTGCAGGAGTTCCTCTAACTGGAGAAGGGATTGCCATGACAGAGCAGGAAGAGAGAGAAGAGGAACAAAAGGATCAAAATTCCCATTTGATTTTCACCTAGCACCAAAGCACACAAATAAATTAATTGCTTGCTCAGTGCTTGCTACATACTTCTGTGGATATCTGCTTGCCTAAAAAAAGAGTCTAAAATAGGGAGTTCAAACTGTCACAGTGGCCTTCATCTTGCCTTATTCCTGGCCATTATATGAAATTACATGCTCCTTGTGTGGAGTCATCCATAAAAAGTGCTTTCTATGGAATTTTCTCATAAGCCAGTCCGTCACTACAGATTCCACTGCAACCACAAGAAAAAGAAAATCAGAAAATGATCTTCAAAAATACTCAAA